>JAMZEH010000010.1:12582500-13020000 GCA_024699665.1 Ostrea denselamellosa
TATCACTTCAACATGGGTAGAAGGCCAGCTTCTTCAGCTATGGAACCACTTCGACAATGATGGGCCTCGAACAACAAACAACGTAGAGGGGTGGCACAGCAAAGTCAACAAGCTCTGCCGTCGAGCTCATCCCAACATCTTCGCCCTCTTGTCCTTAATTCGTGGGATTCAAAGTGCAAATGAAGCAAAACTTATTCAACTTTTAGCCGGAGGAAAAAAGCGACAAAAACGGAGGAAATACCGCAATTTGGACTCTCGATTACTTGAACTCAAAGGACGATATAATCGTTATGAAATTAGCGTGATCGAATATGCAGATGCAGCATCATATTTGCTTCACTTTGAATAGACTGTGACTGTCGGTGAAATTTTCACATGTCAAAATATAGATATGTTGTACGAAGGTGATGGGATTAAAAATAATATGCTATCTATGGATCTTTTTTATTTAATATTTCTATCATATTTATTGTTTTATATAGTTATATAACTCAAATTATTCTGATACTTATGCACTTCTAGAAACAGACTATAGTAGAAAGTCCTTTGTTCTATCCTGGTCAGTAATTATCTGTTAGTCTCACTTACACAACATAAAATTTCTTACCTGTGGCTAATTATTTTCCAAATGTTGTGTAAGTGAGACTACATGTTCTGGAGAGTTCATATTTAGTATAAATATACTGTGAGTTCAATTCTGGAAGACAAGCTGGTGAATTAATCTGGGAGACTCCGAACAGGAATTATTATTTACTATTTATTTATCAACTTGTGACAGTTTTGTGTGTGTGTAAATTTAGTTCGGCATTCAAGCCTTCAACACTCTTCAGTTTGACAGTTTTTGCCCCGCCCCTAACGC
This sequence comes from Ostrea denselamellosa, assembly GCA_024699665.1. Taxonomy (NCBI): domain Eukaryota; kingdom Metazoa; phylum Mollusca; class Bivalvia; order Ostreida; family Ostreidae; genus Ostrea; species Ostrea denselamellosa. The sequence goes on from JAMZEH010000010.1 coordinate 12,583,360, forward strand.
CTCGGGCGTGCAGAAATCCTGCAATATACAATTTATGTCCACCTTGTCCCAATGATGCTTCATACCAAATTTAAAACAAATTAGAATGGTAGTTGTCAAGAAATTAAAAATGTTAACGCAAGACGGACGACACACGACGATGGACGCAGACCAATTGCAATAGGTCATCAATAATAGGTCTATGTGTCATATTTAAAATTTAATGTTGCATAGGGACTGTGTTAAATGAATCAAACACTGGAATATTACATTATTATCGACAGATGGCGCTGCACGAGTTTCGGTAACCAGATACATATATTATTAATGTTTATTTATTTTGTTTTCATCTGTCAGTTAGCCATGTATGTGTATTTAGTGAGTAACTGTACAAAAACAAAAACCAAACAAAAAAAATTCCACAATTATTATTGCATTGCATGATTGCTGATATTTAATATACATCAACTATTTATTTTGTCAGTAAGAAATCTTTGCTGTTTTATGTATAGTATGATATTTCTCAACATAAGTAATTAAGTCTCAGAAATCAAAACAAAATCAAAAACAATGCCTGAAATTTAGGAGATGAAATTATTTTAACTATGATCATACAGGTGTATCAGTTTTGGCCAAGTCAGTACCCAATATGTGCAAGTAGAATGGTTATCATAATCATTGAACCTCACGACAAGTCAGGACCCAATGTGTGTACTGAGTATGGTTATCATTATTATTGAATCTCAAGACAAGTCCATTGGTAGATAATATTGCCTCTCAAACCTTTTAATATTTTATAAGCTCTCTAATAAATTTGAAAAATTGTGTGCAATGTTTGTGTTACATTTCTCAATTTGTGCTTTATTTTCACTGAATAGCCTTGTAAAAAGAATCGTGAATTTCCATTAAACTTTTGTAACTCCTTAATTGTAACTGATCACATACAGTATTTTGCATGTTGGTTGGAGTTTAAAAATTTAAACGATAAGGTCTCAAATAAGGTTTCTGACCTTATACTATATTAAACACACTACCACAATTTTCTTTAAACATGTATTTCTGAAAAGAACATTGGGGAAAAACAAAACATGTTTTGGGAGTTAAGAAATGTAATTTACTTCATGTTCATAGGCAATTTACTGTGAAATACCTAAGTTACCTCCAGGAAAGTTTCTGTCACCGACCCCCACTATCGGTTACAGTAGTAATGAATGAGATGAATACAAGCTTGAAAGTCATGAATAGAAACTATTAAGCGAAGTATGAACATTAATAGTAAATACTTCAACTCCTTTCCCCGCATGATTGATTGATTGATTATTTATAGCTTTCCGCCACACTCAACAATTTTTCAGTTATCTGGTGGCGTCCAGTTTTTGTTGGTGGAGGAGAGAACCCAAATACAATGTACCTGGGAAGGGACCACCGACCTTCCGCAAGTAAACTGGCAAACTTGCTCACATAACGCCGCGGCCGAGATTCGAACGCGCGCCGACAAAGGTGAGAGGCTTTGTGAATTTGAGCCCTATGCTCTAACCACTCGGCCACGCCCCCCCCCCCCCCCCCCTGCCTGAAATTAGATTATTGGGTCGAAATTGTGTCGACAAGCAGGAATTTCCGGTATACGTTAATTATCACAATACTGGAATCACCTAAGATTTCTTAAAAAAAAATCCTCTTTGAAATACGCAAAATACGAGAAGCTTACAGGGGTTTGTGACCTGTCCGCATTATAAAACACCCCAATCCTGCAAATGACGGTATATACGTTGAAGCGAGAGAACACACACATTCATTGCTCAGTACAGCATGTTCCCTCTTTTCCCGATATTTAATCGTAAAATGGATTACAATAAAAGGTGATTGGTGACAAGTTTTAGAATGATAAGGCGAACGTACATAAAGATAAGAGTGTCATTAAACTCTTTACGTAAGACAGAAGATTGCTAATGGATCCTAACATTAATGTGGACCAAATCTTGAGAAATCTGGGCACGTTTGGCCGCTTTCAGGTTTTGCAGTTACTGTTAACGTTTTTAACCATATGGTCGGCAGCTTTCAGTTTGATGAGTTCAGTGTTCACAGGTAAATACATAGATTAGGAATAATTGTTTCGAGAGGTTCTCGAGACTATGTTTATCTTATTTTTTATCAAATGTTAAAATATCTGGAAGTATATTTTTAATTCTAAACTGATTTTTTTTTATATCCAAATATTAAGCTCGAATAAAAGTATTATGCAGGAGAATTAAAATGAATTAAAAAGAATAGCAATTACTGGTTTGTTTTAATACATTAATGAAATTATAACTTTACCTTATAATTTAAAATAACCAAATGATGTGAAAAAGAGTTCAATAGTATTTAGTACTGAAATCTGAGTCAAATTTACGAATCATAAAAATAAGGATTATAACAGACCTAATATAAAAAGCGAAGATAACGAACAATGATCAATATCATAAATCCCATAGAGAATACAAAATTAAGAGGAGGGCAAGCACAGACCCCTGGGCACACAAGAGGTGGAATCAGGAGCCTAGGACGAGTACGTCACACCCGCCGTGTGACCTATATCTTGATCAGGTTAACGTAGAAATGCGTATCAAAATCAGTATGTAAAAACGGCCTAACAATTGGTGCGCAATACGTCTGACTGCATAAGACCTAATGACAAGTCTGCAAATAAGATCAATATAAAGAACAAAGAATTTAAGAAATTATGACTTAAAGCGAGACTATTGAAACCCTGTAATATCAAAAATTGATCATACACTGAGTACGTTCTTGCGTATGGAATATGTAGAGACATAAAACTGAAGGAATATAATTATGTTTTAATACATCGTTGATTCCACAGAAAATATAGTCGCCATTAAAGTTCCACTCACCCCATTTCAGCGTTGATTGCTTAGAATATATGCAAGAAAGAGTAATGTGGCTATGTAACCTACATGTTTCAGAAGTAAATACATTTTTGCATAAAAAGTGTATATCGTTTAATACGTCTTGATTGTGACGAAACATTATCCTTGTACTTGGATATTTTATTGAAGATGTTAACGGCAAACTAACAACTCCCCTTTATGACAAACGGATTTCAGCTTCTCCATCGTCAGCTTCCCATATTTATATAGCAGTATTCCATTATCACCTGCATATGGTGTTCATGTGTCTCAAGTGATTCAATACACAAGAGATTGTTCTACGTATGATAGTTTTTTAAATCGACGTAGTCTACAGAAAAACAAGTTGATATCACAGAAGTTTCTAAAGTCTCGTTTAAAGTCATTATTTCGCAAATTCTATGGTCGTTATAACGATCTAGTTTTCCCAATACGACCTGTCATTGGTCAAATGCTGTTGACGTATTTCCACCAACTGTTTGACCGTTCTTTATACACTAATTTTGGCTACGGATTACTCCGTTAACCTGGTCGACCCGGGATGCTTATTCCTCCTGATCCCACCTCCCTGGTATATCCAGAAGAAAGTGTTTGCCCAACTCCTAATTTTGTATTCCTTATAGGAGTTATAAGATTGATCACTATTCGTTATCTTCACCTTTTGATCCCAAGAAATGATGATATTGGTTAGAAAATTAATAAAAGATTAAATGTTTCATTGCAAAAGGCAGCAAAGAACTAGAACCACGAATAATAAGGCCCTTTGTTTACGTCACATGAAAATAGAAATGTGAAAATTATATTTTTAAGATATCAAACTTTTACTGTATTTTTTTCTCTTATGAATATATTACGCCTATGGATCTATATAGTCCTCTCGCATTATTTCAGGATACAAACCAGAATTCAAATGCTCACCACTAGGAAACGAATCGTCCAGTATCATAACAGCGAATCTCTCAGAAAAATCCATGGTGGCTTATAAGGAATGTACGATTTATTTGTTCCAGAATACAACAAATAATACTGACCTTGGTAAAGAGTTACCTTGTCCATCCGGCTACCAGTACATCGTACCAAAGGATACCAGTTTTGTCACTGAGGTGAAAATAGAAAGCATTAGAAATAACTAGTATGCCCTGTCAAATGCAATTGCAAATGCTTTTTGTCAAACAAAGGAAACTGTTGACAGTAGGCGAAAGACAAGAGGATTTGAATGTAAAGAATAGATTCTATATCTGTTGTAATTTTGTGCTACATTTAACACTTAAAACGAACAATGCATTCTTTTCTATGCTGTCATTCTTGTCATTTAGAGCAGTGACAGAGCCGTGATAATTGACGGTTAACAAAATACATCGAAATAGCAGGCGCAAACACTTCATAGTAGCTTACGTAGTGTGTTTACAAAAGATGCATACTCACTGAGTTATGTGTTCTTACACTCCGCTTGCAGCAGTTCACGGATTTAAAGTTTATATGACGTACCGGGTTGTTTTCGTTATGATGACCCAAATGTCTATATGAGCCGAAACTTTTTATATGTCTCGGACTCATGATGCTACCAGAAACGATGATTATTAATGTAAACTGGAGATTAAGATAGTATTAACTATTTTTTTTTATTATTTACTTTCAATTGCTCTTTACCACGTGGAATGATATGTGAAGAATTTAAAAGATGTACATTAATTTTAAACAGTGGCTAATCAATGGTGAATTTGCTACTTAAATCTTTCACTAAAAGGACATTGAAACTTCACTGAATACTATAGTAATAGAACCTTTTCACAATTAGAGGACCATTGAAAGTTTTCTTCAAACACCTTCTGTCGTAATATACAGTTGTAAAGGTTTGTATGACGTGTCGTGAAAAAATATACATGTCTCTTTCATGAGCCCAGACATTTTCAATGTATAAGAATGATGTTTAATAAAAAAAAAAATTCAAATATCCATTATCATCTCCATATAGTGTTTCTGATTCGATGCGCAAGAGTTTGTTTCGTGTATGATCATGTTTTAAATTGAGGCAGACTACTGACAAACAAGTTGATGTTAAGGGTTTAAAGTCAGCATTTCACAAATTTACAAATATACGATCTAGTTTGTCAATTCAACCTGTCATTGGGTCAAATGCTGGCAGACATGTTTCATACCAATTGTTTGGCCGTTCTTGGCACACTGATTCTGACTACGGATTGCTCCGTTTACCTGACCAAGATATGGGGCTCACGGCTGGTGTGGCCGGGATGCTTACTCCTCCTACGCATCTGATCCTACCTCTGGTATATTCGTGTTTGCCAACTTTTAATTTGTTTTCCAAATAGGATTCATGAGATTGATCACTGTTCGTTATCTTCGCCTCTTCATATAGCTAGTTAAAGAAGTCATAAAGAGATAGTTAAGAAAACCATAAAGGGATTGTCCAACACGAGAAAGTACTGGATTATTTCTCAATTTGTTTTTGAGATGGATGTGTTACTTTCTAGATTCGTACCTGATATTTATGAACATTCTTAATTGAAGTTTGACTTGGTGTGTGGTGATGACAGTTTGGCGGAGGTGTCCCAGATGTTGACTATGGCGGGCATGGGTCTTGGTGCCGTACTGTCCTCGGTAATTTCTGACCGATACGGACGGAAAGTTGTACAAGTAGGAGCACACATAGCCATCTTTCTGGCTGGATTAGGGGTGGCTTTTGCCCCTAACTATACGGTTTTGATCGTTTTAAGGTTTATATCTGGTGCCCTTCAACAGGTGAGAAATGTTTGATAAGAAAATTGATAAATTTCACATAGCTCTTTTCAAATCTCACTAATTTTTTCAACCTTGAAATATCTGAAGATGTGCACATATGTCATGCATCTTTAATTCAAAATTATTTCTTAAATAAATTGCATAATTTATATATATTTCTCTTTAGAAAGATGTCATAATGTCATATCTATTTCAATTTGGAAGGCGCTGGCAGTGGTTGGTGCTGTTTTTGCCATGGAATGGGTCCCGCAAGAGTGTCGATTTCTCTGTGAAGTGTTGGGTCTGTTATTTTGGACTACTGGTGTAGTTCTGGTGGCACCAATCGCTTACTTAATGCGTAACAACACTTGGAGAGAACTCCAGCTAGTTTTAACACTGTGCTCTTCATATAGCTTGGTTCAGTACTGGTGCGTTGTTATACGTTTACATTCCATCATTTTCCTCAGCATATGTAATACAGAGGCAATCACAGACCTCTTACTTCCTTTTGACATCGTAACCTTAAAGCATCCAGTCATATTCAAATAAAGTAGAATTGTCTGCTCTATATGACTGTTGGTTCTAGGTGAAGAACGATTATACTATTTTCATGTAATTGCAAAGAATATGCAGTCTACTAATTGTTCATTATATCGATGGTGAACTATAGAAATAACATTATTGGTAGTTTATTTTTACTTCAATATAGCAGATAGTTCAATGTACGCCACTTCAATATAAGTGGAGTAGACTGTACAATAAACACGCTGATTCATCAGAGTTTAAACATTACAAGAAAAACTAACTGGTGAGCATCAACTTTCATAATGTACTATAATTGCACATCATTATAACCCCCCCCCCCCCCCTCCGCAACAACGTTGTGGGGGTATACTGGAATCAGGTTATCCGTCCGTCCGTCTGTAGACGCAATGGATTCCGGGCTCAAAAGTGTTATCCTTTCCACCTATAGTCAACGTATCGTTCATACAGACTTTCCCTGAGACGAAGATGATCCCTATTGATTTTAGGGTCAAATGGCCAAAGATCTAGTGTATTGGACTTCGAAATAGCAAAATTGTTTCTGAGCTCTTACGTGTTATCCTCTTCACCTAAAGTCACCATATCACACATATGGACTACCCATCGGACGAAGATGATCCCTATCAATTTTGGGGTCAAAATGGCAAAGGTCAAGTGTTCTGGACATTGAAATAGCAAAGTGGTTGCGGGCTCACATGTTATCCTTTATACTTAGAGTCACCATATCACACATATGAACTACCCATGGGACGAAAATGATCCCTACAGAATTTGGGGTGGAAAGGTGAAAGGAAACCTTTCTGGTTTAGCAGATTGGGGTGAGCATGGGTGTTCTTAATTAGCATTGCTCACAGTACCTTTTGTTCATATCTTATTACAATGCATTATTCATGTCAGCGTTGTCATCAAAAATAAAAAAAAATGTACGAAAATATATCAATTTCAGTCATAAGTGATAGGGAGATATTTATATTTTTCCTACAACATCTGTTTTACAGGATTCAGGAGGAGTCAGTTCGATGGTTATTTATTAATGGTAAAACAGACCAAGCGGAACAAATACTTCGGAAAGCAGCGAAGTGTAACAAAGTGAATTTTAATGACGTCATTTCAAACACCAAAGAAGAAGAATCTAAGCTAACAAGGACTGGCGTTGAAACTGGCATAAAGGCTTTAAAAAGTTACAATAAAGAAGGAAGAAACATACCAGATGCAATAAATGAAATTCTAAAGAAGGAAAGCAGTTTCAAAGTAGAGCAATACACGATCTTCACGATATTTAGGAGCAAAGTTTTGCTAAAGAACTCTATTATAATGTGGTTCGCGTGGTACGTGATTTTTATTATTTTTTCCTTGATATATCGATCATTTATATTCATTTTAAGGAGAATCTGAAAATATCAAGCAATGATAATCTCATCAATCCTATGATTAATATGAAATCGAGAACATCACAAACACAGAGCAATGGAAATATCAGAGGGGAATTAAGAGGACTAAGCACCCCCTGTGGATCGATAAAATCCAATGTAAGACCTTTATCTTGATCATTTGTACGGAGCGATCTGTAGTCAAAATCAGTTTGTTAAGAATAACAATTGGTATGAAATACGTCATACAGCATACAATCTAACGACTGGTTGTATATGCAAATAGGATCATTATAACGAAATGCTGATTTTAAACGAGATTTTTGAAACCCCCGTAATATCATCTTATTTGCCGGTAACTTGCCTTAATGTAAAAATTGATCAAACATAGAACATGCTTTATAGTATGGAATCAGTCGAAAGACTTAAACACCATATTCAAGCTATAATGGAATATTGTTACATAAAACAAACAATGGGAGAATCCAAGGGACTAAAATATTCATTTTGTGAATGACATTTCGACAAAATCATATATGATTGTTTGTTTGTTGTATTTTCCGCCACACACAACAATTTTCAGTTATCTGGTGGTGTCCAGTTTTTATTGGTGGAGGAGAGAACCCAGATACAATGTACCCGGGAAGAGATCACCGACCTTCCGAAAGTATACTGGTAAACTTTCTCACAAATATCGGCGCGAGCGAGATTCGAACCAGCGCCGACTAGAGGTGAGAGGCCTTGTGATTTTGAGCACGATGCTCCAACCACTCTGCCACGGAAGCCCCGTAACTCATATATGAGGCCAAATACACCCCTACAGTGTCATTATTATACTTCTCAGACTGCGAGAGTTTCACCCATACCACACCACGTACTACGATTAAGGATGGGCATGAACACATCGCTGTGTTGTCTACACAAAGCTTCAAATGTGTTATCTTATAGAGAATAGATAAATCGTACAGAATATCCCTCTTATTGAGACTGGCGATTTCTTTGCAACATCGTAGTAAGACAGTAATACGTGTCAAATATGTATGAGGATTCAGATGAGGAATAGACTGACCAAAGCAGGATACTACTCTATGAATAAGCTGATAATACTGAATGTGGTGACAAATCTGGATTCAAATATGATAAATTTTGAATTAACGAGGAGTGGAATTAACTGGGGAAGGTCACACTTTCAAGGTATCCTCTAACTAATCGTATTATCTACCCTTGCGATTGTGGCCTTCCTTTGTTGTCCACTCTCTGGATAAATTCCATGATTTCCTTTGGATGAGTGACACTATAATATGCCGATTACAACTAATACAATATCATTCTGGTTACTGTATCTGAATACAATTTTCTATTAGTGTGTAGAGGAGTATTACTTAGAGCATTTAATGAAAGAGTGAATATAACAATTATTTATCAAAACCGCAAATTTTTGTAGAAATTATCTTCGAATTGCAAGCCCCGTGGGGATTCGGGTTAGATTAGGTCGTCAGTACCCCTTGCTTGTCGTAAGAGGCGACTAAATGGGGCGGTCCTTCAGATGAGACCGCGAAAACTGAGGTCTTATGTCACATCAGGTGTGGAACGATAAAGATCCATCCCTGTTCAAAGGCCCTGAGCGCCGAACATAGGCCTAAATTTTGCAGCCCTTCACTGGCAATGGCGACTTCTCCATATGAGTGAAATATTCTCGAGCGGGATGTTAAACAATCAGTCGATCAATCAAATGAATTGCAATAATCAAGCACAAATTATTCCAGTTGTAACACAAAATCCGATTGACTGATAAGCATTTATAACTTATACAATCATCAGCTTCTTTTCTGCGTTTGATGCTCACAAACCATGCAGTTATAAATGAATTAAATAAATAAAGTATGATGTTCTTAAAAATGAGACTAAAAGGAATGGGGGGTAATACTTGAGCTTATGATAGCCTTATAAATGCAAATGGTAAATGACACTAAATTCTTATTTCCATTAATGTATTAAATAATTCAGGTTGACCAACAGTTTGACTTACTTCGCGCTGACACTGACTTCTACAACTTTGGCAGGGAACCGGTTCCTCAACTACTTCTTCAGTGGAGCTGTGGAGTACATCGCCTGCTTTTTGGAATATAACATGATGAAAAGGTTGAAACTAACAAACTTAGTATACTTAAAATCAATATTGACATCTGTTATTAGCATAATAAAGAAAAGCATTTTTGACATTATAGTGAATATTTCGGACGTTGAGCACTTTATTGAGGATTTCTTGGTAGTGAATTACGAATTAATGTATCATTTTATAGGCGCATTATCCGTCAACTAGGACTCAACACTTCTAATTCTAAATCATGATTAATCAAAATGCTCTGTCGGCGCGTGTTCGAATCTCGGCCGCGGCGTTATGTGAGCAAGTTTGCCAGTTTACTTGCGGGAGGTCGGTGGTCTCTTCCCAGGTACATTGTATCTGGGTTCTCTCCTCCACCAACAAAAACTGGACGCCACCAGATAACTGAAAAATTGTTGAGTGTGGCGGAAAGCAATAAATAATCAATCAATCAATCAAAATGCTGGAGTGCATTAAAAATGAAGATAAACCCGAGAGTGAAAAAAGCGACCTCCGATCGAATTCTATGAAAATCATGTAATTAAACAATTTCTCTGAGATGAATTATATACCTTCATACAACAATATTTCGAATTTCACTTTTATATAAACAAAAGCAACTCTAATGTCAAATTACAAGAGAAAATTGCAAGATGTATGGATTTTTATATAGAAGATGTGATTTGTATGTACTGTAAAGCTGTTTTATGCATATTTATAACAATATCTAAATATGACTTTGACAGTTAATACCACTTTAATGTGAATAACTAAAGAATATAACGCACCAAGAATCATTTCTCTTTTATTCAGTAATTTACCTTATGAAAACATGATAGTTTATTACTGTACAGTCAATTTTACACAGAATTGGTCGACGGTCAATAATTGTCATATTTAATGCTGCCTCGGCTTTGGCGTTACTGACTGCAACACTTCTTCATTATTTCGCAGGTAATATAGTTGACTGTCATTGCAATATTGCTATAGCTAGATTCAAAACTTTGTGAGAATAGTTTGTTACAATTTTTTTTTAGATGGAGAATCTGTAATGATCACAGCGTCAGTGGTTTTCACACTGATAGGGAAGGCAGCCATCACGGGGTCCTTTAGTACTATTTTCCTGTACACTCCTGAACTTTATCCCACCAATCTCAGGTATAATGATTACATTGTCGCCAATAATTTAAATATCTACTCCAAAGTGATGTGCAAAATAATACGTTTCAGAAATACCCAGTATATATGTAAATCATAAATATGACTCAGACCACTAACGTGTTAAGATTACATTCTGGGTTTACTAGATCAGACTCAATCATTGTCTGTGACTAAGATAACGATAGAAAGGTAATTATTTACAAATTGAAAGACTTTTAGGTAATTTCTGCACACACACACACACACACACATATATATATATAGTCGGTATTCAAGATCACAAAAGTGTTTTGTACACGCTCTTAGTTTCACGCATCGTATCAAATCAACATCACTATCAAATATGTAGATTGATGTCTAGTCTTCCGTTTGTGTAATAGTGTAGTTTCAGATGTTGCTGATTGTATTAGGTTACATGAGGAATGTATTTTGGTTCCAGCTGACACAATACTTTACACGACCATATGTCAGGATAAGTTAAATACTAGACTTTTTGACATCATAGACAGTTGCTTCGTGAACAAAAATGGTAAAAGGAAATATTCATATTTAGTGATTGGTCATCCCAAAAATTATTTTGTTAAACACCACTCTGATTCCACGCACAAGTACTCTAAAGTTGATATTAAAAAGATACTAGATTTCCTCATTGATAATATTTTAGTAGTCTTTGGCGATCAGGTTTTCCAACAGTCTGTTAAAATTCCAATGGGCACGAATTGTGCTCCTTTGCTAGTTGACCTATTTTTATATTCTTACGAAGCAGAATTCATTCAAATGTTTCTACATGAGAAGAACAATTATCTTGATGTGGCCTTAATTAGACATTTAGATATATCGACGACGTTTTGTCTATTAACAATGATAATTTTTATTCATGTGTCGATTCGATATATCCTTGTGAACTTGAAAGAAAAAACACCACCGAGTGTTCCACTTCTACTTCGTACTTAGATTATTGATTATTTATTTTTCTCCGCCACACTTAACAATTTTTCAGTTATCTGGTGGCGACCAGTTTTTGCTGGTGGAGGAGAGAACCCAGATACAATGTACCTGGGAAGAGACCACCGACCTTCCGCAAGTAAACTGGCAAACTTCCTCACATAACGCCGCGACCGAGATTCGAACGCGCGCCGACTAGAGGTGAGAGGCCTTGTGATTTTGAGCCCGATGCTCTAACCACTCGGCCACGGAAGCCCCTTTTTGGAACACTGATTCTGACTACGGATTGCTCCGTTTACCTGATCGGAATAGAGGGCTCACGGCAGGTGTGACCGGTCGACAGGGGATACTGACTCATCTTAGGCACCTGATTCCACCTCTGGTGGGTCCGTGTTTCCCTATCTCTGATTTGTATATTCTATAGGAATTGCGAAGTTCGTTACCTTCGCCTTTTCATTATAGAGGACATGAAATGTCAATTAGCAGATTCTATTTGTTTTTCACATCAGGCCTATTACACATTGAATTCGTGGGCTGTTCGTCTCACCTATTTGCTGTATGCACAATAATGGAATCAACCTTGTTCACAATTTTGCCGATTGACTCTTTATGGAAACTCTATCGTCTCCCAGTTTCCTTGTCAGGCACATTTTGGAGCGAAAATCGCTCGCGGAAGACTCAAACGTTTCGTCGCCTGCTGGTAGCCATAATTAATGACCACTTAATGAAACCCCAAACATTCATTTAAATTGTGGATTTTAATGTAGCTTTAATGTGCGGATCCATTCTTTAATTCAATGATACAATTAAACTTAAAGTTACATTAAATATTTTGAATTTAATGAGGCGTTAATGACGCATCAAATATTTATACAATCGAGTCCAGAGCCGTAGCAGCGAGAGTTCTTAGATATAATAACGACTCTCACGATATGGATCATGTCCGAAAGATCTGTAAGTCTTGCTTCTAAATGCTGAAAGTTTGGCGAAAGAGCAATTACTCCTTACATTAACATATTAAGTGTGACGCAACCATGACACGTGCTTGCTCTCATAACCCCCGCTCTAACTACTGAGCTATCTCAACTGGTTGAGAAAAAGTATTGTAAACATGGTTTAATTTGTCATGTGGGAAATGTCATTGTAAAGAGTTTCCTGTTTTCAAAAGAGTGTAGAGGTGTTATATCTTATTTATACCATACCATGTACCTACCTGCAAATGGTAACATACAATCTAACTCTTCCTTTTTTTCTTTCAGAAATGTTGGGATCGGAATGTCGTCAGCTTTTGCACGCGTTGGTAGTATGCTGTCCCCCTTTGCAGGAACATTGGTAGGATCTTATAATATTTCTTGCTCACTAGCATCATTCGATATGCTTAATGAATTTAAAGTTTTCTTAAACATGCTTCTATTCTTCTGCTAGTTACGTCACTATAATGCACTGTGGCCTGTGGCATTTTAAGTTTTTTTTCATTGTAGGCCAAACATGTCTCTTGGGCACCAGGAACTATATTTGCCTGCATGTGTTTCATAGTTACTATAACAGTTTTCAATTTACCTGAAACACGAGGAGTTGAACTTCCATCAACAATGAAAGAACTTGAAATGTGGCATAAAATTCAGTCGAGGCGCAAGATGAGAAAGCTAGACTCATGATATGTTCTTTGTGTTTTCGTTTCATAAGAGATTTGTTTTCACTCAAGCAGGTGTGGTGATAATAGATCCATGATACTGGATTTGAATGTATACCCAAATTTTGTTATTCCATGTTTTGTGGCGAAGGATTTTGTCAGTTTGGAACTTTATCTATTTCTTTCCAGTGATTCCCATGTCTAAATGCCGATTGTTTAGTAAAGGAGCAATGACTACCTATTTCTACGTATTAGGTTTGACGCGGCCATGGCACGAGCGGGGTTCAAACTCGTATACGGAAAGGTTGTGATTAGTATACTAGATCAAACTGTCGTATTTTTTGTTCAAGCCAATGGCCAAAAGTGCAGTTTTCTCTTTACCAGTAGGATTTCTACTTGCATGTTTCCGGATAACCGCCACCAGTCAAGAAAACAAGTTAACCATGTCTGTTATATCCTTATTAGATCGGAGGGCATCCGTGGCCGTGTGGTTAGAGCATCGCTCTCAAAATCACAAGGCCTCTACCTCTAGTCGGCGCTGGTTCGAATCTCGCTCGCACCGATATATGTGAGAAAGTTTGCCAGTTTACTTTCGGAAGATCGGTGGTCTCTTCCCGGGTACATTGTACCTAGGTTCTCTCCTACACCAATAAAAACTGGACGCCACCAGATAACTGAAAAATTGTTGAGTGTGGCGGAAAACATTAATCAATCAATCATTAGATGGGCAGCTAGTCTAGCATGGCATAACAGAGTTAAGTGTTAATTCAGTTTCCTCTTTCAAAATGCAAAGTTTACTGCAAATGTGCCGCAAGTTTGCTACAAGTTTAAGGTACAAGCGTGCATCTTATGTCGCTATGGGCAATCAGTGTGCCACTAGTGACATAGTGTGGCAACATTTCTCTAGATACCTTTCCTTCAAGATTTACAACTGCAACAGAGCACCAGTAGTTCACCACGACTTTTTCTTTAGTATTTAGAATTGACATAGTGCATCGGGAGTTAATCATAATTCTTCAAAAGAGCTAATTTTATTTTAAAAGCTCTATAATGTACAGACGTTTGGTCTGACCTCTAAAGTAGTACGACACGTTTTCATATTTTGTTGAAACAACTGGATGGTTGAAAAGGTGAATATTATGGAACGTCATCAGTCTCATAACTCCTATTAGGAATATAAAACAAACAATTGAGATGAGCAAACAAGAACCTCTGGATTTACCAGAGTTCGGACCAGGTGCTTACGAGGAGTAAGCATCTCTTGTCGACCGCTCACACCAGCACATCCACACGGTCACACATGTCAGAATAAAATGTAATGAGGGAATTTTCTATCTTGCTGATCCTTTAGCTTGTCACATATTTCCTTGGAGACGACAACCGACATAAACAACATTATCGGATTGAGGTATTTCATTACCATAAAGAATGATTCTGTAAAATATGAAACATTTGTACATTTTGTAAAAGACAGTTGATACTCTCTTACTTGGATTATGGTTAGGTTCGAGTCTTGGCCGCGGTAGGGCCGACGTTGTGTCCTTGGGAAAGGCACTTTACACAAATTTCCTAACTCCACCCAAGTGTAAAAGGGGTACCTGGCTATAGACAGTGAAAGATATTGTTAGGATGTTAGTGTTCTAGCGCCTTTACGGCAGCTTGCACTGAGAAAGCTCTGGAATGGAATAAGGTCTGCTGGGGTAATAATGTATTGTGAAGCGCTTTGAGCAACATATGCTGGAAAAAGCGCTATATAAAAACCAATCATTATATCATTATCATTATTATAATGAAATTTCCAAGTAAATGCATATTTTTCTACACGGTTGAGTAAATGTAATGACTATGCTTGATAAAGCAGTGTCGTCAGCTAATAAAAAAGGAACTCCGTGGCCGAGTGGTTAGAGCATCGTGCTTTAGAGCATTATATATATATACTAGTCAAAGTAATCCCTGTTCTTCGTAGGATTTCAGTATGTATATCTTTATTTGTACTTTTGAATATAGATATAATTTTCGAGCTTTGACGATTTTAGGTACTTATTTTTTCCAATTATCGCGTTAAATAGTAGGCAGAAATTTTCAGCAAGCATGTGTGTATTGTATCATATATGTCCGTTTGTGTGAAAATCCAGTCTAGGAGCTTTTTTTTTCATTAGAAAAATTTAAATTCCTCATCAAACTTGTTGAATATGGAATATTCATCTACACCTTAGCTCTAAATCAGTGGGCGTTTGGTTAATATTGTATGATGTTGAGATAAAAGTCACCACAGAACCTTCTTTGTCCGCTTCATATTTCCACATTTTATCCCGTGTGTCATAAAGATGAGTTGTCGATTTAAAATATGAAGCAGGTAAGGAAGACGCTGTGGTGTCTTTTTTTTTCGAGTTCACTGGGATATATCGAATCGACATATGAATGACACGATTATTGTTAATCGATAAAACTTCGTTTATATATCTATGTCGATATATCTTGTAAATGTCTAATTGATAAGTGCAAGAGATTTTTTTCTTCTCGTATAAAAAGCTTCTCAATAAATTCTGCCTCATAAGAATATAAAATCAAGTCTGCTAATAAGGGAGTGCAATTTGTGCCCATATATATTCCAAGGGACTATTGGAAGAATTAATCACCAAAAACCATGTTGATATTGTCAGTGAGGAACTTCGGCATCTTTTTAATATCAACACCAGAATCCTTATGCGTGGAATCGAAGTGGTGTTCAACAGACTATTATTTGAATAACTGATCACAAGATATGAATATTTCTGTGTTCCATTTTTATTGTCTATGATGTCAGAAAGCGTAGTCGTCTTCAACTCATCGTGAGGAATGGTCGTGTAAAGTGTTGAAGAAAATCTGTACGTTTTGATGCTGTTGTTTTCGAAAAAGGTTTTGTGATTGTTGTGGAAATTTTTAGAATCTACATTTGATTTATACCATTTCTCGTATATTTTCTATAAAATACGTCTGCAATTTCTCCTTCAAAGCAGTATATATTTCTGTGAGGAGAAAAGATAGGGGCTTAAGAAAACATTTACTGGATCCGGCAATGTTTCTCTATTTGTAAGGGTTTTGGTGAAGTTTGAATCCAGTATAGGTACGGTAACTCACATCTATTCATCCAGTTGTTTAGGATATTAAATGTGTTTAAAAACTGAATTGTAACGAACAGTGATCAATATAATAATTGGTATCAAGAATAGAAAATTACATTAGGGCAAACACGGAGCCCAAGATATACCAGAGGTGGGATCAAGTGCCCAGAAGGAGTAAGCATACCCTGTCGACCAGTTACACCCACCGTGAGTCCTTTATTTTGATCAGGTAAATGGAGTAATTCCGAGTCAAAATCAGTTGCTAAGAACGGCCTCAGTTGACATGAAACATGTTAGACAACATTTGACTTACTGACACGTTGTACTGATAAGTTAGATCATTATAACGACAATAAAATGTGCGAAATGCTGACTTTAAGAAGTAAAGCAAAACAAATGCATATACTACAGTGTTTGTATTATTGCATGTTAGAAAATTAGGTATTATAAATGGCCTTAGAGATTGTGAATTTTCATGATTGTGATATATTTCGGACATGTCTTTTAAAATGTGATTGATTGATTGTTGTTTTCCGCCACACTCAACAATTTTTCAGTTATCTGGTGGCATCCAGTTTTTGTTGGTGGAGGAGAAAGCTCAAATACAATGCACCCGGGAAGAGACCACCGATCTTCCGAAAGTAAACTGGTAAACTTTCTCACATACATCGGCGCGAGCATGAATCGAACCAGCGCGGACTAGAGGTGAGAGGCCTTGTGATTTTGAGCGCAATGCTCTAACGACTCGGCCATGCAGGCCTTCAAAATTGATATCTACTTTGAGAACATAGGTACATTTACCTTAAGATTATCATTACAATTTGTAGAGGGGATCACGTTTCTTGCTGGAATCTTATTTCAAAGGAGAAGTTGACTTACTGAAAAAGGGTTGGGAATGACTATTTTGAGATCTCGTTTGTTTGGTTTTCAATTTTGCATTATTTTTAGGATTGTGATATTAATCAATGCTGGTAATCTTCAATTTTTAAAGGTGTGCTATTATTTCCAAATATCAAAAACTCAGTTGTATGTATTATGGCCATTGCGCGTGCGAAATGACGTACAGTAGATTGAATTAGGTTTTTTTTTACAGAAAGCGAAGTAACTCTGTATTTCTCAATACACCACACGGATAAAGCAATAACAAAATTACTTGTATTATCTAACATGTGTGAATTTTGTTGTATCATCCACCATGTGTCCTGTGGGGATCCGGGTTAGAATATGCCCTTAGTACTGGTATTCCTCAGTACTTCTTGCTTGTCATAAAGGCAACTAAATGGGACGGTTCTAGGGATGATACCGCAGAAACCGAGGCCCCATGTCCCAGCAGGTGTGGCACGATAAATGTCCCTCCCTGCTCAAGGCCGTAAGCGTTGAGCATAGGCCTAAAGTTTGCAGCCCTTTACTGACAATGATGACGTCTCAATATGAGTGAAAAAAATCTTAATTGTTGGTTAAACAATAAACAACCAACCAATCTATCATGTACATGGACATTTAGTGGATAACGATATTTGGCAGAAAATTTCATGGTGGAAGGAATTGTGTAAATGTATCAGATGGATAGTGTTGTCAGTGTTTTCAGCTACTTGAATGAAAAAGTAACTGCATCAAGGAGTTTATGTAAATGTAAGTATATAATCATGATTGGAATCTTAATAAATGAGTATATTTGCTGTTCTGAAGTCTCTACATGAACCTTTGAACTAATATTTGATGCATCATTCAAATAATGATTGATTATTTGTTGTTTCCGCTACACTCAAAAACATTTTTCAGTTATCTGATGGCGTCCAGTTTTTATTGGTGGAGGAGAGAACCCAGATACAATGTACCCGGGGAGAGACTATAGACCTTCCGAAAGTAAACTGGCAAACTTTCTCACAGATATCGACGCGAGCGAGAATCGAACCCGCGCCGACTAGAGGTGAAAGACCTTGTGAATTTGAGCGCGATAATCTAACCACTCGGCCATGGATGCCCCTTCCAAATAATGAATGACTGAGCATCCTAAAGCACACACCTTCGAAGCAAGATTAAATCACGTCCATGTCGATATTTAGTAGATGAGCAATTGTTCTATTGCAGAAAAAATCTCAACTTGTTCTCTCATCCGGAAAATGCCAAATACCTAATCAGGATCGTTAGTTGTTGTGAGTGTCTATGAATTCATCAAAATGCACGTATGAACTACATATATGTTGTAAGATACATCCAATTTTTCGTATATAAAATCATAAAAAACACGTCATTTTGACTGTAGTAAAAAATCTCCCAAATCTGGTATTGCTACGATATTACCACAGAAATGCGTTTTCACAGATGTTTTAAGTTTTGAATTCGTATAATTTCCCTTTCCACAAAGTTGAAGTGACTTCGTGAACAATATGCCTATATTAGTGTACATGATACGTCATTAGTGGAAACAGTTTATTCTCACACAATATATTCTTCTGCCTCACGATTCCGCTCTATGTGATGTCTCATTACAACTGTGTCAAGAAATGGATCGAGATTGATGTAGAAAATTAAATATTCATAGTTATAGAATTTGTTACCTTTAAAACCTAAACTTTCAAAAGAAATGTACGTTTCAAATTACAAAGTTTTTAGAAATGTTACGTATTTGGGAAGCTAATTCTGACCCAAACGTTTTAAAATATTTTTGCGCGCTTTACAACAAAAGCGGTTCAAAACAATATTAAAGTGGAATTTGCCTCTTCTTATGCATTCCTACAATAACACTATGCTTTTTGTAAGATTTTGCGAATTGGCTAAACATAAAACCGAAGAAAGCAATGGAATATACAGTTGTTTATCTCGTGAATCAGAGTTATTTCACTTCTATCTTTTTATATCATATTTATGCACAGTGTGCTTTATACCATATACGCTAAATAATGTGTATGCAAAACCATGCACATACATTACCGTTATAGAACTAAATTAAATCAAAGATGTTTAAACTTTTATAAATCGGCTTTACAGTTTGACGTGCTGTGTCAGTTTTGACGAATGGACGCCTCAACTAATGTGGATGAAATCTGGACTTCATTAGGGAAATTTGGAAAATTTCAAGTTACTCAGTTGTTGATACCGTGGCTTGCTTCCATTTCATCATGTTTTCAACTTTTAAATATTGTGTTTATAGGTAAGAATGAAGTGACTTTAAAGATTAGTAGACCCATATAGTTAACTGTGGAATTGTCTGTTGATATCTTGCGTGATGACGTCAAACTCTTTGAACAGTAAAGGAAGAATCCAGTAGCCCCTTTCTCAACTGATTCGATAGCAAGAGCTTGTTCTGCGTATGGTCAGTTTCTAAATCGAGGCAGGCTACTGACAAACAAGTTGATGTTACAAGGATTTCAACAGTCTCGTTTACAATAGGCATTTTGCAAATTAATCGTTATAACAATCAAGTCTGCCAATATAATCTTTGATGGAGTTAAATACTGTCTAAAATGTTTCATATCAGTTATTATGCCGTTCTTGGCACTCTGATGGTAATTACGGATTACTCCATTTATCTAATCAAAATATAAAGATCACGTGACCGGTCAAGAGGGAATGCTTACATCTCATGGGCACCTGGTCCTACCTTAGGTATATCCAGGGGTCCGTGTTTGCTTAACTCTCTATTTTGTGGTAGTTATGTTTACGCTGAGAGGCAATATCCACTACTATACTACAAATATACACACGTTTACAATCTTTCAACGAAGAGAAATTTATTTTTCTAAGGGTATAGACCATTGAATGAATGTGCACCAGTAGAAAATTTATCGGTACTTTCCACATCAGTCCCAGATGGCGCAAACGTGTTTGTCACCTACGATAAATGTAGCATAAATCTTTATCAAAACCTCACCAATGGATCATTGTTCCTGGATGAACTAGATTGTCCAAACGGATATTCATATTCCATGGCAAAAGACGCAACATTTGTCACCGAGGTACATTATGTGTATTAACGTAATTCATGTAGAACATGTTAAATAGTATGGAAGTCCTAAATACGCTCTAAATGTTATGAAAATATTTGCAGTTCGATCTTGTTTGTGATAGAAGTGGATTAGCAGAACTCACCCAGACAATGCTCATGGTTGGTCAAGGGGTTGGCGCCATAGTTGCCTCTTCTCTAGCAGACAGGTTTGGCCGAAAGACCACTCATCTTTGCAGCCATCTGGCTATTTTCCTCCTTGGTTTTGGTGTAGCAATTGCTCCGAACTATACCATTTTAATAATCTTGAGATTTTTAACGGGTGCTTTACAACAGGTAATTCATCATTCATACTTTCCCCATCATAAACTTTGTATTAATGTCTGTAAAATGTAATTAGCATTCATTACATAACACACTGAGGATACAGAAGACTAGATACTGTCAAGAAGACAGTAATATTCGCACTCTGATGTTTGTCTCGAAAAAAAATTTAAGTTTATTTAAGGTTTTTATTACACTCATCTGATGGGTAGTAGACTATACAGCTAGTTGGCTTCAAACAAGGGTACTAGATATAAGCTATTGCCGTTTGATAGATTGGTTGGTTGTGTATTATTTAACGTCCCGCTTGAGAATTTTTCACTCACATGGAGATGTCACTATTCCCGGTGAAGGGCTGCAAAATTTACGCCTAGACTTGGCCCTTTTTGCAAGGAGGAATCTTTATTGTGCCATACATGCTGTAATAACTAGTCTCGGTTATTGCGTTCTCATCTGAAGAACCGCCCCATTTCGTCGCTTCATACGACAAGCAATGGGTTCTGAGGACCTATTCTAACCAAGACTTACAAAGTCCGAGAGACTGTATTCATATAATCTATAATCCATGCAAGTTTCATCAGATACAAAGAATTTCACATCCAAAGTACGTAGATCAATAGCATTATTCAACCTTGAAATGAAGCTGTAAAGGAAGCACCTTAACGAGCACAATCCGTGTAAGTTTCAGTATTCTAGAACATACACTACTTTTAAAGGTTGGCATGGCTTTAAAACCCCGGTTCCAATAATGGAATGCAAGATATATATAAAAATGACGTCGAGATACTGGTGTCGTGAAATACACAAAGCTTGTGTCTTGAATTAACAATACATGCAAAAGAAGAACATGGTTATAAAAATTCAATATTTTGTTCCAATCACTTGAACAAAACTGTAAATATTAGTTAAAATTGTCATGTACAAGTACATGCAAACCTTTACACGTAATCTCTGACCCTATTGACATAATGCATTAATTATTTTCTTTTTTTAGAATTTAAAACTCCATTCCAACTACAATTCCATAAGTCAGTATTTAAAATACATAAATATAAATTTAAGTATATAGCAATTGCTATTATAAAATATTTTCTAAAAACTAGAATATAACATATATTCAACTAAAACATTCTGAAGTAGTGAAGCAAGGTTACTGTTTCATATTGTGTAGTGATTTTACTGAATGACGTCAATAACGTTATAAGAATGGCGTGTCGTTACGCTAGATATATAAAAATATAGCATGACTTTAATATTTAAAATATAGGTCTTATCAATGAAGTAGGATCATGAAATTTTATAATTCACAACTTCTACTCATTATCTGTCAAAACTGTCAAATTAAAAATTAAACTATTACATATCTTTACTGAGTATTTATTTGACTGACGTAACATCTTTACGTACTTGGAAAAATTTTCGTTGCGAGATTTTGAAAATCATCAACGATCAATGACAGTGGACTGATATTATTTTGATTTAGATAAAACGGTGGTTTTAGTGAACAAAGTGTTTCTTACTGGAGTTACAATGTTTTAAAAAGTCAAATTTCAGGTATTTTCGTTTCATATTGAAGGCGAAGTTGTTGTTGTTTTCCGCCACACTCAACAATTTATCAGTTTTCCGGTGGCGTCCAGTTTTTATTGGTGGAGTAGGGAATCCAGATACAATGTACCCGGGAAGAGACCACCGACCTTCCGAAAGTAAACTGGTAAACATCGGCGCGAGCGAGAATCGAACCCGCGCCGTCTAGAGGTGAGAGGCCTCGTTTGTAATTTTAAGAGGGACGCTCTAACACTCGGCCATGGAGGCCCCCTTATTGGAGTTGGAGAATAGGACTTCCCGAGAAAACAACAAGGCCTGGTATCCTGTATGTTCATATTTTTCTTTTACGTCTAGAATGTCTCTAGTTATTGTTTATACTTTTTAAAAAGATAAAATAATAATAATAATTTTATGGATTTTTTCTTAATTATTCGTTTATGCTATTAATAAACAGGAAAGCCAATTACGCAATTACGGAATATTGATAAGGGGATTATCTAAAAAGTAGTTCGGACCGGAAGTGCTTTATTCAACGGGCGTTTGATAAAGCTATGGTTTATAGCACTAACGATATACACCACACGAATTATTTATATATATATATATATATATATATATATATATATGTGTGTGTGTGTGTGTGTGTGTGTGTGTGTGTGTGTGTGTGTGTGTGAACTTTTTTTTAATTAGGTAAACACTAAATAGAATAAATACCCCCATCTTCACTGAACGAAAATGTAATGCTTTCAAACGAATTCTTCTACGGGGTCTTGTCATGGAGAATTCTAAATTTTTGTTCAATGGTTTCTTTTATAGGGTCTCGTCATAGGGAATTCTGTGATGGCGTTGGAGTGGGTTCCGGCAAACACTCGCTACATTGTTGAGGTGGTAGGGGTACTCTTCTGGTCTACCGCCATGTGTTTGCTTGCGCTCTTCGCCTATCTACTACAGGGTTATTCCTGGAGATACCTTCAGATATTCTTCACATCATTCTCTTCATTCTCTCTTATTCAGTATTGGTATGTGTTACAGACGAAATAAAACGAAAAGTTTTATCTAATGTTAGGGTGTTTAATAAGAATGTTTCAAATCTTCATTCATTATACTGAAGGCGGTACTTGACAACATGAAATATGGTTAAATTGTACTTCCCATAGAAAATGTAAAAACTCTACCAAGGATGTATTTTGTCACAAGTTAGAAAAATAGAGGTCATGTGTCCTATATACGATGTACATTTTCTTCTGTTATCTAATACTCAGTAGTCATGGAGTCACATTGCTATTTTTTTATTACAGCTAAAACAGAGTATGAGAAACTTGAAATATCGAGAACTATATTTTAGCTTATTACCTCTCTTAGCAATTTTGAAATTACTTATTTTTTTATCTCCAGTACAACAAAATTACCAAAAAAACATTTTAACAAATATGGAGTAAGTCGTAACTGACAAAAGTGTAATAAATTTCCATGATATTTTGAACTTGTTACTCCGCTTTAGCCCATTTTAGATGCCTAGTCTTTTCTTACAGAAAAAGATGTGCTTGTAAAACACTGATGCCCCCTAACGGAAGCTAAATGATTGGTACCTACGAACGGTTGCTGGTGAAGGACTGCAAAATTTAGGCCTATGCTCAGCGCTTTCGGTCTTTAAGCAGGGAAGGATCTTTATCGTGGCACACTTACTGTGACACGGGGTTTCGGTTTTACGGTCTCATCCGAAGGACCGACACATTTAGTCGCCTTTTGCAACAAGCAATGGTTAATGAGGACATATCCTGACCCGGATCCACACAAGACCCCCCCCCCCCCCCCCAACGAAGGGTTTTGTCAGAAGGAATACACACTCGAAATATGTTTGTTTGTTTTTGTTTGTTTGTTTGTTTATAGCCGCCTGAGCAATTTTTCAGCTTTCCGGCGGCAGGGCTGCAAATTTAGGCCTATGCTCGGCACTCAGGGCCTTTGAGCAGGGAGGGATCTTTATCGTGCCACACCTACTGCGACACGGGACCTCGGTTTATACGGTCTCATCCGAAAGACCGGCACCCACGTCCCACAGTGGGATTCGAACCCCCTCGAAATATGAAAGCCTTATCACTAAACAATCAAAATTTATGGCCAAGGCTAAAATTTTCAAAAGTTGATCAAAATCCAAGGTCATCAGGTCAAAACATTTTATACCAAGGAAAGGTCTTGGCACAAGGAATACACAAGTGTAATATGAAATTCACACCACCACCCATTCAAACACTATAGGCAAGGTTACAGTTGTTGCAGACAGATATGCGGACAGACCAAAAACTATATGTCCCTGATCCTACGATTATGGGGCATAAAGAATGAGAAAATGATTGTCTCTTTCCTACAACATTTTATGAAATAGTCAAAAATGATATAAATAGTAGACGTATTAGACGAACAAAGTCTAAAATTATCAGAGTAAATTCTGTCTAATACATATCTACAAGGTATATTAGTTTTGCTATGTCATTCTGCTGCAAAGGCCTCCGTGGCCGAGTGGTTAGAACATTGCGCTCAAAATCACAAGGCCTCTCACCTCGAGTCGGCGCAGGTTCGATTCTCGCTCGCGCCGATATATGTGAGAAAGTTTGCCAGTTTACTTTCGGAAGGTCGGTGGTCTCTTTCCGGGTACATGTATCTAGGTTCTCTCCTCTACCAATAAAACCTGGACTCTAAAAGATAACTGAAAAATTGTCGAGTGTGGCGGAAAATAATAAACAATCATTCTGCTGCAAATTAACACAACATTCGTAAGAAATCACTGGTACACGCAAATACATTATATACTTGTTCTAATGGAATTTTAAGACTGTTTTGTATGAAAATAATGTTTCCATGTTACCTTGAACCAGCCCTATTTCAAAAATTTAGAACAGAACACTCACTGTTTTGTCTGTCAAAACAATGGATATATCATAAAGTTATTGCATACAAAATATTACATTTCAACGCGTTTACTAGAGATGAGAAGATGCTAGCTTTAAGAATTCTTTCGATGAATAGATAACATTGTGTAACTGGAAATGTCTTTATATACCCTCTCTGTACATTTTTATTGTTGAACAGGATACAAGAGGAATCTGTCAGGTGGCTTTTGATGAATGGTAAAACAAAGGAAGCAGAGAGAATAGTAAGAAAGGCTGCAAGGTGGAATAACATGAAATATGAAGACATCATAGAAAAAGTAGCTCACAAAAATCGTACGATAGAGATTATCGATCAGGGATCCAAGGTAACAATGGAGACGACGGCTATATGCAATGAAAACGACCATATAGCAAAACAACTAAACAAGGAAATTATGACTACAGGAAGCCAGATAGATGAAATGGTAGAAGAGGAGAAAGGGAATCCTGGCATATCCGTGACAGATACACTTATCTTTGACGAAAACAAAATCAATAGGCTGGGAGGAAAACAGGAAAAAAAATTTGTTGTTGAACGCTACAATATTCTTACAATCATGAAAAACAGAAGGCTATGTGTCAACTCAATGATTCTCTGGTTTTCGTGGTAGGTCCATGAACAAGATCATTTATTATTTCATTTCCTTTAATTGATATCATGGAATATAAAAAAAGATGAGGAAATTCAATCGATGAGTGGTAGATAACGAGCTGTGATCAAGCTGATTAATCCTATAAAGAATACACAAGAGGTCGGCCACCGGAGTTTTAGTTGAAAGTATCACTAGTCCCAAGGGCTATGAAATGATAATTTAACTGTTCAGCATATCTAAGCTAAATTCTAATATTCAAAATAACAAATGTTCTTAAAATATAAAATAACCCCCCGAATGTACTAATATTGTCTTTACATAATATAATATTATGTTATATTACATGTAACACTACGTGACTACTTTGGACCCGCCCTAGAGTTACAAACCTGAGGTTGCGAAATTCACGAATTTGAGACATTCCTTTCTGCTTTTCCTAAATATGCATTTAGTTTTTATACAGTATTTTTCAAAAGACAGCCATTAAATCACTATGATCATTTTGGTCCCACCCTGTAACCAAAACCCCTACCCCTGAAATCATAAAATTTACAATTTTGGTAAGAACTATCTATTTATTCTATATATCCATTCGCTTTCAATTTAGTATTAATAGTATTAAAGATGTTTTACACATAAACACTATATGCCAAGTTTTGGCCCGCCGTAGAGGCAGAACCTCTACCCCTGGTGCCGGGAAATTTACCCTTTGGTGGAAATCTTCCTGCTCTGCCTAGCTACGCATTTAGTTTTTTTTTATACAAATGTGTAGTCGTAGAAAGATTTTTAAAGTTTTATCATTTTGACGGTTTTTTGCCATACTCCTAAGACCCCATGGTGCAGAAGCAGTAAAATTTGCAGGTCATATTTGTCTTGTTAAAAGATGGTTCATTCTAAATTTGAAAAGAATTGGATGGGTTGTTATCAAGAAGAAGGTTAAAATTTTGAATTGTTAATGCACAATGGATCACGCACTACGACCGACGCAGACCAATAACAACAGTGACTCAGGTGACCTAAAAATAGAAAAAACAGAGCAAACAATAACAAAGTTTAGAAGGACTATCAAAATGTGAACAATGTTTAAGGTATTATGACTTCATAAAGTCAATGTTTCAAAATAAACATTCAATGTTTTGTACCCTCTTATTTTCATTTTAGGATCACAGTCACTTTAACCTATTTCGCTTTGACTTTGACATCAACTGCCCTGGCCGGAAATAAATACCTAAACGTTTTCCTCAGTGGCGCTGTGGAATATATATCTTGCTTTCTAGAAATGTTTATGTTAAAACGGTAAGAAGATTGTAAAAACATACCATTTTCCTACAAGAAAGATGTATTTTAATGTATGTAACTTTCTGTATTCGTCTGAATGAGCATGCCTACTATTTTCCTTCAGTATGGGGAGACGACCTGCTATCATGATTCTCAATGTAACCACTGGTGGGGCGTTGTCAATTTCTACACTACTCAGACATTTCGCAAGTAAAAATGATACTCAACCTAATATCGGAAAATCGAAACCAAGTAAAATGATACATTTTACTCTATAATATGTTTTCCAATTTCAAACCTACTCACTACGCGTGCTTTGAAAAGCTCTACTACATATGAATATTGAAATAGTGATTTTATATACTTCAACCTATCTAAAATCATTTAGAACGCATATTTAGGAAATTGTCATATGTAAGTTTATAAATTTATATCAATTAATCATTTATCAATAAAGTATCTTGAAATTTCAATCAAATCGTCAAAACATCTTTACACGGAACATTAATCATTTCATCGAGGACTAACAATTTTACATTTCAGACGGTAACACATCCATGGTAACAGCGTCGGTTGTATTCTCTCTGACCGGAAAAATGGCGATAACTGCTGCCTTCAGTGTTATCTTTCTGTTCACTCCGGAACTGTATCCCACAAACCTCAGGTACGATAAAGCTCTATTAGCCACTTTAATTACTTGTCACTTACATACCACTTCCTTCCCCCTGCCCGTATGTTACCTTTCTCTCAATTGGTATTGAATGCTTAAAATAAGAACTGGATCATTGAGGATCATGTACATGAAGAGGCTAAGATAACGAACAGTACTCGTAATTCCTATAGAAAATACAAATCAGAGAGATGGGCAAACACGGACCCCTGAACATACAAGAGGTATGTAATGAACAATTCGGGGTCTCCTGAATCTTAACATATCCGGAGTTTAGGGCTGGGAGTATTCCAGAGAATCGGGCGTTATCATTGTAAGCGGTTCTTTATGTGAATACTCTACCCTCCTCATTACTGTGTACCCAAACAAAGGTCCTTCCTTTATATTTTATTACATATCAAACAGCAACATCATAAAGGTCTCATGGCGGGTGTCGACAGGGAATACTTACTCTTTCTAGGCACTTGATCCCACCTCTGGAACGTCCAGGGGTCCATGTTCGCCATTTCCATTTTTTTTTTTGGTATTCTTTATAGGAGTTACAAGACTGATCACTTTTCATTGTTTTCACCATTTAGAAAAGAATGAAAAGGCTAAGATAACTAACAGTATTCAATCTCGCAATCTCGTAATTCCTAGAGAAAATACACATCAGAGAGATGGGCAAACCTCTGGTCATACCAAAGGTGGGATCAGGTGCCTAGGAGGAGTCACACCCGGTCACACCCGCCGTGAGCCCTATATTCCGATCAGGTAAACGGAGCAATTTGTAGTCAGAATCAGTGTTCCAAGAATGGCCTTACAATTGGTATGAAACGCATCAGACAGCATTTGACCTATTGGTAAGTTGTACTGGCAAACTAGATCGTTATAACGGCCATAAAATTTGCGAAATGCTGACTTAAGACGAGACTGTACAAATCCCTGTAACTTCAACTTCTTGGTCAGTATCCCGCCTCGATTTAAAAACTGATCATAAACAGAACAAGCTCTTGCGTATCGAATCAGTTGGGAGATATAAACACCATATGCAGGTGATGATGGAATATTGCCACATCAATAAGGGGGGTTGACGATGGAGAATTTGAAATCATCCCGTTTGTCATAAAGTTGAGCTGTTAGTTAGCCGCTGGGATCTATTTTCAATAAAATATCTAAATACGAAGCAGACGTCGGTGGTGTCTTTTATTTCAAGCTCACTAGATCAGCTAACAAAGGAGCAAAATTCGTGCCCATGGGAATTCCAACGGACTGTTGGAAGACCTGATCACCAAAGACTATGAAAATATTGTCAATGAGGAGCTCTAGCATCTTTTTAATATCTACTTCAGAGTACTTGTGCGTGGAGTCAGAGTGTAGTTTAACAAAATAATTTTTGGGATGACGAATCACTAAATATGAATATTTCCTTTTACCTTTTTTGTGCACGAAACAACTGTCTATGATTTCAAAAAGTCTAGTCATTAATTTATCGTAAGGTATGGTCGTGTAAGGAGTTGTAAAATCATACGTTTTAATGTTATGAATTCGAGAAAAGTTTTGTGCTTTCAAAGTCAATAAAAGTTCTTCAGAATTTTTAGAATCCACATTTGATTAACACTACTTCTGGCATATGTAGTGGCACAGTACTGTTTGAAGTTTCTGATTCACAGCAGTTAATATTTTTGCAAGGAGCAAAGATAGGGACTTGATAGAACATTTACTGGATCCAGCAATATATCTTTGTTTGTAAGAATTTTTGTGGAGTTTGGGGATCCAGTATAGGTACGGTAACACATATTCATCCACTTCATTGACTGGGATATTAAATGTATTTAAAACTTAAGCATAATTTTGAAGAATTTCATCTTTTGAAAGGGCAGTTGGAGTATACGTGCGATTAATAATGCCAAGTTCGTTTGGATTGCAGTTGTAATAATGAGCCTTACAAACAAATAGAATGTTGTCAGCTTTGTCAGCAGGAACCAAAACACATTCCTCCTGTAACCTATCTAACTCTTTTATCACTTCCGATTTACTAAAAACGGAAGGATAGATAGATGGTGTGTATTTTTGAAAAATAAGGATAGATATTCATTACAATCTGACTAAATGATATACAATGAAATGTGCTGGCCAGACAAGTTAAATTAGCAAAGTGTCTCGGTTTCCTGTTTCTTTATAAACTATTATGATTTTATAGGCATTAAGTAAAGAAATTATTCAAGATTTTTAAATTTTTAAATCGACATACTAGTATTTTTTCCTTTTTAGAATAGAGATTTAAGAAGTCTTGGAAATTTATAGATTTGAATAGATATGGAGATAATCTGAGAATATTTGCTATTTTTGTAACAGAGGTGTCGGAATAGGTGTTTGTTCGGCATTTGCACGGATAGGTGGAATGTTGTCGCCATTTGCTGGTTTGTTTGTAAGTAAGAAAAATATGATTAAAAGCCTATTATCGTACAAATACATTGATACGAATATTTTTCTTCAGACTAAAATGCTTGTAGTTAATGATATCAATTATCTTTCTTTAGGCTTTATACGTTCCTTGGGCACCAGGTACAATCTTTGCGATTCTGTGTTTTGTTGCGGCATTACTGGTTTTTTACCTACCGGAAACACGTGATGTCCAACTTCTAACAAATTTGGCTTCTCTGAATGAGTGGTACAAAGAAAAGTCCGACGCAAAGAAAGTCCAAAAGAGAAAACAAGAGACGATTATCATGTAAATAGATGTATGGTGGAAATAAGTTGTGATGCTATCTCACTCTCCCTTCAATCCTCACTCTCCCTTTAGTCCTCGCTCTCCCTTCAGTCCTCACGTAGTTTAAGAGGATGTCAATGAAATATGCTATATCTCTTGAATATCTCCGATTGATAGTTTTAAAGTAGATGCATATATTGTATAAATAAAATACGAAATGCGAATTTTGTAAGAATGTATTCATAAAATAGTGTATGAATCGTTAGCTCAATGAAGTAGAAAACGGAAGAAACGCTTCACTTTTTTTACCTTGCTGTCATTTCGTTATCATTTTGAAATAATCTCTATTCAAACGCTTCCTTCTAAGATATAGGTCAGATGATAATGTCACTACACTTAGGATGATTCCAATTCCCATCACAAATGTATGTCACCGAACTGTGAATGTTTTCTGTAAATATATTATGTGTGTATCTAAACTTTTAGTCCTAGGGCTACTTTACCCCTTTGTCTAGATTTGGAGTAAGTAGTTTGGAATGTCGAATCTGATTACATGTTTGGTAGAATTCAAGTATCAGTTATACATAATACACCTGAACCGAATCTTATCCATTCTCCCACTGACGAATCTAAGTGGTACTAATTGAATGGGAAACAGACAATTCCCTTGTTCCAAATAGGACAACTGATTTTTTCTTATGCAAGTGTAGCTGTTGTGAGTTATAATATGGTTCCTGTATCACCAACATCATATACATTTGATTAGATAAATCAAGCAAGAAATTCGATGAATAAATATATATTTGAAGGAATCATTCGTTGTATGGAACCTAAGTTACTAAACGTTCATTCAATTCATTTACTACGAGCACGTACGTTTGAAAGTGAAGAAACTTTGAAGTTCAGTGAGTGATTACGATGACAATGTTACTCTTGGAATATAAATTCTACCAAATATTCAGACCACTTTGAATTTTGTGGCTACATTCAAAAGAAAATAATAATAATGCACTTTTATAGCGCCTTATCTAAATATACTCTAAAGCGCTTTACACTATACTAAAATGCAAATCAAAATTATACAGAATACATAAAATCACTTATAAATACCAGATATCAATATCGAACAATGAACAAATGAAACTGCGAGAGAAATAAGTTAGAGAAAATTAGAAATTAATTCATATAATGAAAATCATAAAATATAAAATATATGCTAGAAAAACTTTTTTTATATCGTTCTTGGGCATTTTGTATAAAATACTGATTATAAAATACGTCAAATCAAAAATATCACACATTAAAGTCTGACGAAAGAGATGGGTTTTTAGTTGTTTTTTTTTAAACTGTCAAGTTTCTGAATCTTCCTGATTTTAAATGGGGGACTGTTCCAAAGAGTGGACTCTGCTTAATCAAACATGCGTTCTCCGTACGCCTTAGTCTTGGTTACAGGCATATCTATCAGATATGCAGATTCTGATCTAAGAGATCTGGCGGGTTTGTATGGTACACTAAGTTTTGACAGATATGCTGGTGCCAGATTGATGAGACCCTTAAAGACATACATCAGTATCTTGTACTGTATACGGTAGTTGACTGGAAGCCAGTGTACTTTGACAAAAACGGGCGTAATATGTTCGTGATTTTTAGTCCGCGTTCCTAATCTGGCAGAAGTGTTTTGTACCCGTTGAAGTTTGTCCGGATTTTTTTGGTTCTCACTGTACAGCAAGGCATTTCCGGAATCGATTCTGGCGGTTACCAATGAGTTAACCAGTAATTTGCATGCCTCATCAGAGGTGAAAGGTCGTATGCTACCTATGTGACAGATTTGCATATAGCAACGGCTGTATAGTGTCTGTCCATGGTAAGTAACTTGTCAAAATAGGTCCCAAGGTTTTTCACATACTCGGCCTCAGAAATAATGTTTCCTTCGAACGAAAGTCAAGGTTCCTAGATCGATTGCACTTTGGGACAAATACCAGACGTTCTGTTTTGTCCTGATTGAGTTTTACTAAGTTTGAACTCATTCAGATGCGGATATCTGTTAGACATGCCATGCGACTTTCAGAAATATCGACCCGGTTGTCACACGGTTCAACTACAATGTAAATCTGACTCGTGGCAGATGTGGATGGTCGACGGGGGTGCTTGCCCCTCATAAGCAGCTAGTTCCGACTATGGGGTCCGTGTTTGCCACGCCCTTATTTCTTTTTTAGTTTTCATTAGAAGTATGAGATTGTTCACTGTTTTATCTTCACTTTTTCATGATTATGATGATGATAGATGAAGATGATAACGATGAGGATAATAAATATGTACTATAAAGAGGTTTAAATTTTTGCGATTTTTTATAGTTCGACATTTCAAGACAATTTAAATTTTGCGGACGAACACCTTTGAATACAATTATTTTTAAAAAATAGTTAGTATATTGTATGGTAAATAGACTGAACTAGAATCATCACTTCATGTTGTGAAAGGAAAATTGACTTCATAGGAAATGTATTTGGTTACGATAAGTACAGGTATTTATCATTAAACGACACGTATCTGATCTGCAATATATTAAGAAAACTATGCATGGGTTTCTCCCTACCCTTTCAATATGAAATTCATATTATTTAAGATTAAAGGATGGATAATACTCATTTATTCCAAGTAAATGGTGAATATTAAGATCCTACAAGTGTGTTTGTATGGATTCTGATGTTTTTGTATTGTCTGTTTTGTGTAATCTTTTATTCTATATACAATCGACGTTACTGCATTGTGTGTTGCGATTGTAAACCGATTATTATGCTAAAGCACGTAGACAGATTGCTATCAGAATTAATCAAAAATAAAACCTGCATATTATAAACATTATCTCAGATTTGAGAAAATGGATCCATCGATTGACGTTGATGAAATATGGAGTTCTTTGGGAAAATTTGGAAAGTTTCAGATGACTCAACTATTAATAGTTTGGATTACGTACATCTCGGCGGCTTTTCAGCTTTTAAATGTTGTCTTTATAGGTAATTTAAGCGCCAGTAGTTATTAATTGTTTACATGTTGTCTTTATAGATAAGTCAAGCATCAATAATTATTAAATATTTTAAATGTTTTCTTTATAGATAAGTAAAGTGTCAATAATTACTAAATATTTTAAATGTTGTTTTTATAGATAAGTCAAGTGTCAATAATTACTAATTATTTTAAATGTTGTTTTTATAGATAAGTCAAGTGTCAATAATTACTAATTATTTTAAATGGACAATCACATAAACTCTGATGGGTACTAGTAACCGAATAAATTGTTGCGTTTTATTCTGATCATATTCCATTCTGAATCCAAACCCTTCATGCCTTATCTATAAGACTTCCACTCCTACATCACAACGTTCCGGCTCTCCGTTCCCATATCAAATTGCTCTGTTCCCATATTAAAACGATCCTTTCACCTATAAAGTGCTCCGTTTCCATAACAAAGCGATCTGTTCTACACGCGATACATGAGAATGTAATATGCAAATGTTTTCCTTAGGTTTAAAATTGATGCAAACAGTTCCAGAGGGCAATGACATGCCAAAATTGCTAGAACTATATTCTAAATAAATTAAACTGACTGGCATTGCTCCAGAAATGGAATTGCGATTAAAATTTTATCATTTTTATGTATCTTATATAAAAGATATCAGAGTGCAGTTGAACGTTTATATGAAATATTGGGTCGAAACACTAAGAATCTGTTGACAATTACCATAGTCAGTCATTATTTAAAATTATTCATTTATATATTTAATATTTCTTTTTATTTTGAATAGTTCCTTTTTATTCAACATGGCAGGTTCCTGGTGACTGACTAGTCCATTGTCTAGATATACTTCCTCTCTGTCCACGAATATGTTTCAGTCTTATCTGACGGGAGTTATTTTACGCAAGAGCTTCTTCTGCATATGATCAGTTTTTAAATCGAGGCGGACTACTGACAAAAAAGTTGATGTTACAGGGTTTGTACAGCCTCGTCTAAAGTCAGCATTTCGCAAATTGTGTCGTTATAACGATCTAGTTTGCCAGTACAACTTTCCATTAAGTCAAATGCTGTATGATGTGTTTCATACCAATTGGTAGGCCGTTCTTGACACAATGATTCTGACTACGGATTGCTCAGTTTACCTGATCGGAAGATAGAGCTCACGGCGGGTGTGACCGGTCGACAGGGGATGCTTACTCCTCCTAGGCACCTGATCCCATCTCTGGTATGACCGGGGGTCCGTGTTTGCCCATCTCTCTGATTTGTATTTTCTATAGGAATTACGAGATTGAATACTGTTAGTTATCTTGACCTTTTCAATTTACCATTATTTCTCTGTTGTTATACACATGTATAAAAATGTATAGGCTTATATGAGAAGGCCTGAGATATGGAAATTGCACACAATTTAACGACACTTAGATTGAATGTGCAAATAACGAAACAGATGCAACCATTTCATTTTCAGTTTGAATGAATTTATTGAATCAATTATCATGTAAGTTAAATAATTGTTATTCCATGATAACATATTTTTTACATTTTTTTTTTTTTTTTTTTTTTTTACATTTTATTCTTTTACGTTAAACCCCATGGGGATCCGGGTTGTTAGAATAGATTCTCAGTACCCCTTGCTTGTCATAAGAGGCTACTAAATTGGGCGGTCCTTGGGATGAGGTTGCAAAAACCGAGGTCCCGTGTCACAGCAGGTGTGACACGTAAAAGATCCCTCCCTGCTCAAAGACCATAAGCGCCGAGGCCTTAATTTGCGGCCCTTCACCGGCAATGGTGACGTCTCCATATGAGTGAAAGATTCTCGAGCGGGACGTTAAACAATATTTAATCAATCAATCAATCATTTAAGTTAAAAAATATCCATTTGTGTTTACCCCAACGTGTTTGTAAGTCATTGAGCTAATGAGTAAAAATGAAAGTTTTGATTTATTCAATGAGGTTTTTTTTGGTATATTTATTGATAATTAAAAAGGGGCAATTGACAATCGGACTTAAATAATCATTTTAATACCCAAAAATCAAAGCTTACATGTTATGCCTACCGTTCACAGACGTGCAAGCCACTCCTACCGTTTTGTGTAGATCGTTCACAAACCGTTCCATTGAGGATCGTTCAGCGTTCCAAGCAAACCATTCACCATTCCGCAAGAATCGTTTAGTACCATGTCTTGCCTGTGATGTAGTGGTACGCTTCAGAGTCTGTATCCACCAGAATATTTATATCTTGTGATAAATCTTTCAAAACATTATATTGTTTAATACCACTCTGATTCTAGACACAAGTACTATGAATATGTTGGAGTTCCTCATTGACAATATCTTCGCAGTCTTTGTTGATCAGTTCTTCCAAGTCTTTTTGGAATTCACATGGGGACGAATTGTGTTCCTTTATTAGCTGGGTTTTTTATGAGGCAGAATTTATTCAAAAGCTTCTACATAAGAAGAAAAATTGTCTTGTTGTGGTATTCAACTTGACATTAAGATATATCGACAAAGTTGTTTTTATTAATAATACTCATTTTCCTTCATATGTCCATTCCATATGTCAAATCTATATATCCCAGTGACCTCGAAATAAAAGACAACACATATTTGCTTCATATTTGGATATTTTAATGAACATGTGTTAAAAGCAAACTAACAAGGTGCAGGCGACCGACAAAGAAGTTCATGCTGCGGTGATTTCAGTTTTATTTATCAAAGTCAGCATTTGTAGCTAATTCTAAGGTCGTAATAATGATCTAATTTACAAATACAACTTGCCATTAAGTCGAATACTGTCTGACGTGTTTCATGCCATTTGTTGGGCCGTTCTTCACATGCTGATTTCATCTACGGTTTACCCCGTTTAGCTAATCAGGATAGAGGACTCACGACGAGTGTTACCAGTCAACAGGGGATGTTTACTCCTTCTAGGCACCTGATTCCACTTCTGCTATGTTTAGAGGTCCGTATTTGCACTACCGTTAAGTTAGTATTTTATATAGGATTGATGAGATTGATTACTAGCTGTTCATCATCTTCTATTTCTCAACGTGGGTGCCGGTCTTTCGGATGAGACCGTATAAACCGAGGTCCCGTGTCGCAGTAGGTGTGGCACGATAAAGATCCCTCCCTGCTCAAAGGCCCTGAGTGCCGAGCATAGGCCTAAATTTGCAGCCCTGTCATCGGTAATGGTGACAGCCGCCGGATAGCTGAAAAATTGCTCAGGCGGCTATAAACAAAAAACAAACAAACAAAATCTATTTCTCAAGAAGGAAGTAGTGGCAGTCTAAACTCTATCAAAGTCAATGACTTTATAACATATAAAATAATACCGTCAGGGAAGGGTTTGTATTGTCCAGAAGTTTGTCATTAGCCAATCCTAACCATTAAACACTGAGTATGAATAAAATTGTTACATCAATCACCGATGTTAAATAAATCATTCTAGTATATATCTTTTTAGAATACTTCATATCTATTTATTTTATAGTAATTTTGGGATTTGGTTCTGTGTTAATTATTCACTGCAAAAATGTAATAACTCGATATTTTTTATACTTACAAAGTTCCATTAAGTCAAATGCTGTCTGACATGTTTCATACCAATTGTAAAACCGTTCTTTACAACTGATTCCGACTGCGGATTGCCCCGCTTACCTGATCAAGATATTGGGCTCACAGCGGGTGTTAACGGTCGACAGGGGATACTTACTCCTCTTTGGCACCTGATCCCACCTCTGGTATGTCCAGGAGTCCATATCTGCCCATCTGTCTGATTTGTATTTTCGATAGGAATTACGAGATTGAGTACTGTTCGTTATCTTAGCCTTTTCATACTTTGTAAATTCCAGGAAGGTGAAATAAAACAGTCTCCTCTAAATCGCGTGTGCTACTAATTTTCCACATCATTTTTGGTTTCATTATTAATTATAGTCTATCGTGATTTTATATATATATATATATATATATATATATATATATATATATATATCAAAGAATAATCAGAAAGCCGAAAAAATAACTCAACCGCTTTCATTTTCATGAGTCATCACAATTGCTTAGTGCTTAGTGACACACAGACTAATAATAAACACATTGGGTTTAGACGAACATAGCAGTTTGTCATTGCTTAAGGAATTTGCTGGGTATGTGAAGTGATAAACCACAATGGGAAACGAAGCCGTTATGCAAATTATCGTGTTTGCATTGTAATTCATCACACTACAAAGCAATGCTTTATATAATCATGAATATATAAAATAGACATATCAAAATACTGTTTAATAGAAATTCAAATACTCGGGACATTTCATATGAATTTCCATGGTCCCCTCCCACCAACCTTTCATTTTTCATGAACTGAGAAATTTATATCCAATTGTAAGTTTTGTGGAAATTAACACATAAGAGCTTCAAAGGGTTTTCAACGAGAAATAATTGGAAATGTAAATATTCTGCTTTTGTAGTATCTCTCACAACAATTTCACGTGAGAAAGAGAAGAATTATACGGCCTTCCCAAACTGAATTTTAAAGAGGGAGTAAAATATTGAAATTTTTAGCACCTTCAACACTATGAATTTAACCTAGTGTTTTATATATATATATATATATATATATATATATATATATATATATGGTGTATAATATGGAATTTTAATTTATAAAAAATAACGCACAAGTTGATTGATTATTTATTGTTCTCCGCAACACTCAACATTTGTTCAGTTAACTGGTGGCGTCCAGTTTTTGTTGGTGGAGGAGAGAACCCAGATACAATGTACCTGGGAAGAGACCACCGACCTTCCGCAAGTAAACTGGCAAACTTCCTCACATAACGCCGCGGCCGAGATTCCAACACGGACAAGAAACTGAGAGTTGCATAATTCGCAATATATTTATCATTTTACGATTCTTATAAGTATCGTATATCTTTTGTTGAAACATCCTTATGTTTCTTATAAAATTATCATGACAGAAAACAGCATATATGTATTGTGCATCAATACAAGGACTACACATTTAGAGTATTACAGTAGTCATTGATTCTATTGTCACTACATGCAATATATGATTGATTGATTATTTATTGCTTTCCGCCACACTCAACAATTTTTCAGTTATCTGGTGGCGTCCAGTTTTTGTTGGTGGAGGAGAGAACCCAGATACAATGTACCTGGGAAGAGACCACCGACCTTCCGCAAGTAAACTGGCAAACTTCCTCACATAACGCCGCGGCCGAGATTCCAACGCGCGCCGACAGAGGTGAGAGGCTTTGTGATTTTGAGCCCGATGCTCTAACCACTCGGCCACGGAGGCCCCCATGCAATATATGGAACAAAAATGTTCGATGTTAACCATTAGATGACCTTGTGGTTTAAAAAATCATGTTTCGAAATATGAAAACCTCTAAACGGTTTGACCACATTTAAAATGCTTCTTTAGTTGTACATGGGATGGTATAAGCGATGAGTATTATTGCTCCAGCTGACAAATTAAAAGTTTGTCTTTTTTTTGGGGGGGGGGGGTCGGATCATGACATCCATTTTGTATCAGCATGTACGTATTTTTCTATAAGGTTATAGACCATCGAATAGATGTGCAGCAGTAGAAAATGTATCAGCACTTTCCACGTCAGTCCCAGATGGCGCAAACTTGTTTGTCACCTACGATAAATGTAGCATAGATCTTTATCAAAACTTCACCAATGGATCGTTGTTCCTAGAGGAGCTAGACTGCCCAAATGGATACTCATATTCCTTGCCAAAGAACGCGACGTTTGTCACCGAGGTACATTTAACACACTCATCACCTTTGTTGTAGAATATCCTCTCAGTTCTCAATTCTCAATATGCAGGTACTTTAACTTTAAAACATCTTTTAGTTTGACCTCGTTTGTGATAAAAGTGGATTAACAGAGCTCACTCAGACGATGACCATGGCTGGTCAAGGCATTGGCGCCATGATTGTATCATCTTTGGCAGACAGGTTTGGACGTAAAACAGTGCACCTTTGGAGCCATCTGGCTGTGTTCGCCCTCAGTCTTGGCGTCGCTTTCGCGCCAAGTTATACTGTTTTACTAATCCTGCGATTCATAGTGGGTGCCGTTCAGCAGGTAAGAGCCCAAAGAAACAAGTACATTAAATCCTACTACTTAGGATCAGTTGAACAAATGACAAAGAGATAAAACACAGTGTAAGTAGAAATTTTTAATTACAGTACTTTGCACAATACTTTCAATTGATGATCACTTGAAAATCGAAGGTCATATTACTCGTTTGTACTCCATTATCTCGTTGTGCTGCATTCACTATGTGTATGTAGTATGATGTAAGGAACGTTTGCACTTGCTGCAAGCGGTTTACAACAACAACAACCTCCAAAGAAGTTAATAACTTTGATCTTCCTTCGTTTCTCATTTAATGAGCAAATATAAATCGGGAATCATACTCTAAAAATTAATCTTAATGAATAAATATATATACATATATTTAGGGTTAATGTAGATATTTCGAATTTCAAAAGGTTTGACATTTTAACGGGGAATTTACCTTTCCTCATATTGAAGGAGTTCAATGAGCTCTTTAAGAATGGATTAATTCTACATATTTCAGTTGATCACGAGTGTATACCAGATATATAAGTAAAACATATGGTTCAAAAGTAAATTTCCCTTCTGCAAACAAAACAATCTGAATCTTTAGCCTTCGGCGTCTAATATTTTTGACATTGTTTTAAGAAACATCAAATAACATCAACTTGTCTGTAGGGACTTGGTATGGCGGGTGCTGTGTTGGCGTTAGAGTTGGTTCCCACCAGCAGTCGCTATGTTTGTGAGGTAGTAGGACTGCTCTTCTGGTCTACAGGAATCTGTTTGATAGCACTCGTTGGCTATCTCCTGCAGGACTATACCTGGAGATACTTACAGATAGCGCTCACATTGTTCTCCTCATACTCTCTGATACAATACTGGTAGGTAATAGAAAAAATTACATAAAGAATCGCTAACATGCGTGTTTTCCGACACGTCCCGTTCTATGCGGGTTCGAATAGGTCCTCGTTATTATTTTTTTTGTCGTTAGGGGCAACTAAATGGGGTGGTACTTCGAATGAGACCACAAAAACCGTAGTTTCAGCAGATGTGACACGATAAAGATCCCTCCCTGTCCAAAGGCTTTAAGCGCCGGACATAGGCCAAAATTTCACAGCCCTTCATCGGTAATGATGAAATCTCCATATGCTTGAATAATTTTACTGCAAAGTACTCTGAAGTTGATATTGATATATTCTACATGAGAAGTAAAATTGTGTTTCTGTGGCATTCAGTTCAATATTTAGATATATCGAGGATATTTTTTTTTATTAACAATCAAATTAAAATGGTGATCAGGTCTTCCATCAGTCTGTTGGAATTATCATGGGCACGAATTGTGCTCCTTTGTTAACCGACCTGTTTTTTTATATTCTTATGAAGAAGAATTTGTTCAAACCTCCTACACGCGAAGAAAAAGCCCTTCCTGTGACCCTCAACTCGACATTTAGATATATTGACGACGATTTATTTATTAACAATAATCATTTTATTCATGTGTTGATTCGATATACATGTATTCCAGTTAACGCAAAATAAAATAAACCACAATCTCCACATATGTTTCGTACGTAGATACTTTATTGAATATAGATGTTAACGGCAAACTAACAACTTATCCTTATGATAAACGGGATGATTTAAACTTTTCCATTGTCATCTTCCTATATCTATATAGCAATATTCCATCATCACCTGCATATGGTGTTTATGTCTCTCATCAACTGATTCTATACACAAGATCTTATTCTGCGTATGATCAGTTATCAGGCTACTAACAAACAAAATGATGTTACAGGGATTCAACAATACTGTTTAAAGTCAGTATTTCACAATTCTATGCTCGTTATAACGATCTAGTTTGCCAGTACAACCTGTCATTGGGTCAAATACTGTCGTGACATGTTCATAATGATTGTTAGACCGTTCTTTACACACTGATTTTGACTACGATTACTACGTTTAACCTGATAAAGACATAAGGCCCAAGGCGGATGTGACCGGTTGGTAGGGGATGCTTACTCCTCCTAGGCACCTGATTCCACCTTTGGCATATTCAAAGGTCCGTATTTGGAAAACTTTATTTTGTATTCCTTATAGGAGTTATGAGATTTATCACTTTTCGTTAACTTCACCTTTTTATTATCCATAAGCTTAGCCAAACATCTAATAATATGGATATGATTCATTTTTCTGCTTCATTCTTGTCGCATTCATTAGCTTTATAGGTAGGAGGGAGAAAATGTAGAATGACGTCTACATATGTAGACCAAAGATCAAAGGTATTTCTTTCTGATACTTACATTCGATTATCAAACATTTTTATTTCTACAGAGATTGTTTAATGTTTCTAACGTATCTAACGTATTTCAATACTAGTACTACTTATGGCACAACAGTTGTCAAAGCAAATAATGCAGTAATAAAGAGGTTTTATACCATGCACGTAATTTGACAAGTATATTGTTGAACAGGATACAAGAGGAATCCGTCAGGTGGCTTCTGATGAATGGTAAAACAAAGGAAGCAGAGAGAATAGTAAGAAAGGCTGCGAGGTGGAATAACATGAAATATGAAGACATCATAGAAAAAGCAGCTCACAAATCTTCAGAAGCCGAGGGAATGTTGAATGGAGAAACTCACAAAAATGGTACGACAGAGATGAGCGATCAGGAAACCAAGGTGACAATGGAGACGGCAGCCGGCTGTGAAAACGACCATACAGCAAAACGACAAGCCAAGGACTTTGCTATTGAACATTATAACATTTTTACCATTTTGAAAACTAGAAGGCTCTTTGTCAATTCAATGATTCTTTGGTTTTCCTGGCAAGTTTATTAATACATGTATTTTTTATATCTGTAAGCAATGCTGAAATAAATTTTGAGAAGGACATTTCAAAAGAATGCATGCAATATATGGAGTTGTCATCCATTGAATTGACCATCGGTAAAATATTTTATTTTAATCGAAGCACAACTAATGCTCATTGAAATAATCCTGAAACACCTCACCTTCTTAAGAAAAAAAAAATAATTGTTTTAATTTAAACAGTATTTTATTTTATTATATATAATAAGGATTAGGCAGCAGGTAGTGCCTAGATGAGCCTTCTCCTTGAAAATAACAAAAATTGTTTTGTACTTCTCAGGATTGTCATTACTTTAACCTATTACGCTCTGACCTTAACATCGACGGCTTTGGCGGGAAATAGGTACCTGAACTTTTTTCTCAGTGGAGCAGTGGAGTATATATCTTGTTTTGTGGAGGTATTCATGTTACAAAGGTGAGTACTGCAGAACATTGACAAACCTCGTTTTTTCTAATGAGATAGACGTTTCTGTACCAATATTATCTACATGGTCAATATTCCCCCAGAACTGGGAGGCGCCCGATTATCGTGGTGCTGCATATTATCACTGGCGCCGCGCTGGTTGCTGCCACCTTGCTCAGTCATTTTTCAAGTAAGAATATATCGCATTTAAATACAGGTATCCTGAAATTTAATCCAAAGCGAAGACACGTCCTATTTTTTAACACTACAATAAATGTATTCTGCGTTATTCAATTGCACGACTGTTAGAATATCAATGCTTTTTAAAGTATATTGAATGTGATTTTCTAAAACAATCTTACAGATATATCTATATCAATATAAACGACAGATATATTTTACTCAACATAGATCTAACGGCAAACTAACAAATCAACTTTATGACAAACGAGATGATTTCAGCTCCTACATTGTTAACTTCCCATATTCCATGATCTCATAACATATGGTGTTTATGTCTCTCAAGTGATTAAATACACAAGAGCTTCTGCTTTTTGATGTTTCAGGGATTTCAATTGTCTCGTTTAAAGTAAGCATTTCGCAAATTATATGATCATTATAACGATCTAGTTTGCCAATACAGCTTGTCATTGGGTCAAATGCTGTTTGATTTGTTTCATATCAATTGTTAGGCCATTCTTTATACACTGATTTTCACTATGGATTACTCCGTTAACTTGATCACGATATAAGGTTCACGGTCGGTCGACAGGCGATGCTTAACACTCCTAGGCACCTGATCACACCTCTGGTATATCCAGGGGTCCGTGTATTCCTATCTCTTAATTTTGTATTCCTTATAGGAGTTATGGTTAGTTGGTTGCTTATTGTTTAACGTCCCGCTCGAGAATTTTTTACTTATAGGTGATATGAGATTAATCACTATTTGTTATCTTCACCCTTTCAAGGTATTGTCCAATCAAAGTTAACATAGTCAATTGTAGTTCCATATATTTAAAAGAATGTTTTCATGCACGCTTTTTCTCATTCCCCCAATTTAATTTCTGTACCACTGATTAGGAAATTGTATGTAATTTGTGGAAATAATTAATTGTTTACAAAGGAATTATTTGATTTTCGTAGCTGATCAAGACTACTTCATGGGTGCATTCAAACTGTTTATTCACATGCGAAAATTTTTAAGATTTGAGGGTTGTATTGTTTGCAGTTAAAAAAATTAGAAAATGATGTGTAGGGTGTTTACCCAGTTTCAGCAGACTATACAGGTAACACAGAACATTTCCGACTGCGTTATTTAGCATCAATTTAGCAAACTGATTTTTAATGATTTTCTCTATATTATTTATAATTCCATGGGCACGAATTGTGCTCCTTTGTTAGATGACCTGGTTTTATATTCTTATGAGGCAGAATTAATTGAAAATCTTCAACATGGGAAGAAACATCTCTAGTTGT
The DNA here is from genome assembly GCA_024699665.1 of Ostrea denselamellosa. NCBI lineage: Eukaryota > Metazoa > Mollusca > Bivalvia > Ostreida > Ostreidae > Ostrea > Ostrea denselamellosa. The sequence goes on from JAMZEH010000010.1 coordinate 12,627,674, forward strand.
GGCGTTCAATTCGACATTTAGATATATCAATGACGTTTTATCGATTAAAATGATCGTTTTCATTCATATGTCGATTCCATATATCCCAGTGAACTTGAAATAAACGACACCACAGAGTCTTCCACATTTGCTTGATACTTAGATATTTGACTGAAATAGATGCTGGCGATAAATCAACAATTCAACTCTATGACAAAGGGGATGATTTCAATTTCGCCAACTTCCCTTATCTTTGTAGCAATATTCCATCATCACCTGCATATGGTGTTCATATATTTCCACTGATTCGATACGCAAGAGCTTGTTCTACATATGATCAGTTTTTAAATCGAGACAGGCTATTGACAAACAAGTTAATGTTACATGGGGTTTCTACAGTCTCGTCTAATGTCAGTATTTCGCAAATTTTATGGTCGTTATAACGACCTAGTTTGCCAGTACAAATTTCCATTACGTCAAATGCTGTCTGACGTGTTTCATATCATTTATTAGACCGTTCTTGGCACACTGATTCTGACTACGAATTGCTCCGTTTACCTAATCGGGATATAGAACTCACGGCGGGTGTGACCGGTCGACAGGGGATGTTTAGCTCTTCTAGGCACCTGATCCCACCTCTGGTATGTCCAGGGGTTCGTGTTTGCCCATCTGTCTGATTTGTATTTACTAAAAGAATTACGAGATTGAATATTGTTTGTTATCGTAGCCTTTTCATAGTGAAAATAATTACCGAAGTGATATCTAAGTACAAACATTTCAATGCCAGACTTGTTTTTCTGTTTTACTGCCAATATTACTACTGGTTACAAAACGGTATCACACATAAAATCGCATAATTCCGTATATCGATATTAAACTTACGTTGCAAATTGATATAAGCATTTTGGAATTAAGCATTCCGGAAAAACATTCTTTGTCATATTTTATATTTCAGACGGTAACACCTCCATGGCAACGGCGTCGGTTGTATTTTCTCTGACCGGAAAAATGGCGATAACTGCTGCCTTCAGTGTTATCTTTCTGTTCACTCCGGAACTGTATCCCACAAACCTCAGGTACGATAAAGCTCTATTAGCCACTCAGGTACAGCCAATCTGAATAAAGTACACACCTATTTTGTAAATATATTGATATTATATATATATATATATATACTCTGCAAAAAAAGAAACGCATAGCCCTTTTGAAATTTTAAAAATGCAAATTATGTATTTTACCAGGTAAACTGATATGGTCAATTGAGTAATTGATTTTTTACAGGTAAGTATGACACTTTAAAGGTCTGTTCATTTGATTTGGCTCTCTGCCAAATTAGCTCGGCGACTCTCTAAAATTGCACATCACCTCTATCGCCATGGAATTTGTCTTACGTTTTTCACGAGAACTTTGTGCTTAATTCAACCACTACATTAAAGCGTATAAAAGGACGAAGTTTGAAGCTTGAATTCATCATAACGTTAAAATGCTGCCATGCCAAGGTTGGACCCTGCTACTCGAAATATCGTCATTGGCCGTCTCCAGGCCGGAGTATCCCAAAGTGAGATTGCACGAACTGAAAACGTAAATCAGAGCACAATTTCTCGGTTTTGGAACAGATTCCAGCAGACTGGCTCTACTAATGACCGACCGAGGAGTGGGCGACCTCGCATTACGACTCCTGGACAAGATCGCTACATCCGGGTCTTTCATCTACGGAATCGAACCGTTGCTGCAACAGCTACTGCAGTCGGAATACCTGGATTGAGAAGAATCAGCTCGCAGACAGTCCGCAACCGACTTCGACAATATGGCATTAGACCCAGAAGACCGTATTTTGGAGCAGTTTTGACACCGTTACACAGACGAGAAAGAGTCCGATGGTGCAACAGATTGAGGGGCTGGACATTCCGCAACTGGCCTAGAATCTGGTTCAGCGATGAGTGCCGTTTTCTGCTACAGAAACGTGATGGAAGAATCCGTGTATACCGGCGCAGGAATGAACGTTTCTCTTCCTCGTGTGTCCAAGAAGTGGATAGCTTCGGTGGAGGTAGCGTCATGATGTGGGCGGCGATCTCTAATGACCGTAAAAGAGAACTGGTACATGTCCCGGGCAATGTAACGGCTCAAAGGTACAGAGACGAAATTCTCCAACCTCACCTTATGCGCGTAATTGACCGACAGAGGGAGTTATTCCAACATGACAATGCTAGGCCTCACACAGCCCGCTTAACAATTGACTACCTTCAGCAGAACAACATTAATGTGCTACCATGGCCTTTCAAATCACCGGATTTGAATCCGATTGAACACTTATGGGACCAACTGGATAAACGTGTGCGCCTGCGCCAACCTCCGCCTCAGACCCTCGATCAGCTCCGTCAAATGTTACAACAGGAATGGCGAACAATTCCACGCAATAATGTATGAACATTGATTGACTCTATGCCAAGGAGATGCAGAACTGTGTTGGCAGCTCGAGGTGGTCATACACGGTACTAACTTAAACGTGACAGGAAGTGTTCTTAACTGTGATGATCTGACTGTTTTTTCACCAATATCTAAGGATTGGACTGTAATTTTTTTCAATTGAAACTATTCTAGTGAATATCTACATTTTTTATTGTAAAATCATAATCCAAAATACATCTACTAAAATCTTAAAAAATCCATTATGCGTTTCTTTTTTTGCAGAGTATATATATATATATATGTGTGTGTGTGTGTGTGTGTGTGTGTGTGTGTGTGTGTGTGTGTGCAGAAATACATGTAATTCTTGCCTGTATCAATCACTTTTGAAATTGTTGCGATGTTCATTTACAAAAAAATTATTTTTCAAATATATAATTTTAAATAAATTGCATTAGTGGTGAATTGTCCTGAAGTGGTCTGTTGTATATTGTTTGAAGGACCTTTATTAATTTATTGTCATTAAATTGAAGTTGGGTCACCTATTCGAATAGATAGCACCAATTGGAATGGATATCACTTATTCATATAGGTAATATGAACTATTTCATTTGGTGATATCCCCTATTACGCTTTTGATTTGGTGATATAGGTGATATAGTTAAATAGCAGTAATATCAAAACCGAGCCTTATTGTGCATCTTTTTTGATATTTTCAACTCGCTAAGGAGGAATAGCGCACCAAAGAATTTTGTTATGGATGGAAAGTGAAGGATACGTGCGGGGATATTGTGAAATTGAAAACATTGAAATTCACTTTATTTAGTCAACAAATGCAGTTTTAGTACAATGTAATCTAGAACAATCAAAACACCTGCTGAACTAGAACCTTGATCTACAGATCAGCAGCTAGCACGTTATCCTACCAAACTACACGGCTAGAAAAGCAAATTTGAAAGGAATATACATCTATTGCTGATGTTTATATTTCCATTCATGTTTTAAAAGGAAGTCAGCCATTATGACGATGTAGTAAACCTCTTTACCAAAAACGTAACTACAACTGTGTATAATGAAAGAAATGATAGGCTATAATAGTGATAATATACTTTATTTTTACGGGATTGCACAATTAGTTCTATGTACTCGTTTACAGTGCGGTCCTGGCTCTCAGAACAGTTCTCATATATTGTTGAAAAATCGTGCTGTGGTGCATGTCTATCCATTCTCAATGACATTTCAGCATACCCAAGGTCAATGGATCTGACACAAGAAATTTAGGATCTAGCATCAGAATTTCATGAATTAAAGATGTTTTAATTAATGTTTCGGATAATAATCCATTTGCACGAATTATTTCACATATCGCTCATGAATATAATATCAAAAGACAGTTAAATACAAATTCTTTATAATGTTCACCTCTCTGCAACACATATTTACGTATACATGCAATTGTATCTAAGCCGTCTATGATTATCAAGTTGTTTGAACAATTATAACTATTGTTAAATATCTACCGATATTTGACAATTCCTTCCTTAAAAAGGTAAAAACATTTTATATATCAGATTAAACTTCACGAATTTGAAAGGTTTAAACAATGAATGAGGAAAATAATTTTAATTATTCCTTTTATAGAAGTGTCGGGATTGGATTTTCCTCGGCAATGGCCCGGATAGGCAGCATGTTGGCACCCTATGCTGGCTTGCTTGTAAGTAAGAATGTATCCTTCTTCAGAGGAGTAAAAACTATTCCACGTATACTTATATCTCGTGCATTTATCTTTTTTAGGCATTGTATATTCCATGGGCACCAGGAACAATTTCTGCGATTCTGTGTTTTGTTGTGGCAGTGGCAGTTTTGTATTTACCGGAAACACGTGGTGTTGAGCTTCCAACGAATTTAGATGCTCTGAATGCTTGGTACAAAGCAAATGCTGGTGCAAAAAGATTTTCAAGGAGAAAGCAGGAGGCGTTAATCAAATAAAAAGGCTGTATGGAACTTTTATCGTAGTAAATAAAGGACGTAGTTTCCCTTCCCGTCGAAGATAGTTGAAGAGAATAACGTTTATTACTGTATTCAAGAGTGAATAGGTCGATGTATACCGATAGTGACGAATTGTCACAATTTTCTTTTTTAGAAGTCTCAAATTCATTGCAAATCACAGATAATGTATAACAGCATACTGGATTTTTTTCTTTATAATTTTAATTACAACTACGTGAAACTTCTCTCTCTCTCTCTCTCTCCCTCTCTCTCTCTCTCCACTTGAGTCACACGTGACCTATTGCACTCAGAATCTGTCTATCTTCGTCCGTTATGTGTTAACAATTGCACATTTTTAACTTCAGTTCTTCTTGATAACTAGTGTACTTGTATGTTTAAGTACAAATATAGCATAAAGTTTCTATGGGGTAAGAGAAGCCTAAATCTTATTTCATTTTGTTTAATTGTATCACTTTTGCAATTCATGGACCATAATGGCAGGGCAAAAATTGTCAAAATTTTATCAATTTTCAAAAATATTCGTTAGATCCAGACATCTAAGATGACATTTAAATGCATAGTTATGCAGAACAGGAAACTTGTTATTCGAATTGTATATTTCATTATCATCCAGGACAGGGGTAGAGTCTCTAAGGTAGGTCAAAATAAATATGTAGTGTTAATGTCTGTAGTGTTCAAAAACTCGGATGTTCGGTACATCTGAAAAAAATTGAAGGCATGAAAAGGTTAAGATAACGAATAGTGGTCAATCTCATCATTTATATAAAGAATACAAAATCAAAAGTAGGACAAACATGGACACACCATAAGGGGGGGATCAGATCCCTAAGAGAAGAAAACATCCCCATCTTTATCAGGTAATAAAAATCATAAAATTTGCGAAATGTTGACTTTAAACAAGACTATTGAAACCCCTGTAACATCAACTTGTTTGTAATTAGCTTGCCTTGATTTAAAAACTGATCACACACGGAACATCTCCTTCTTATCGAATCAGTTAAGAGAAATAAACACCATGAAGTCAGCATTTTGCAATTCTATGGTCGTTATAATGATCTGGTTTGCCAAAACAACCTCTCGTTGAGTCAGATGCTGCATGGCGTGTTTCATACCAATTGTTAGGCCCTTCTTTATACACTGTTTTGGCTACATATTATTCCGTTTGCCTGGTCGGAGTATGGGTCTATCACGGCGGGTTTCACCGGTCGACAGGGGATGTTTAGCCCTTCTAGGCACCTGATCCCACCTCTGATATATCCAGGGGTTCGTGTTTGCCCAACTCTTAATTTTGTATTCCTTATATGAGTTATGAGGTTGATCACTGTTTGTTTCATGCAAGTGATAATAGATGTTGCTGCATAAATATAGGAAGTTGGTAATCGAGAAGCTGAAGTCATCCCGTTTGTCATAAAGTTAAGCTGTTAGTTGCCTTTAACATCTATTATCAATAAAATATCCAAGTATGAAGCTGATGTGGAAGACTCTGTGCTATCTATATTTCGAGTTCACAGGGATATATAGAATGGCCATAAGAAAATTATTATTGTTAAGAGATAAAACGTCGTCAATATATGTAAATATCGAACTGAAAACCACAGGAAGAGAGTGTTTCTTCTCATGTAGAAGTTTTAGAATAAATTCTGCCTCGTGCGAATATAAAAATTGGTCAGCTAACAAAGGAGCACAATTCGTGCCCATGGGAATTCCAACAAACTGTTGGAAGACCTGATCACCAACGACAACTAAAATATTGTCAATGAGGAACGCCAATATCTTTTGATATCAAATTCAGAGTACTTGTGTTTATAAACAGAGTTGTGTTTTAAATCAAAGTAAAATTTGTGTTTATAAACAGTTGTGTTTTAAATCAAAGTAAAATTGACTGGTCACTAAATATATTTTTTTTCTTTATTCATTTTTATTGAAGAAGCAACTATCAATGGTGTCAAAAGGCTTAGTCTTTAATGTAGAAAGTTCTTTAGAATTTTTTTTAATCCAAATTTGATTTACATCACTTTTTGTGTATGTTGTGGTCAATTTTCTCCTTTCCGTATCCCGCAATGTATGTGTAAGGATTTTTGTGAAGTTTTTGAATCCAATATAGGCAATGTAATTCATATTCATTCGTCATGTTTACTGATATTAAAACTGAAGCATAATTTTTAAAGAATTTCTTCTTTTGAGAGGAACCTTTGAATATATGTATCATTACACAAATGTGGATTTAACGCCAAATTCGTTTAAAACACAGTTGTAATAATGATCCTGGGCCTCACAAAGACAATGTTGTTACAAGCTTTGACAGTTGGAACCAAAATATATTCCTCATGCAACCTAGTCAATTCTTTTAACCAAACATTTGGGGTATTCAAGATATTGATGGACAATTGTAGCACATGAATTAAAAACCTCGTCCTACTACAGCATGAATTAAAGAACCCTCCCACACATGAATTAACAACTCACTAATACAGAATTTAAAAAAAGAAACTCCCACTAGTACACACATTAATAGCAAGAAGTCCATTGGATAGATGGATGGCGCGTACTTTTGTTTTGATTTGTCTAATGAGGAATTTTAATGTTCCTCTTACACTTGTTATCCATTCTGACAAGGTATCAAGTTCTTTCTCGTATTTAGCCCATCGTCTGGCATGATCTTCGACAGAATTCATGATAGAGATGACGTTCTGTAGTCAATTGAAAGACCGTGGTTCTCTGAATATAGGGCCCCTTAAGACAAGTGATTTCTGGTCCTCATTTTCAACTATGTCAGCATCACCAGTAATGCCATGTCCAGGTGGGTATTGGTCTATAGTACCGTCAACGGAGAGAGAGTGACATAAGGACGATCTAGAGTATGACCTTGTGAAAATATTCAAAAGCCCTTAAGTGAAGTAATATTTAATGACCTGGTTATGATACGTGTTCTGTACACTTTACAAATTGTCTAGAAAAAATTATTTATCCGTATTTTATACCATTCTTGGAACAATGTTGGTCTACATGTTTATAGCCCTACCCGTGGGGATCCGGTATTATATAGTGGGACTCCCCCCCCCCCCCCACTCCCCGGGAAGACTGGCTATATAGTGGGACTTCCCTATAGCGAGACTCCCCCTCTCCCGGGAAGTCTGGCTATATAGTGATACTATAGCGAAACTTCACCCAAATTATCAATAGCGAGCCCCCCCCCCTACGTACTTCGTTTGGATTTTATTTTTAAATTAAATTGGCTATGATATCTAATGAGTCATTCCCCTTAGATTTAGTGAAACTTCCACTACAATATACTACTAGATACACCCGTGGCTGGTTGCAATTTTATCAAAATCTTTGATATAATAATTAAACGCGTAGTTTTTTTTATCAGTCGTTCAATGACTGAATGAGCTTATCAAAGATCATTATTGAATAAAATGTGTCTTTTAAGAAATTTAAAACGAAGTGAATTCATTATATCATGTAATATTTAAATAAAGAGTATTCCTTAATAATTATACTATGCACTGAATTGAAGATATCCTAAATACTTCAACTACTAGTATTGCGCGTCATATTTTAACCGATGTCATCATTAATTCACGCAGTTATTGCACACTGTAGTATGATATCTATGAATCAATTACTGATATCTTAATGTAAACCACATGATGTTTTTATCCCAAGTTTTGTTTCTGTCTTTTCAAGTGATCATAATTAGATTAGAGATATCTATCACATGATAAATTGAGTACCTTCGTCTAATTAAAGGAAGTTTTATAAAAGAAATACAAGTGAGATAGTTTAGTTATAAATCCTATTCTTGAGCAATTTCGTGTATAGTTGTAGTGCAATCTAAACCCAGCACTAAGCACATTAAAAACTATCTTCATCTAAATTTAAAGGGGCTTTCACACAGTGATTATGTGACAATTAATCAAATGTTAAATATATTGAGAATAACTTGCGAATTTTCATCATATACCCATCTGGATTCTCCATTATTCTAAATTATCCTATAGTAACACTAAATAGGCAGGCATCACGTAGATTTTCCGAGGGAGGGGGGGGGGGGGGCTACTGGAGGAGATCTAGTCTATAACATCAGGGACTTCATCCCATGCCCCCACCAGGGCTTAACCATGGACACACAGGGGGCATCACGGCAGATTCGTCTGACCCATTGCCTCTGAAAATTGACCCACGCCCTTCCTATACAACACCCCTCTTAAGCTGAAACCACCCCTGATTGCGCACCATGATAGACTCCTGTTATAACTTATGATCACATAGATTGATTATATAATGTGACACTTCAAACTTAGTTGTCCTAGAGTGAAGAAAAACACAGTATGATTAATATCAAATTTCCATTAGCTCTCTTTTTTTTAAAAATTTTGATTGTCGCGTCACATGACAATAAAAAAAAATCTATTGAAGGATTGATTTTAATCACACAGGTTAAAATATGAAAATATTCATAGTTAACACAACCTCATGCACTGACAAAGAAGCCATATCGATTTATATAAAAAGTCTTTTTTAAGTTTCTAATTTCCGGACATTATGTTGTGGTAAACTGAATTAAAACAAAGCATAAGACTAAAAATAAAACATGAGAGAAATTGTGCTTGTATTTCACTAAGCACTTCCCTGGAAGAAGGCTCACGAAATAGCCATACTTCTGGGTTGAAGTCTCACTATGGGGGAAATCTCACTGTATAACACCGGGTTAGAATATGTCCTCGGTACCTCTTGCTTGTCGTAAGAGGCGATTAAATGGTGCGGTCCTTAGGACTGGACTTCAAAAACAGAGGCCCCATGTCACAGTAAGTGTGGCTTGATAAAGATCCCTCCCTGCTCAAAGGCCGTAAGTGTCGAGCATAGGTCAAAATATTGCAGCCCTATCCATATGAGTGAAAATTTCTCAAGCGGGACATTAAAAAACCAACCTTTGTATTGAAAATATGTAAATCTGTCATACTTTCCATATTTCTGAACAAATTTTATGAGCATTTTATTTTGCTTTTAGAGTGTATGATGTGTATGTTGAAGTATATGTATCTGTTTGTGTGTGTGTGTGTGTGTGTGTGTGTGTGTGTGTGTGTGTGTGTGTATATATATATATATATATATATATATTGCTTATTAGTCATTAGTTCCAAGTCATGTCAAAAATTAAGATAGCATCCCTGACTTGTAGAAGGATATATAATAATAATGATAATAATAATAATAGTTCAATCGTTGAAGGGATATAAAATCTACGAATGACTCACCGTATTGAAGATAGCCCATGTACCGAAAATGGAAAGTGCAATGTATACGCACAGTGGGGGCACAAATAATAACGAGTCCTGATAAATCGGATACTAGGGGTGCTCTGACTTTACTGATTGTTATCGGCGACATATAGTCAGCAAAAAACTGAATGTCAAGAGATACAGGATTCGCAATTCGTTGTCATGTGAACAAGGCTAGTAACATGCTTTTGTTTACATGTGTTAAATATATTAGTAAATGTTTCGTTTAAAGCAGATTTTTTTCCCAATTTACAAGTTAATTCTGAATATAATTAAACAGTTTCTAATGTTTGTCATATCTCATTTTATTTTAAAAACGATATTTTCTATTAAGCAAACAATAAGTAAACAAAAACATGGCAAAAACCTGGTTTACATAACAAATTAAAGAATAGCGAGTACTGTATCTCATGTATAACAACTGAGCTTCAGATATTTGCTGATCAGTGACAAGAATTTAGTTAAGCATTGTAAACAAATAAAACTTAAAAAATCAATCAGAACCAATTGGAAATTACATGTATACATGTACATGTAAACAAATGACACATTACATGTAAACAAATGACACATTACATGTCAACAAATTACATATTACATGTCAACAAATTACATATTACATGTAAACAAATTAATACACTGTTATTTTGGTCAATATATATGGACCACAAAGGGATGGTCGACACTTTTATTCTGATGAAGGTAATAGCATTGAAGAAATCAATGGAGATTCTATCATAATGTGTGCATGTGATATATATAGTACAGTGACACTTGGGCCCCATTTTTTATTTTGCTTCCACTAATATATGATACAGTGTATATTGACAATTCGACCCAGAGATACTTCGGTGCAATCTCTCTCTCTCTCTTATTGGCGAATCTTATATTAGATATATCTACCACCCGTACTTACGACTCTCCAGAGAGTAAGTGCATTTGACACTTCAGTTTAATAACATAACGAATAAAGACGTACGTTAATGAATTTAATATCATTACTGTGCAACTTTTTCGTATGTTGTATCATTTCATTCTATTTAATCTTTTATAATTGAATTATTATGTTAGAGAGGCAAACGTCAGTAATGAATGAAAGAATACTAATAAATAATATTATAATATAGCATACATGGTTTTATTTACATTATAGAAATAAAAGTAATAGATTAAACCGGCAGTATTTACAATCGAGCGTTCACTTAAAGTTCGACAAACATAGCTGCAATCTTTTTGAGCGTTTCCCTCTCAGACAGGTCTCTAGCGGCGAGTTAGTCCCACACACGGGAAAAGCCCTCCTTGAAACCTTAATGCCACCTTCCTTAAATTTGTCTTCGTCGTAAGCTGTCCTCGGAGAGAAGGCAAACTTGCACAACAACTAGTTTGGCCTCCTCTCCCAGCAGCTGCACCAACAGATGGAAAGGAAGATGAGATTTCCTGGCAGCGTGGTTCAGGAACTTTACATCATTGTTGGTGCGGGCGGCTTCATTGTAGACGCTCCACTGGGACGGCTGTCAACGTAAAGTCTCACAAATCCAGGTGGAATTAATGTACTGACACAAAATCGCCCAAATCTGACGTGGTGGCTAAATGCAGACCGATACCCAAAGCCGGTCAAAAAGATGAGGAATGATATCAGGTGGGAGATGGGTAGGACAGGGAAATGGTCTTAATTCTCACAGAAGTCGTATGTTTCCTTCCACTCCATGTTCTGGAGTCCGATCTCATGGATCTTCCTTCAAGCAGCCTGACCCCCAGTGGAATTAGCACACACGGATGGAAACATCAGAGGAAGCTGCTTTCCATGTGGCCAACTCATAGTCCACGACTGTTTTTTGCAGAGCAACGGTTGGAAGGAGGTCTCTAACGGTGAACACACCTTTGAAATAAAATTTCTTCTTTTCCCTACATCAAAACGAACAGGAGTGGAATATGGAATTTTATTAAGGAATTCTGTAAGGTGATTTACAAAAACTCTCCATACATAGAGGCTATACATGGCATAGATCGCTACCATGATTAATGAAAATCAGCTGACTCGTACCTTAAATATCTTTATTTCATTGCATTGTTCTTTTCTGATATTTTTACTATACATTTTACGTTGCAGGAGATTTACTGAGTTAAAAAACAATACCTGTTTGAAGCTATCGTTGAACTTGATAAATGCGTGGATTGACAGCAACTGATGGGAGAGTTCCTTCACGATCCTGAAGGTGGTACCTATGAACTATGAAACTTTGCACGGCCTGAAAACAAATATATTAAATAGGAGGCAAGAGTTTAGATATTTGATTCTATTTGACACCTCATGTCTCCTCCTGTTTTGTTGCTTTCATACTTTAAATAGAGCGGCAAATATCTTAATCAACAAAAAATTTTTGATTATTCATTTTTATGTAAGTCATATAAATTTCTTAAAAAACAATTTTGATACACGACAAATAAATAAATAAATAAAGATTAAAAAATATAAGGGGGGGGGGGGGGTAATCAGTCTGTTTTAACACTTGCATTTAAATCTTAAAACATGATTAGTATCTTCAACTATATTATGCATTTCACCATGCATACAGAGTGAAAGTAAGTCGAAACTCTTTTCACACGTTTTTTTTTTATATTGACGGATGAGAGAGAGAGAGAGAGAGAGAGAGAGAGAGAGAGAGAGAGAGAGAGTATCTGTGTAGTTTTATAACATTAAGCAGAAATTTCTTGACTTTTGTGAAGCATTTTAATTTGCATTCATGAAATGACATTCCATTTTCTGCCTACATCAGATTGGCAGGGCTTGCTTTAATGCATGTTCATTACCATGTTAAAAGAAATATTAACGCGATATTCAAAATCTTTGTAGAATTTTAACCACGAAAAAATGTTCAAAACCTCTTTATAAATTTATGAACCTTTAGTCTCACATTTTCCAAATTTTGCACTTTGAAAGTACTCGGACATTTTTCAAATAATTTACCTGTAGTTGAACTTTGTCATTTTTTCAGCATCTATTAAATGCACGGTACTTACTATGTGTTAACAACTTCTCTTACAGCTTTGACTTGGCATCCTTCAGACCTTGTGCAGTTGTTATAGACACATTGAAGATGTGCAAATAACTTCTTGAATTTGCCCAGACTTTTTTGTAAAGTAAAAATTACAAATAGTTGAACTTTGTAATTTTCTTTGCATACTGTGGATAGATGGTACCTACTTTGTGTATTCAACACCTCTCACAGGCTTCCCAATAGACATTCCTCAAAATTCAGCATAGTAGCAAATGAATGATACTACTGTCTTCATCATAGATGGCATATTTTAAAGCAACCCGGTCATTTCAGAATTTATTTTCTAGATGTAACAAAATATTTGACGTATCAGACAAAATTTAACAATCTTCCAGATAATATTTAGAATGTTATTTCCATAGAAGTTGAATAATATCAAATCAATAAAAGGTCTTTTGTGGTGGATAAATGACTTAATTGTGTTCATGTTTTTAAACCGAATTTTCTAGTATTTTTAGGCAAAAATTGGGATCTTATAAACGCATTAATAATAAAACGTGTAGTGTCACCTGACATCGTTCTTGTTCTAAGAGCAGCTAAGGGTTGGTACGGAGAGACATGGATGTCACATGCTTTCTCAGATACTGCTCATAATTATCCTCTACAATCCGCGCGTGATTGTTTTAAAATTTAACCAGGTTCACTTCAATCGCTCCGAGTCTAAGCGGTCAAAACACAAATGTGTAATACATATAATGATGAAAAGGAAACAAATACCTAAAAGTCAATGGAGTTAATAAATACGTTCCTTTATTTTGTACATTTGGGCCGAAGTGGCACACACACACACACACACACACACACACACACACACACACACACACACACACATATATATATATATATATATAATTTGTAAAAAAAAAAAAAAAAAAAAAAAAAAAAAAAAAAATTTTAAAAAATGCAGTATTTGAAGTGTCTTGGACAGAAAAAAAAAGTTGGGCCGAAGTGTCCATGGGCCGAAACGTCTGACTACCTTTGACAGTCTCGTCAAAGTACAACATGCAACAACACAATGTGATTCAACTCCCTCACCAAAAGAAATGGGGGGGGGGGAGTAATGGCGATCTAATATACCTCCTTGATGTTCATTTTCAAAAATCTAGTAAATCTAAACTAAATTTGATTGTACGAATATGTTGGGATACGAATTGATAATCAGTATTGACATCATTGTACACATGCGCAGACATTGCGTCGTGGCAGCATGGCCGAAGAGAAAGTAGAAGAGAAACTGGGGAAAATGAATGTGTCAGATTCTAAAAAGGCATGACAATTTTCGTCTTCACAATCCATTCTAAAAATGCTATCAAAGTCAATTCTCTTGCGTATTTCAAGGAAACTGGGACCAAGGTTTCTTGCTAGCGCCAGCGGGGTGTGTTTTTTATCGACCTGATTTCATCATCAATCTTGCGTTGTGTAAACTCGGACTCAAACCTGTTTTCACGGTTGCGTTCTGTTACATCATTATTTCCCTTATATATAGCGAATATATTGATCCTTCATGTTTAAATATCATATTTTGTCTGATTGTAGGGCTCAAAGAAAATGGAGAAGGAAGCTAAAGTGAAATTGAAGGATGTAAGTATATCTTTCAGGCATCCAGGAATTTATGTTGCTAGGCCTATAATGGAGTTTTTTTTGTTTGTTTTTTTTAAATCAGCCTTTGGTTTTTAAAATTTAAGTTTTTGTGCATGTGTTCTCTCTAAGTTTAACTTTTCTCTATCATGGTGGAAAAAAAATATGTTGTAGAGGTGATTATGTAGTTTGAATTTATTCAGTTTGGACTGCCATTTAATGATTATATGTTGATGATGCTGCCATTAGGGCAAGAAGCAGAGTGTACTTCACTTGCCACAATGAGCACACATTTTAAGAAAGTTAATTACAGGGAGTTATATAAAAACTAACTACAAATTATACTCTAATTTTGTAAACATATCATAAACAAAGAACAAAACATATCATATTCTTGGATATCTGCAGCAAAGTCATACATATGTATTTACCCCTGAGGCATCCTGATACAGTTTACATTTCTTTGAGAACCAGTGCTCTATAAGGGATTTGTGTTGAAGTCATCCAGAGTAAAAGACCTTCACTGCCAGTCCTAAATATAATTCCACATCACCTGATACAGTAAATTAATTCCATATCTTCTGATACAATCACTTAACGCAGGTTACAACACTTACTGTTCACAGACTTTTTACTGCTGTTAGAATCTGCCAAATGCAGAACAGCCTGTGGTAAATGCTCAGAATTTGGGTATACCCTGCTGTTAGACGATAACATGTTAATGACTAGTGTGGGTCTTTATTCACCAATATCTGCCACAATCCAGAAAAGAACTTGTCCATAAATTCATTCCAAGCTGTGACTAAGTCAGGCCCAAAAATGTATCTATAATAGACTTTATATGAATTATCACACTTTTATGCTTGATAAATGTGTTCCTTGTCATTACAAAATCTGACAATTTTTCAGTTAGTTGTGTAGGATGGTTAGCATGACATTCTCTGTAAAAACAAATTCTCCCGAATTGTATACTAACTATAGACATTCTTTTAACCATTTAATATTATTGGTGTTCTTGTTATTGATGTAAGACTTGCTATTCTCAGAAGTTGGACATGCCATTATGTTTTTGTTTTTTCTCTTTTTAGATGGAATATTAAAACCAAAATCTTCTCCAACATTGTCCAATCTTTGTTTCTACACCATTTTGGTTAAAATATAACCTGAACATGGATCTTTTTCATGAATTAGATCTTCAGATCAAATTCTTTCAGCCATGGAAATTTTAGTTACTTTTAATTTCTAATTAAAAAACTTTAATCATTTCAGTTAAATTCAACTTCTCGCTTCACTAAATCTGGGAAACCACACATATAAATATAGATAGTAATTTTCAAATGTGTATAATTGTAGGTTTGATAAACAGACATGACGAAACACCACCTTCTTTCTATTACTTTAAAATAGATATTTGGAAAGAGATAGTTTTAATGTGTTACATTTCATTAATGAAAATTTATTTTCAGCTTGTACCATCCCCAGAATTTATAGCACACAGAGAGAAATTGTGGCAGGAACTTAAAGCAGATTATGATAAGTTTGTGGCAAACCAGTCACCTGATCCAATCAAAGTGACCCTCCCTGATGGGAAAGAGGTGGAGGGACAGGCCTGGAAAACCACCCCTTATGAAGTGGCAAAGGGAATCAGGTAAGGCCAAAATTAATTTTTCTGTGTTTCTGGTAAGCTGACCGACCCTGCATTATAACCAGATCCTAGACATTTTTTTTGGGGGGGGGTCATAATATTTTCTGGTAAAAATGTTTCCAGTTGTTGGTTTTCCTTTCAGTGCCTTTTAGGTGAAGTCATTAAAATGCTTTAACAGAGATGCAAAACATACTGAATTGTGTGAAGCATGTGAACAACATTGATAATGTTTGTTACTCAAAAGAGCGTGGCCATGATCATGATGGTTGTAAGGTATTTCATTGCAGCAGTGTTCGAAATTAGTACACATCAAAGGACTCATGAATAGTGTGAATATATGGGTCCTTCACATAATTTTGGGCCAACGTGGTTGCAGGGGAAAAAAATTTACAATGTGTGTTGGTTTATGCATTTCAATTACCTTGTTTATATCTGTCCAGCATTTTGATTGGATTTGTTGAAATAAATGAACCAATGAGCGTCTTTAAAAGATATTACGTATAATATTGGTAAAACTAGTTATTATATCATGATATAATCAATCATATTTTTCATATGTCTTTAAACGGCATTTTAAATTAAAATCTAATTAATGTTTAAAATACTCATGATGATTTAAAACTGCTATGTCACTTATAATGTTTAACTGCTTCATACTGTAAATGCCTATGAGTTGTGACAGACACCCTTCCCGAAATGAACTTATTTTACCCAATTTGGTCGGGAGAACAATGTGGCGTTTTCTAAATACTGTGTTTCATGCTCCGAGTGTGATCATTCTGATGTAGATATTATAGCTGCAGCGGATGATCTCGTTGAATAATTCTTTCCTGCAGCAAATGATCTCAGTGAATAGTTATTTCCAGAATATCTTACTTAAACCATGTATCACGAGCATGTTAGAATAAAAGTCTGAAATCAATTCTAAGTCTTTATTTTTCAAAAAGCAAAAAAACAATCTTTGGGTAATCTTTGGGCTTACATTGCCTTGGAAGGACTCATGTAGACCCTATTGCTGTGGGTCCTTTGGTCCTATAGGAAATAATTTTGAATTTCAACACTGCATGGCAGTTGATATTCCTCCATGTGCACATCACATGAAGGAAATTTGACAGTTGAAGTTGCTGTGGGTTTACAGGCATCAAGTATTGCACAAGTTTCAATATTGGAGTTTTTGTAGGAGGTGCATTTGGTGCTGCTCTGAATGCTAAAGTGGGGCAAGTTCAGTTAGTGTCAGCAAGAAAAGGATAAAAGATAAGAAAAGTAGCATGTCATGGCGCTTCAGCTTAAAGATGTGAATATAGGAAATATTAAATACATTCAAAAGGAATGTTGATGAAAACATAAAAACATCATATTTGCAAGTAATATCATAGATATGGTATGTATTGGCAATGAAATAAAATGTTTACTACTCAATACTGATTGCTTACTTGGTCTGTGTATCAACTGAGTATGGCTGACAAAACAGAAACATGCTGTGTACATTTAGCAGAGTTAGACAGTTGTCCCACAACCTATGTGTGAGCAGATTGTTTCACACCTTACTATGTATAAAGAGTTCTCTAAAGGGAAATAACTCCAATACATTTCAAAGCTTGTATATTTTCAAAATTTCTGTATTCTGTACATCCACTGAGACTTTTTGAAAATCAAATGTTAGAATTGTGTGTTCTCAGATATGTTATCTGGATGACTAACCTTTTAGATGTGAGATGAATCCAGTGTGAATTGAATGAGTAATTTTATGTACATATACATATACATGGCATTAAACACTAGGGGGGGGTAAAGTTGTCACAAATACCCAGTTAAGCCAAGCTTACTTGATGATGTTTATTTTGATTTGCAAACTACATGTATTAGATTAATATAGTTTACTTGAACTTGTTTATAGTAATTTGTAAACTATTAGATTAATTTTCATTTGGTTTTTGAAACCAGTTGACATTGTTTCAGAACATTAGTTCAAAAGATGTTCATTGAATGAGATAATTTTCTATAGTCAAGGTTTGGCTGACAATACAGTGATAGCTAAAGTGAATGGAGAGTTATGGGACTTGGATAGGCCGTTTGAGAAAGACTCCACTCTGCAGCTGCTGAAGTTTGATGACAAGGATGGTAGGAGCTCTATATTCAAATGATAAACTTGGTGATCTCAAAATGGACACAGCTGATATTATCCTGTATCTGTTTCTTTCTTTTTTTTTTTTTCTTTTTTTTTTTTAAATTTTCTGTCATCAAAACTTTCTTGTTTTTTCTTTTTAGGACAGTATGTTTTTTGGCATTCCAGTGCCCATATACTGGGGGAAGCCATGGAGAAATTGTATGGGGGACATTTATGTTACGGTCCCCCGATAGAAGAAGGTTTCTACTATGACATGTGGTGTGAAAGGTAACCTAGTGTCCATTTTTCTGCAGTCACTTAAAATTATGTTCATTATCATGAAATCATGTAGAATGTTCATTTTACCTGTGCTGTATTCCCAATAAGCCACATATAGCCTGTAAAATACTCTTATATACATGCACCAGAATAATACAGATTCTGACCAGAGGTACAGTGTTTAATTTTCGCAGCCTTCGTCTTATTCAGTGATTAGTGAGCCCATTAGTACATGAGGAGGTTTGCATACAGTTATATGACTAATTTCATACAGAGACATTTTGATCTATTTAGTGTGGCAGTTTCCAGCAATGATTTTGGTAGCATAGAGGACAAAGTAAAGGGGATCATTAAGGAGAAGCAGCCATTTGAGAGGTTGGAGATGAAAAAGGAAGATTTACTCAAGATGTTTGAGGTGAGGTAGTTTTTACAGAGCACTCTTTGAATTAAGTTGAATTGTATTCTGATTAGCTCCCTTGAACTGAAAATTGAAAATGCAGGTTAAGTTTTCTGATCAAAATTTTTCCTCTAAATTTTTCATGTTTTTTCTGCTCTTGAGTTGCTGTGCCATTTTCAACCAAACATACCATAAAGAATCCTTAGGTAAAAGGAATTAAGTTTATGCATGTCCACTTCCAAGGGGAGATAATTAAGGGAAAATAGGGGAAAAAATTCTTTTGAAGAATCACTGTACCAAGAACGTTAAAACTTGTGTGAAAGCTACCTTATGTAACAAAGATTCAAGTTTGTTCAAACTGTGAACCCCATAGCCATGAGGGGACCACGATAGGGCTTCAAAGTTTTACATGAGAATACAAAGAATAAATTCATGAAATAATCTGTATAAGAATCATAAATATGTATTTTGTCAAACAAGTAAAGGGAGGTATTCTTGTGTTATACCTTTAGTAGCAGGTTAGATTTTCACACAGGAAGATACAGTAAAAATATTATGCAAGCAACCTCTTGTAGGGCCCATTTAAGTGTGCTTATGTCATTATACCTAAGGACAGAGTGTGTTGAATTTGACATACAAATGTAGGAATATATCATTGATTTATAAATGAATTATCATTGATTTATAAATGAATATATCATTGATTTATAAGTGAATATATCATTGATTTATAAATGATCCTCTTGAGAACCACAAGGACACAGTTAGGTAAAATAAAGATTTCTGTGCTTTCTGTTTTGGCAGGGCCATGACAGAGGTTTAAAGTTTTACTTGAGAATAGATAGGAAAATATATTAGCATATTTTCCAAGAACCCTAAGGATGTAATTTATCAAAATTATTATGCAAGTATCCTCATGAAGGTGGCTTATTAAATCCCTGGGGTCTAGTTGGGGCCAGAGTGGTGTGAAGTTGTACGAACTGTTTTGTCAGTGATTATCAAATAAAATCTTTATTGTAAAGCTTTTAGCAGTCTTCAGACGATTGTCTGTGATTACCACACAGAAAATGTTCTGATATGTTTCAGATTTCACTGCTTGTCTTATTTTATACTCTAGTACACATGAAGGAAGCTTCATATCCTAATGTGTTATCTACTATCTCAGTGTTCCCCTTCCTGGCTGCATTGTCGCAGGCCCCTGCTGAAATGTGTGCTCCTCTCCTTTTTAACCCATGACTCTCTGCTTGAAAATTTCCTCGTTTCTCATAAAATGCATGACGAGAATGATATAATTCATTGACCAATAGAATTCACACTTAGCCAGAGACTGATGATTTGATTTAGCAAAGCTGTTTTTAACTCAGTAATGATTGTGGCCGTGAAAACTTGTGTTTTATGCAATGAAACTATCTTTTACAAAAAATCATATATCCCAACATGTTTGTTTATTCATTTGTTAACTGTTCCGTTTTGAAATCCATATGCATATGGGTTTTGTTTTGGCTAGTTTACCAAAGAAGTAGAAAAACAAGTGTTCTGATTGGTCTAGAGTAATTTGCTCACGTTCTATAAACAGTTTAAATCTCAGACTAACCCGTGCTTGAAGCTCAGCCATCGGCTGAAATGCATCATACATATTTATGAGAAACAAGAAAATTTTCATACAGAGAAGCCACAGGTGAAAAAGGGAAAGGGGCCTACATTTCAGCTGGAGCTTGTGATGATGCCCCAGCTGGTAAATAGCATGTAATAGTACAATGCATGTGTTTGTGTATTTCCTTTACTTGATGTTCCTGTTTTCTTGTTGTAGTACAACAAATTTAAACAGAGGATTCTGAATGAACGAGTGACTACTCCAACCACTACTGTGTACAAGTAAGTATACTCCAACCACTACTGTGTACAAGTAAGTATACTCCAACCACTACTGTGTACAAGTAAGTATACTCCAACCACTACTTTGTACAGGTAAGTATACTCAAACCATGACTGTGTACAGGTAAGTATACTCCAACCACGACTGTACAGGTAAGTATACTCCAACCATGACTGTGTACAGGTAAGTATACTCCAACCACGACTGCGTACAGGTAAGTATACTCCAACCATGACTGTGTACAGGTAAGTATACTCCAACCACGACTGTGTACAGGTAAGTATACTCCAACCACTACTGTGTACAGGTAAGTATACTCCAACCATGACTGTGTACAGGTAAGTATATTTCAACCACGACTGTGTACAGGTAAGTATACTCCAACCACTACTGTGTACAGGTAAGTATACTTCAACTACAACTGTGTACAGGTAAGTATACATGTAATTAAACTTATGTATTTTGTTAGCTGATTTCTACATATCTTTATACCTGTGTAAATAGATGTACTGTAAAACATGGTTATAGTGAACTTTCAGGGCCAGCGAAAATCAATTCATTATAGCTAAACTTTGTTATATCCAATGAAAGTATTGTTAAATGTATTTTTCTTGCATAGGGGAATAGATATCACTTCACAATAAGTGTGAATTCATTATAACTGTGTTATAAGGAGGACTCAAAATAATCGATGTCCTGATGATCTGGGGCCATTAAATTATGATTTGGGCAAGTACTTTGTAAAGAGCATGTGCCCTTTGGGGTAGTTAATTTAAATACTTATCAGAATTCCTCAACAATCAGGTTAGTATATATTAGATGTGTGTGAATCCAGGTTTGGTGTTCTATAAAGTAACACAATGTAGATAAACTCACAAATGTTTCTAAGAACAAGTTGTGAGAAGTGGTGTGTGTGTGTGTGTCTGAGTTAGTATATCTAATAACGCACACCTTCAGCTTCAAGTTTCTTAGATTGAGCTGTCTAATTTGCGATACTTTCATAATCATGTGACACTGCACTTCCATAAATGGCAAAAATTAAGATGGCAATGATTAGTTTTTAAATTAAAGTGAAAAACATAGATAAGAATAAGATTACAATATGTTTTAAACCTGCTGTTGACACTAGTTTGAATAAACACGGTATTGGGCCCAATCATGGAAATGTTTCATTATTGCTGAATATGGAATATAAGCCAGTTGTTTTCATATTCACTGGTCCAAAGGAACAGTAAAAGAGATCAACTGACTAGTCAAAAATTTTAAGTTGATAGCCAAAGTATCCAGTGAATAAAAATAATTACTTCTAGCCCTGTGTAAGCATGTTTTACTGTACATTGTAAGTAGATCAGCTATTGTAAATGAAAATATTTGTGATCAGTTTAATTTATTTTTGACAGATGCGGACCATTGATAGATCTGTGTAGAGGCCCACATGTCAGACACACGGGAAAAATTAAGTCTTTCAGTGTTACCAAGGTAAACAAAATAGTTTAACCATGTGACATGTTGCTACCTGAGATTTGTAGGTAAAATTTTTATCAAAATCAAGTATTCTTGATACAATAGAACATCCGTCTTGTTCTGTTATATGTAATTTGTCCCATTACAGAGTGATTTGAACATCCGTCTTATTCTGTTATATGTAATGTGTCCCGTTACAGTGTGATTTGAACATCTGTCTTGTTCTGTTATATGTAATGTGTCCCGTTACAGAGTAATGTGTCCCGTTACAGAGTGATTTGAACATCCGTCTTGTTCTGTTATATGTAATTTGTCCCGTTACAGAGTGATTTGAACATCCGTCTTATTCTGTTATATGTAATGTGTCCCGTTACAGAGTGATTTGAACATCCGTCATGTTCTGTTATATGTAATGTGTCCCGTTACCGAGTGATTTGAACATCCGTCTTATTCTGTTATATGTAATGTGTCCTGTTACAGAGTGATTTGAACATCCATCATGTTCTGTTATATGTAATGTGTCCCGTTACAGAGTGATGTGAACATCCGTCTTGTTCTGTTATATGTAATGTGTCCCGTTACAGAGTGGTGTGAACATCCGTCTTATTCTGTTATATGTAATGTGTCCCGTTACAGAGTGATGTGAACATCCGTCTTGTTCTGTTATATGTAATGTGTCCCGTTACAGAGTGGTGGGAACATCCGTCTTGTTCTGTTATATGTAATGTGTCCCGTTACAGAGTGATTTGAACATCCATCATGTTCTGTTATATGTAATGTGTCCCGTTACAGAGTGATGTGAACATCCGTCTTATTCTGTTATATGTAATGTGTCCCGTTACAGAGTGATTTGAACATCCGTCGTGTTCTGTTATATGTAATGTGTCCCGTTACAGAGTGATGTGAACATCCGTCTTATTCTGTTATATGTAATGTGTCCCGTTACAGAGTGATTTGAACATCTGTCTTATTCTGTTATATGTAATGTGTCCCATTACAGAGTGATTTGAACATCCGTCTTATTCTGTTATATGTAATGTGTCCCGTTACAGAGTGATTTGAACATCCGTCATGTTCTGTTATATGTAATGTGTCCCGTTACAGAGTGATTTGAACATCCGTCTTCTTCTGTTATATGTAATGTGTCCCATTACAGAGTGATTTGAACATCCGTCTTATTCTGTTATATGTAATGTGTCCCGTTACAGAGTGATTTGAACATCCGTCGTGTTCTGTTATATGTAATGTGTCCCGTTACAGAGTGATTTGAACATCCGTCTTCTTCTGTTATATGTAATGTGTCCCGTTACAGAGTGATTTGAACATCCGTCTTATTCTGTTATATGTGATGTGTCCCGTTACAGAGTGATTTGAACATCCGTCTTGTTCTGTTATATGTAATGTGTCCCGTTACAGAGTGATGTGAACATCGTGTCCCGTTACAGAGTGGTGTGAACATCCGTCTTATTCTGTTATATGTAATGTGTCCCGTTACAGAGTGATTTGAACATCCGTCGTGTTCTGTTATATGTAATGTGTCCCGTTACAGAGTGATTTGAACATCCGTCTTATTCTGTTACATGTAATGTGTCCCGTTACAGAGTTCATCCACTTATTGGGAGGGAAAAGCTGATGCAGAGTCTCTACAGAGAATTTATGGAATCTCATTCCCAGACCCCAAACAGCTCAAAGAGTGGAAACACTTCCAGGAAGAGGCTGCGAAGAGAGATCATAGAAAAATTGGCAAGGTCAGGCTTCTGAATATACTACATTATTGCACTGTGTGTACACAGCAGGGTTGACGTGTCCCGAGTAAAATTAACAAGTAATAACAGAATATTCAAATTAAAGTAAAATTCTTCCAAGTGTCGCATATTTTACTAATAATCATTTGTCAGTATATAAACAAATATCATGCCACCAGGGGGAAACCCCTTTTTGAACCATTACGACATCACGCACGTAACGTAGAGCTATTTTTATCCTTTAGACTTTCAGTTGTTTCCCACTTTGGTACAGGTGGAACGTGCACGCAGATCGTTTGCATTTGGGACTTGGTACATCGATATTGATATAATAAATTTTAAAATTGATCTGGACCAGAACAATTTGCTCTTGTATATAGTATATAACAATTTCTATAGTCTTTATCAAGATATGGGGTAGTTCTCATATTCATCGCCAAAATTTATTTATATGAGGCAAAAATTCCTACCTTCTGTGTCAAAATCCTATATCAGTAAATAGTTACCTTCAGGAATATGCCTTGATTGAAAGAAAATATAGTCATCTTTTACTTGTACCATCACATTTAACATTACTACGTCAACTTTTACTTCACACATTAGGGTGATTTCAAGGTCACACTGTATTATAAAACTTACTGATATAAAAATGGGAGACTTATATATTATCAAAAAAAAACTTTTAAAAAAAAATCATGAAAAGCATTTGACATGCAGATTTATGCATATACAGCTGGAACACTTGATAACGATAGTAAATAACAACATATTTTGACATTTATATAATACACGATACAACTAGAGACATGTACACCGTGATGTATTTTTATTAGTCACTGAAGTACAGTTTATAATTTTTCTCGAAAGCCCTAACTATGCTGTGTATAATGCACATCCCACATTTGAAAAAGAAATCCTGAAAAAACTTCATCCTATGCAATGTATACATCAAAAGAAATGATGTGCACAAATTTCCTAAATTAAGGTCAAATTCCACTAGGGTACGTAATCCTCATTAAAAATATTGTGGTATTTATTTGCATTTGAAAGTGAAATGATGGTAATGATTATGACCACCATCAAGCTGTATACCTATTGCACTTATTTATATGTATATGATGTATAATTTTGTATTTATTCATTTTGTGATGAAGATTTGAGATACTTAGTTTTATTATCTCTGTAAAAGATATTTATAAATTGTAGGGAATCAATGAATTTATTCACAAATGCAAAATGATAGTAGACATTGATAAATTGATAACCAGTGTTTTATAATTATTGCACATGTTACATGCATAGATGTTGTTTTTGCCCTTAATAACTTACAATATTTAACTGATTAAAATACCAAAATGTCTGTATTTATAAACTTTGAACCCAAGTATTTGTGTCATACAGTAAATTCTGAGGATATTTGTGGGTGTTTTTTTTTCAATACTAAGAATTCAAGTTGAGTGATCTCTATTTACCTGATAATTGATCTTAAGCTAATGATATAAGACAGATCAGATAAAAGTAAAGTACCTTTTTGTTTTGACATGCAAGTTGCAAGTTTGAAATGCATGCAAATTTAAATTGTGTTATAAATATTGGGGTTAAACATAGGGATCAGATACATTAGATTGTATATACTACCAAATGGTAATATCAGATAGATTGTACATACTGGTATATTGTACATACTACCAAATGGTAATATCAGATAGATTGTACATACTGGTAGATTATACATACTAGTAGATTGTACATACTGGTAGATTGTACATATTGGTAGATTGTACATACTGGTAGATTGTACATACTGGTAGATTGTACATACAGATAGATTGTACATACTGGCAAATTGTACATACTGGTAGATTGTAGATTGTACATACTGGTAGATTGTACGTACTACCAAATGGTAATATCAGATAGATTGTACATACTGGTAGATTATTCATACTAGTAGATTGTACATACTGGTAGATTGTACATACTGGTAGATTGTACATACTGGCAGACTGTACATACTGGTAGATTGTATTTTTGTTTTCTGTTTTTGCTTTTGTTTTTTTTGTTTTTGTTTTTTTTTTTTCTTCTTTGTATATTGTTTAATGTCCCGCTCAAGAATCTTTCACTCATATGGAGATGTCACCATTGGTGGTGAAGGGCTGCAAAATTTAGGCCTATGCTCGGCACTTACAACCATTGAGCAGGGCACACCTGCTGTGACACGGGACCTTGGTTTTTACGGTCTCATCCGAAGGACCACCCCATTTAGTCGCCTTTTCCGACAAGAAAGGGTACTGAGGATCTATTCTAGCCCAGATCCCCATGGGGCGATTGTACATACTGGTAGATTGAACATATTGGCAAATTGCACATACTGGCAGATTGTACATAATGGCAGATTGTACATTCTGGCAGATTGTACATACTGGCAGATTGTACATTCTGGCAGATTGTACATACTGGCAGATTGTACATAATGGCAGATTGTACATACTGGCAGATTGCACACACTGGCAGATTGTACATACTGGTGGATTTTACATGCTGGTACTACAAATTAAGTTAAACTTTGCAGGAAGAAGCTTCATTCTCAAATTGTTGTCAAAATATGAATCACTAAAATCAAGGCGTAATAAATATGAATTTATAATTGGTGCCCATAAGCATACTAACATTTCCATGTTTCCTTTGTTCATGAATTCTACCAATCATTTTCTAGAAATTAACTACCGCTGATTAAATATACAAGAAAAGGACAAAAGAACTGACACTATTAAATATACAGGAAAAGGACAAAAGAACTGACACTATTAAGCCGCTGATGATATTTACATAAGTTTTAAGAGAGCTGTAACATAAAAACGGTCACTGGTGATCAGACCTGCACCTTGAAAAAGGTGTGATCCATTTCGTCCTATGGATTATGCCCCCCTCCCTCACTTTGGGGGGTGGGGTGGAATCCTGTTTAAAAACTAAACTATACAGGATACTTTGTGGTGGTAATTTACAACATGAAAGTAATTATTTTTGAAGTTTGTAATAAAAAGATGTAATTACATGTATGTGAAAATTTCTTTTCAGGAACAAGAACTTTTCTTTTTCCAAGAGATGAGTCCAGGGAGCTGTTTTTTCTTGCCAAAAGGAGCTTATATTTATAACACATTGATGGAATTTATCAAGGTAAGCTGTCTCTGTGACACATGATGATTTAATAATTTGGAATTTATCAACATTTACTAAAATTGGGTATATTATACATAATGAAATATTGATCGTTTTAGTTTTTGCTGCTCGTGCATTACATTACTTCTTGTCTGAGTTAATTTGCACTGACTTGTCTGTTTTGGATAATTTATCCTTGACTTGTGTATCATGACTTAACATGACTTGTGTATCTTTTACAGGGTGAATACAGGAAGCGTGGTTTCCAGGAGGTTATAACTCCCAACATCTACAACAGCAAGCTTTGGGAGAGATCAGGCCACTGGCAGCACTACTCTGTAAGTACTCAGTTCTCATGGCAGCACTACTCTGTAAGCACTCAGTTGGTCTTCGTCAACTTTAGTTGGCTTTACAGTATTTGTAAGTTTTCTATTTTATTTTTTCTAATTTTTCAGGACAATTTGTTCAAGTTTGATGTAGAAAAAGAAAAATATGGTCTGAAGCCAATGAACTGTCCAGGACACTGGTAAATACCACGACAATAACTTTTTTAAAAACCCATTTCTTCATATATGGGACTGTGATGACATTGAATATGTAATTATTCTACATGCTTTTGACTTTCAGTTTGATGTTTGACCATCGTCAGAGATCATGGCGAGAGTTACCTCTTCGAATGGCTGACTTTGGGGTGTTACACAGAAATGAGTTGTCGGGGGCCCTTAGTGGTCTCACGCGTGTACGTAGATTCCAGCAGGATGATGCTCACATCTTCTGTCAACCAGAACAGGTCAGTTCATTGTTGAATCAGTTTTGTAATTATTACATATATGTAAACACTGTTCATTTTATTATCATTTTTTTTTTGGATATCACTTGAATACTGGTAAAGTAATTGTCTATAGTTGTTGTTAGTCCTCTACTGGCTTTGCTGGAGGGGACTATTAGTTTAGTCTGTCTGTGTCCATCTGTTTGTCTTTTATCCCGCTTGAGGTTTTCTGAACTTTTCTCCACATTGGATAAAGATATTCAACTGAAATTTTATACATGGCTTTTTTCTTGTCTTGGATAGTTAAAGATCAAGTGTGAATTTCAATATGATTGACCCACTTTTTCTGGACCTTTCTCTGCATTGGAAGAAGATATTCAATTGAAGTTTGATATGTGTTTTATCTTGTATAGTTACAGATTTAGTTTGAATTTCGTTATGCTTGACTTACTTTTGACTGAATTATACTCCTTAATGAATTGCAAAAATCCGTTTTCCAGACTTATCTTCACAGAGGATGAAGGTACTTAATTGAAATATGATAGGTTGTTTTATCTTGGATAGTTACAGATCAAGTGCGAGTTTCGGTACACTTGACCCAATTTTGACTGAATTATGCCCCCTGATAAATTGCGGGAATCTGTTTTCTGGACTTTTCTCTGCATTGGATGAAGATATTCAACTGAAATTTAATATATGGCTTTGTCTTGGATAGTTATACATTAAGTTTTGATACTCTTGACCTACTTTTGACTGAATTATCCTACCAGTAGAGACTTTTTATTGCATGCAATACACTCAAAATGCTTGTGTTTATTTGGATATCACTTGATTACAGGTAATGTAATGGCATGTAGTAAAATGTATGTTTGGCAGGTGCTCTCAGACTACTTGCCATTCAGGTCAAGCAGTGATACCTGTCTAATCCAACATGTGCACTGGGATATGAAATTTTATGTTGATTAATTTGCATGGAGCAATATATGGAATATGGAAAAAAAAGATCATTGCTGTTACACTATATTTTATTCTACAGGTTGAATTTACAGGTAGGTTGAAAAGATGGTACTTTACCTTGAGATTGTTTTTATTTTCCCCTCAGATTAAGGAGGAGATAGCTGGATGTTTAGATTTTCTGAAAACAGTGTATGATGTGTTTGGTTTCACTTTCAAACTGCTCCTTTCCACTCGGCCAGAGAATTACCTGGGGGAGATTGAAATGTGGGATGCAGCAGAAAAGGTACAACATATGTTGCACTGTAGGAAAAAGAGACAATGATTAAATTTGAATATGCCTTTTAACACATACAATAGAATACTACATACAATAGAGTGCTTTTTTTCCTCTAAGAAAACTTTCAGAAGATTTTTAATACATAAGGCTTCAGAATTTTGATTTTTATATCAGGATGTAAACTGATACTTGTATACTCTTCAGCAACTGTCGGAGAGCTTGGACGCCTCTGGTTACAAATGGGAACTGAACCCAGGTGATGGTGCATTCTATGGACCCAAGGTACAGACGTAACACACTCCAGACATTCTATGTATCATTGTGATTACCTTTGTTCTATTAACTCAGTTTCTGTTTGGTTTCTGAAGATTGACATCATTATCATGGATGCTTTGAGGAGGCCTCATCAGTGTGCCACTATACAGCTAGATTTCCAGTTACCTATACGATTTGATCTTCACTACGTCAGGTATGCAGGGTTTTTGTTAGAATACACAGAATGCAAATTTGCTACAAACATTGATGCTTGGGAGTATATTTTCTAATATTTAAAATATGTGTTTTTGAAATATGTAGTCTTAGCACCAGAATACTTTTTGATTTACCTGATTAAGATATAGGGCTCACAGCAGTTGTTTGTGACCAATTGACAGGGGATGTTTACTCCTCCTAGGCACCTGATCCCACCTCTGGTATGTCGTATGTCCAGGGGTCCATGTATTCTCATGTCTCTGATTTGTATTTTATATTTAGGAATGGAAAGATTGAGAACTGTTCATTACCTAAGCCTTTTCATTTATTTGTTAGATACATTGTCTTATACTATGTTCATTGTGCCAAGTAGTAGTGTTATCTGTGTTTACACAGTATATTAAGTCCGGTTATTTGTTGGTTGTTTTATGTCTTGTCAAGAATTTTTCACTAATACTGAGACGTCACTAGTTCTAGGTGAAGTACCACAAATTTAGACCCATGTTTAGCACTCAGGGCTGTAGCAGTGAGGGTTCTTTAACATAACAATGCCTGCTGCAACACTGATCCTCTGTTTTTAAGGTCTTATTAGAAAGACCTGTGATTCTCCCTTCTAAATGTTGAGCATATAAGGAAGGAGCAATCACTTCCTATGTTTACATCTTAAGTTGATGCAGCTATGGCATGTGTGGGGCATGAACTCACAACTTTGCAGTTACAAACTGAATACTCTACCACTGGCTACCACTTATTCAGTTGTCCTGTTGTATTAATGTATACAGTGTGTAATGTTGAGTTGTAGTATTATCTATGTTTACAGTTTGTATTGTAGTATTATCTATGTTTACTGTTTGTATTGTAGTATTATCTATGTTTACTGTTTGTATTGAAGTATTATCTATGTTTACAGTTTGTATTGTAGTATTATCTATGTTTACAGTTTGTATTGTAGTATTATCTATGTTTACTGTTTGTATTGTAGTATTATCTATGTTTACTGTTTGTATTGAAGTATTATCTATGCTTGCATAGTATAATGTTGTATTATCTATGTTTACAGTGTGTGATATTGAGTTGTAGTATTTCTTTGTTTACAGTGTGTAATGTTGTCTGTGTTTACAGTGTGTAATGCCCTGTTTGTGTTTGTTCTAGTGGTGGAGAAGAGGGTGAGAAGAAGAGACCAGTTATGATACACAGGGCAGTTCTGGGCTCCTTGGAGAGGATGATTGCCATTCTTTGTGAAAACTATGGCGGGAAATGGTAAGTCAAACCAAGCCAAACCTCAGAAAGTGTTGTTCTTAATCTTTTGATTTTTAATAATGTTGTCATGATCCTCTTTTTCAGGCCATTCTGGCTGTCCCCCAGACAATGCATTGTTGTCCCTGTGGCTCCCCCATTTAATGATTATGCAAATCAGGTACTCACTTCAAATTAGATTCTTTAAATTAATGTTGATTGAAAATGAGTTTTATTTCTTAAACATTGAATTGTGTTGTGGACTTTTAACTTTATTAAACATTGATACATGTACTGATAGGTCCAGCAGATGTTGCACAATGCAGGGTTTATGTGTGAGGCAGATGTAGATGATGGCAACACACTCAATAAAAAAGTGAGAAATGCCCAACTAGCTCAGTTCAACTTCATCCTAGGTGAGTTGTGAAAACATCTACTTCTTATAAATTGATTGAGCAACAGTAACATAAGTTTCACTGTTTGATACATATCACATTAGATGAGTCTCAATACATATCACATTACATACCTGGTCTTGATATATATGATTCATGATTACTCCAGCATGCTAGAGGTTCACGGTGAGATACTTTTAATTCAGTACCTAGGTATATAAGAGATGTTACGCCAGGCTCTAACTTGTTGGAGTATCTCAGGATGACAGAAAGCTTGAAACTCATTTCTTCTTTAGCAATTAAAAACACATATTTTGTGATATTCACCTTCACTGAATCTTTGCTCTTACATGTATATTTCTTTTGTAATTGACACTGCTTTCCTCATAGACAATAAATACATGTTTGTTGCAAACTAGATCATTCCGGTTTTTAGTACCACCTGCCTGTGTAATCAATACTAAATACGGAACATTTTCAAAGGTCAAATTAGTGGGTCAACGATGTGGTATTTTAGTACTTAAATTTAGTTTATATTTTCGAAAAATACATAGGTTACAAAATGTCTTTCTTCGTTGTTTTATCAGGTGATGAAGGTAACAATCAATGCAGAAAATTTTGCATAACCTGCTAATGTGGGTTATGAATTTTTTTTGCAATGCTTGCTACATGTATTTTCCGATTAAACAACAAAGAAGCCATCTTATTGTTTAATAAATTATTGTTTGTTTTTTTTGTTTTGTTTTTTTAAATATCGAATTTAAAATGCCAAAGAGAGAGACCATGAATATGATGTATTATTTCGGCCGTAAAACCAAGCATTTAGAGATTTTGGAAATGAATTAAGGCAGGGATTTACAGTCCTTTGTTGTTAAGATGCATTGGTTTTGACTACGCCCCAGGATAAAACCTCGAATTAGATACTTTGATAATACATTACCTGTGACGCGTTTGGTATGCATTTTATTGGTGTTATTTATTTTTTTTACAGTGGTGGGAGAGAAAGAGTTGGAGAACAAGACAGCCAATGTGAGAACCAGAGGAACCAAGGTCCACGGAGAACACAGCATAGAGGACATCATCACTAAATTCACCAAATTCAAGACCTCACGGTGTCTGGATGCTGAAGAGAAGTTCGATTGAGGACAAAATTTCCTTGTAGAAAAGCAATTTATTTATTTCCCTTGACTGTGATCGGCCTTAAAACAGGCCGTCTTTTCTGCTTTGAAAATTAGTAAATAATTTACAAGGAAATTAAAAATCAGTGCTGTATGGTTATTCTTGAATTAGTGAATTGGACGATTGGTCAGTGCGGGATTCGTTAGACAGAATATAAGTAGTGAATGACAAAATATTATCTGTGCTGAGTAAATATAGAGTACACCTCTATTTAGGTTTCGTCCATTCTTTGAGAATCCCATTCTATGTTAATGTACTCAATCCACGTGTTAGTGAGCGTAACTTCTTTATTTTGATTTCATTTATTGATGTATAACAGAAATAAACACTGAAAGATTTGAGTGAAATCTTATTTGAACCTGCATAACTGCAAATGAAAGCTGTTGCGAACAATGTGTCGCTAGTAAAACTCAGTTTGTAACTTTAAATCAATGGGTACCGCAAATGACGAATGAGATTATTTTATTTTAACTAAATTGCGTCAGAATGATTGATAACATTTTTTTCCAATTTTGTATGTGCCCAATTTTCTTGCAGAAGTCATTATCTTGCAGCATATGTTAAAACACTTCCTGTGAATTTCATAATGGTAGTCACTGTTTGTTCTTGAAGAGTAGAATTTGAAAGTGTATTGTTACTCGGGATGAGAGTAAGGTGGGTAGTGTTGACTTTGTTTCACAGTAAAATTTGAATTGATATAATAAACACTGGCAAGCAGATCTTGGAAATCAGGGGTTCTGGATCTTGGAGAGAAGGTCTATCCTTTGAGCGTTGTACTCTGCTCTATTTCTAAGGCTTTAAAATATCTCGTGCTGCACAAACAATTCTGTTCTAAGG
The DNA here is from genome assembly GCA_024699665.1 of Ostrea denselamellosa. NCBI lineage: Eukaryota > Metazoa > Mollusca > Bivalvia > Ostreida > Ostreidae > Ostrea > Ostrea denselamellosa. The sequence goes on from JAMZEH010000010.1 coordinate 12,660,784, forward strand.
TCCTAGATATGAATACAGGGACTTGCTGGTTGACTGCATGTGTGCCTTCGATTGTTTGTTTGTTTTACGTCCTGTTGAGAATTTTTCACTCGTATTGAGATGTCACCAGCTGTAGGTAAAGTACCACAAATTTAGACCTATGCTTAGTGCTCAGGGTCGTAGCAGTGAGGGCTCTTTAATGTGCCAACGCCAGGCGCGACACAGGACCTCCATTTGAGAACTGATCTGAAAGACTCGTGATTCTCGCTTCTTAATGCCGAGCGTTTGTCGAAGGAGCAATCACTACCTCTTTTAATGTCTTGGGTTTGACGTGGCCGTGGCTTGAGTGGGGCTCAAACTCGCGACCTCTCTGTTACAAAATGAATAACCATTGAGCTACCGTATCTGTGCCTTCGAAGATATTAACACCATCTGTATGATATATGCTGTAATATGGCCCCAATAATAAACATAATGGCCATGTAGTTGTTAAATCTTTTCTCCGTCTGTTCAGTTTGTATATTAGGTTCCCTCCTTTTTATACGACTGTCTTTATGGTATAGTGATGTGTGTGTCTGCGTACGTCCTTTCATTTGTCTTTTTATATCTGTCGCATACCAAGCTGAAACTTGCTGTGTAGCTTCTTTGTGGATCACTATAGATCATATTGCAATTTTAAATCCAATTAGTCTCACTTGCAGGAGTTACACCCCTTTCTATGAAATTCATTTGTCCGACTACTCCCAAAATTTTCAAATGAGGACCTTCATATTTTACAGCATGTTTGTATGGGTATTGAAGATGTGCATGTAGGAAAGATTTTGATTTTCTACATTTCAGAAAATTTCTGTTGAGTGTAGTCAGTTTTGTGGAAATGGTACAGAGATTTGACCAGCGATCTCCACCCACAGTCCATCTTATTTTATGGAGTATTTGTATGGATGTGGAAGATATGCGTGTGGCAAGAATTTTATTTTGATTTTCTGCATTTGAAGAAAATCACAGGTTGCTTAATGTAGTTAGTCTTGAGAAATTTTACATAATGAGCATATGTACACGCATTGTCCATTGAACTCTCAGATTTAAAGCTAAGGTTTGTGTAAACATCTTGAAGATGTGCGGTTTCAAGATATTTGATTCTCAACAATTTTCTAAATTATTTTTAAAATATTACAGGTTGTTGAACTTCGTCAATTTTTGAAAATATTTTGCACACAGAAATCCTGGTTTGTCTACCTCATGTCCCACTTTTAATCGAAAATATATTCTAGAACTCATGGCTTAAGAAAAACACCCCCACAGAAGCTTGTGAGGGGCGTATTTTGTACCGTGTCTGGTAGTTTGTTATCCTCGACTGATTGAATCTTATTTTTACATAAATATACATACATATTTTATGTCAATGTTATTGTACACATTGTGTGATATTTGAGGCAGCATAAAGAAAACTGTGAGCGTACACTATTCAGCTGTTGAAATGAGGTTCATTACCACTTAATACACATACATACACTCAGCTATTGAAATGAGTTCAGCTGTGTGTCTGTTTTACTTTCACAGGTATGAATGTAGGCACTATCTATTGTATTGCACATTACATTTGATATTGATTAATGTACATTCATATGCTAGCTTTAGACAATAACTGATACATTTCCTTAACGATTTTAAAGACGGATATTGCCATACGCCCATTTCGAATAACAACGTTAGAATGATAATGTAGAAATTGGCAACCCATTCGTTTTCCATCTATGACGCCCTTTCCTTTGTTCTACAGATGTTGTTTGAACAGCGCGAAACGACTTATTCGACAGGGAGAGAGGTTGTACGAAGGTGCTTTATCCATTACCAGCTCGCACAAGACTTTTCCCACCACTGGGGATAGTTTAAATCCATGACCTGTCCAAAGGAAAAAAAACCCGTTACAGATCGAGTTATACAACATATCACTGGTGTGTTTATATAATATACAGTTACCTGAATAGTGTGTTAATATATATATAAGTACCACAAATTTAGGCTCAGGGCCGTAGCAGTGAGGGTTCTTTAACATGCCAACGCCTGCCGTGACAAGGGAACTCCGTTTTTAAGATCATATCCGAAAGATCCGTGATTCTCATTTCTAAACGCCAAGCGTTTGGCGAAGGAGCAATCACTACCTATGTTTACGTCTTAGGTTTGACGCGGCCATGGCACGAGCAGGGCTCGAACTCGCGACCTCCCTGTTACGAAGCGAACGCTCTAACCAGTGGGCTACCGTGGTGTGTTTATATATATATATAGTTACCTGAATGGTGGTTTGTTTTACGTCCTGTTGAGAATTTTTCACTCCTACTGAGACGTCACCGGTTGTAGGTGAAGTACCACAAATTTAGATCTATGGTTTGTACTTACAACAGTAGCAGTCGGGGTTATTAGCGTGATAACGCCTGCTGCGATACGGGACCTTCGTTTTTAGGTCATATCCGAAAGACCAGTGACTTTTCACCTCTAAACACCGAGCGTTTGACGAAGACTGATTGTACTTTGTTTAATGTCCCTCTCAAAAACCTTTCACTCATATTGAGATGTCACCATTGCCAGTGAAGGGGCCTATGTTCAGCACTACGGCCTTTGAGCAAGGAGGGATCTTTATCATACCACACTTGCTGTGATATGGGGCTTCGGTTATTGCGGTCTCATCCGAACGAGGACCCCCCCCCCCCCCCCCCCCCCCTCGCCTCTTACAACAAGCAAGGGGTACTGAGAAGAGAACCTATTCTAACCCGGATCCACACGAGAGAAGGATCAATCACTACCTATGTTTACGTATTACTTTTGACGCGGTCATGGCACAAGCAGGGCTTGAATTCAACACCCCAACCCCCCACCCCCGGTTACGAACCGAACGCTCTATCACTGGGCCACCGCGATCGGTTTTGTCTTAATGGTGTGCGTGGGTTTTTTTAATACTTATCTGATTGATTTGTTTATTACCTGTACAGTGTGTTTATACCGTATAATTTTACAGAATTTTAGCGAGGATATAATTTTGGTATTATTAGTCAGAGTGATGAGATCACTAAAATTGAATATCCATATTGGAGGTAATAGTTGTTTTTCCTGGGATAATAAAGTCGCTAAAATTAGCTCTCGCTAAATATATATACCCATTTTCATGGGAAAATGCTAAATTTGTCTCTCGCTAAAAATTCCCCTTCTACGGTATATATTTACCTGAAAATCCTGCTCCTACAATGATGTTTTTATGAGTAGGATGACGATCCAACACAAACTGACCGTCAGGTGTGTTCTGAAAGAAAAATACCACGGAATTTCACATGTGTTAAATTCTCCATTCAACTTCGACGTCACAGAGAACGTTGACACCCTAGCTGAATTTACTGCAGTACAGTAATCTGAGATTCGGCTCGGCTGGATATTTGGACTGACGCCTTCACCGAATCTCTGAGGAGTCCTTCACAATTCGTGTACGGAAATTCATTTTCGGCCGGTTCTAGCAATTAATGTTTTTCTTTACTACTAATACGCGGTAGGTGTGGAGAGTTACTACATATCACTGATAAGAAAACAGACTATAGAAACTCTTCAATATCAGAAGATAAAGAATTCCTCATTTGAATGGAAAACTTTAGGATTTTTTCACCTGACGGTAAGCAATGCAGTATTGATAGTGACTGAGATCAAGTTTGACGGTGAAATCACTTATCTGAAAAGCACTGCAGTGTAAGCTGTGTGCGGGCTGAAGCTGAATATACATTTCCAGACATCAATTTATGAAGAACTGCTCCAAAATTCAGTGAAGGCGCCAGTCTAAATATCCAGCCGAACCGAATATCAGCCAAGATTACAAACACTGTCGTTATGAATGATGGTTTGTTTTACGTTCCATCTAGACCTTTTGACTCATTTTGAGATGTTGTCAGCTGTAGGTGAAGTACCACAAATTTAGACCTAAGCTTAGCGCTCAGGGCCGTAGCAGTGAAGGTTCTTAACGAGCCAATGCCTGTCGCGACACGGGACCTCCGTTTTTAAGGTCATATCCGAAAGACCCGCGATTCTTACTTCTAACTGCAGAGCGTTTGGCAAAAGGGCGATTACTACCTAAATGTATATTTACGTCTTGAAGTTGACGCGGTAAAGGCACGCTTATGAAGCGAACGCACTACCAATTAGCTACCGTAATCATTATGAAACAGCTCTTGTCAAGGACATATCTACAACAGCTTTATACTTATTATTATTATTAAAATTTATAAAGCGCACAATTTTACAAACAAACATGCAATCAATGGCGCTGTACATGTAACAATAAAAAATAAATACACAAGTTTAAAACAATAAATATTGAAATCATAGCAAGTGTCCGTAAAAGGAATGATAAGTTAGTTAAAAGCACTGATATAATATAACGATTTAAGTTGGCGCTTGAAAACATTATAATCACTGACTGTTCTAATATTTGTTGGTAGTTCGTTCCACACTGTAGGTCCTGATATTGCAAACGACCTTGAAGCAAATGTTTTGCGTTTGACAGCAGGAACATTTTGTGTTTTAGCTGCACTGTTTAGGGAGCGAATGTTGTATGGTGATGTTCGTATGTTAAGCATTCCTCGTAAGTATACTGAGCTTACGCTATCATTAAGACATTTGAAAACAAAACCCACCCACCCACCCACCCACACACACACACACACACACACATATATATATATATATATATATATATATATATATATATCGCAACTTCAGGTCTCATGACAATTTTGTATATACCCATACCCATGGACTTATTGAAATGAAAGCACATAAATTCTTTCATGACATTTTGATTCGAATTTAGAATTTAATCTCAAAATGAATTTAATTGACTTATGAATATCAATATTTCATGAAATTTATACATTAATATAGAAAAATATTTACTTCAGTATCAAGTAATTCCCAGTTAATAAACTGGTTGGATTATAAAACACGTGTATGATCGTTTTCCATTCATTTGACGTAGGTCGCAGATTTACAGACTTTTTCTCAAGCAATAACCTCAGCTGATTCGGGTTAGAATAGATCCTCAGTACTCCATGCTTGTCGCAAGAGGCAACTAAATGGGGGCGGTCCTTTGGATAAGACCGCAAAAACTGAGGTCTCATGTCACAGCAAGTGTGGCACGATAAAGATCCTTCCCTGCTCTAAGGCCGTAAGCGCCGAGCATAGGCCTAAATTTTAAAGCCCTTCACTGGCAATGATGACGTCTCCATACTAATGAAAATTCTCGAGCGGCACATTAAACAATATACAACCAACCAACACCACTTGAAAATTTGACAGATGTCAAGAACAGAAACAAAATGTAGTTTGGCTGTATAGGTTATTAATGACGCAGTGGAATTCAAGAATGTTTGGTTCTATCTACACGTTACTTAGAAAAAAATGAACATTATAGGAAAAACATGACAGTGAGACATCGCCGTCCATGATAGAATGAAATATCAAATTAAAGAATACACGAAAAGTTTTACCGTGTACATGCAGGTTTCAGTAATGGAGGGTGTGGTTTCCAGACTAGGCATGTATTTGGCCACGTACTGCTGCATCAGTTTCAAGATGGCCTTGGTGTCCGTCTTGTCTCTACTATCAGGGTCAGCAACGGGGCCATTATGACGACAGACCTATATTTAGACATTTAATGTACTGTAAGGGGATCATTATAATAACAGATATATTATAAATGCAAACCGGCCCAGTTGTGTGATAAAATGACAGACAATAAATATGTGACTGTAGAACATACATGTATCGCGCAGTGGTACTACTACAAACTCTTGAATTTGTTGCAGAATCAAATGAAGGAATATCCTAGATATTCCTAAAGAATGTTCCAAACTGAAAGCAAATCTGGAACACAAGATAGTTCTTAAAACAATGTTCTGAATGGGAAGCAATCTGGAACACAAGATAATTCCTACAGAATATTCTAAATTTGAAGCAATCTGGAATACCAGATAATTCCTACAGTATGGTCTAAACTGATGGCAGTCTGGAACACAAGATAATTCCTACAGAATGTTCTAAACGAAAGGTAATCTGGAACACAGTATATTTCCTGAATAATGTTCGAAATTGGATTCAATGTAGAACATAAGATAATTCTTAAAGAATATTCTAATTTGGACTTGATAGATAACTTACTTTAACGTGTCCTGGGTATTCTAGACTTGATAGATAACTTACTTTAACGTGTCCCGGATATTCTAGACTTGATAGATAACTTACTTTAACGTGTCCTGAATATTCTAGACTTGATAGATAACTTACATTAACGTGTCCTGGGTATTCTAGACTTGATAGATAACTTACTTTAACGTGTCCTGGGTATTCTAGACTTGATAGATGACTTACTTTAACGTGTCCTGGGTATTCTAGACTTGATAGATAACTTACTTTAACGTGTCCTGGGTATTCTAGACTTGATAGATGACTTACTTTAACGTGTCCTGAGTATTCTAGACTTGATAGATAACTTACTTTAACGTGTCCTGGGTATTCTAGACTTGATAGATAACTTACTTTAACGTGTCCTGGGTATTCTAGACTTGATAGATAACTTACTTTAACGTGTCCTGAATATTCTAGACTTGATAGATAACTTACTTTAACGTGTCCCGGATATTCTAGACTTGATAGATAACTTACTTTAACGTGTCCTGGGTATTCTAGACTTGATAGATGACTTACTTTAACGTGTCCTGAGTATTCTAGACTTGATAGATAACTTACTTTAACGTGTCCTGGGTATTCTAGACTTGATAGATAACTTACTTTAACGTGTCCTGGATATTCTAGACTTGATAGATAACTTACTTTAACGTGTCCTGGATATTCTAGACTTGATAGATAACTTACATTAACGTGTCCTGGATATTCTAGACTTGATAGATAACTTACATTAACGTGTCCTGGGTATTCTAGACTTGATAGATGACTTACTTTTACGTGTCCTAGATATTCTAGACTTGATAGATAACTTACTTTAACGTGTCCTGGATATTCTAGACTTGATAGATGACTTACTTTAACGTGTCCTGGGTATTCTAGACTTGATAGATGACTTACTTTAACGTGTCCTGGGTATTCTAGACTTGATAGATAACTTACTTTAACGTGTCCTGGGTATTCTAGACTTGATAGATAACTTACTTTAACGTGTCCTGGGCATTCTAGACTTGATAGATAACTTACTTTAACGTGTCCTGGGTATTCTAGACTTGATAGATAACTTACTTTAACGTGTCCTGGGCATTCTAGACTTGATAGATGACTTACTTTAACGTGTCCTGGGTATTCTAGACTTGATAGATAACTTACATTAACGTGTCCTGGGTATTCTAGACTTGATAGATAACTTACATTAACGTGTCCCGGATATTCTAGACTTGATAGATAACTTACTTTAACGTGTCCTGGATATTCTAGACTTGGGAGTGCATACACATCCACATCTTCTCCTTCGTGGATAAATGTTGGAAAACGATCAGATGAAAACTCGCCTTTTTGATTCTCCTTCCAATAATACACGGGAATCAAAACCGTCTAAAAGACCATAACAATAAATGCAGTACTTATGTTTATATCAGGATGTCAAACAGGCGGAATTCGGGAAGCTACAGACATACTTCGTGGAGGCCAAAACTAATTTAAGTATTGAAATGGTCATTTTTAGTTGCAATTGAAAATAAATTGAAATACAAAATGAATTACATAGAATATTAACTACATGTACTGTATAATATCACTATAGCAACTACATGTATTCAAAATACAATAATCATGGGATGTTCAAAATACGTAACACTTGCTGAAATGAGCCATAAAAGCTTTGAAAAACTAAATTAAAATCTTCCAGTACATTTACCTCTAGTGGAATGTGAATGCCAAGTCGAGGAAGGAGTTTAGTTGCCCATGGCCCCACCGTCAAGACAAGGTTCTTAGCTTTGTATTGACTTTTTGACGTCATAATCGTAACGACTAAACCCGGTATAATGTCGGTCACTTCTTCGCCGTCTCGTAATTCTCCGCCATATTGTACGTACATTTTCTGAAATAAGAAATAAACATAATTTTTAATGAACTGAAATATTTACAATTACTTGTATGCAGATATCAAATGATACAAAAGATCGTTGAGCAAAGACGGTCATATAAAAAACAAAGTTATCACTACAAGGAAGTTCCACTTTATACAAGGAAGTTCCACTTTCATGGAAGGTATCAACGAAAGACACCCTTCTGGAACATGTATCTGCCAGCAATCAAATTGTTTATTTCATCTGAGTGCTTGGAGACCAACATGATAAATGATTTTAACTGTCAACTTTCCACACAAAGTAACTATGGGTTTCAAAACCGAAATATAGAAGGTTAGTTTTATATACAACTTTTGCTTCATGAATTTTAGAATCGCGATTCGTTTCCAATATCCACGGCGCCGTTCTGATTTACATGTGAACACCAAAATGTTGTGCTCGTCTTTCTCGAGATCATGCATTTGGTTTATTTAGTATTTATAGTTACTGTGTAGGAACACTAGCTAGTGCCAAAAATTGCAAAGGAAATATTTGAGTATAGGAAGCTGTAGCTACAGACTTCGACATCTAATCTTAATACTCAATTTCCGAGATGCCCAATAGTTGTTTCCCTTTGTTGAACTCTTATGTAAGGTGAGACGCAAAATGTGTTTTCGTAACAACGTGGTGGATACAAATGCTTATTGCTGCGTTCATATATTGTCTACAGACGACTACCAGCTTACCAGCTGTCATGTAACCACCCGAACTGCAGAAAAGCACAGATTTAGAAAGTTTATGAGTATATGATAATAATTTTTTTTCAAACAAAAATCGATAAGCACCATCTTTCATTGATAAAAAGTAACATTCGTGTCGAAGAGGAAATAAATAATAATTTCATAATTAATGTGCTGGCCTAATTCAAACAAATTATTCTTGATATGGCCAATTAATGTCTACCAAAGGCTAAAATAAACAACATTTACGCTTCTATAACTTTTATCGCTATCTACATAAACAGTCTATAACATATGTATACATCTTGTATCCACCAAAGTGGTCAACTGAATACTGAACGTATCTCCATCACAAAAGAGTTGATATCTAGGAACTCGCTTATTACTTTACGTTAATATAGTCACCTGGAATGCCTGCAGAGCTTTATCCGCCCTTAGAACCCCGCCGCTGTGGTCCAACACCCCAATGTGATCGGACGGCATCGACAACATCGGGTACCTGTCCATCATTTCACCGTACTGTAGGACATCGTGTTTTATCCCATGTCGTGACAGTGATGATATTGTACCCTTGATAAAAGGATAATCCGGCTTTCCCACAGCGAGACAGCCGCAGTTCCTAAACAGAAATATACGAGTAATAGTTCATATTGTAATAAGTCTCAGTTATCAAATATTTAACAAAGTTAATGTAAATTTGATATTTTAAAATCAGTAGGCTGAATGCTCCGCGGCCACTTTTTGATAGCAGTCATGTAGTACAAGAGCTATATTGAAATGATATTCATGAATCTATCAATGAATCAGATTGCCATGTTGCTTGCAGTTTCTTTTCGAGATAGGTACATGTAGATGCAGCTAATTCTTTATGAAGTTTTAATTCTGATGTGAACTGCCACCTATTTAGATTTTCTCATGTCAGTTGTCCTTATTCGTTTAGTTATAATGATTTTAATTACAAGAAAAGGGAAGTCCCAGACTCTCTCTCAAGTTCCCGCCACAATTTCCCGCCTTCTTTCATCATGATGGCGTAATGATCGTCCTCTCCATACGCTACTCGTGTGATCCTGCTCTGTCCATGGGAACTTCCTCGGCTATGGGGTAATGGGAACTAAACAAAAAACGCTTATATCTAAAGCCCCAGTCACACAAGGATTGGCTGTACAGTTAGACGAAAGTCAACATGATTCATCATGGTATCAATGCTTGTCACCGAAACCTATCTATGAAGTTACGACTAATCTGCGACAAGAAACGCGCGACTAATTACAGAGGTTGTGGGTGCTCAGCATGGCCGTTGATCATATTCAAAACTTCAGAACTGCTGGATTGTAAGTGGTTGCCAAATAGGTTTTACCATCAGTCAAGCATGGATCAGTTTACGTGGCAACTCGATTGCAACATTTTCTTAACTCAGAAACTTTTACAAATTTAAAATATATCCTTAATATTTTCAACGATCAAGTGGAGAAAAGTGCAGAAAATTTGTGAATATTGTGAGAATTCGTAACTCTAATTTGGATTTATGTAGATTCAATTTTTTTGTAACCCTAATTTGGCTAATATTGATTCTAATTTTACCCATCTATATGAAAAGGCTAAGATAACTAACAGTACTCAGTCTCGTAATTAATAGAAAATACAAATCAGAGAGATGGATAAACACGGACCCATGGACATATCAGAGGTGGGATCAGGTGCCTAGGAGGAGTAAGCATTCCCTGACTACCAGTCACACCCGATCTGAGCCCTATATCTTGATCAGGTAAACAGAGTAATTACAACAAGAAGGAAATTCGTTTTTAATTCTCTGATTATCCTTCATTAAATAGTATGTTTTTGAAATAAAAAAGCCATTTTTTTTAAATTTAAGAGTCTTCCTCTTTCAATATTAAGATAAAATGCAGACAATTGAGGTTTATTTAGAAATTATCTTTCATGGAAATTTTTCTTAGTACATTTACACACAAGCTTCATTGAGCACTTTGTGAAACCGTAATTTCAGAAATCTATGAATAAATCAATACAAAAATCATTGGAAATAACAAATGAGAGCCCCAATGCTTATTGAGTTTCAAATCATATTAATTACATATGTGCAATTTCAATATAGTTTATTACTTCTCAGTTTTATATTTTTAGCATAAAATATGCCGTCACAACTTACAATCTGTGTGAATTTAGCTCGGTCTACAGTGAATTTACCTCGGTCTCCAGTGAATTTAGCTCGGTCTTCAGTAAATGTAGCTCGATCTCGAGTGAATTTAGCTCGATCTTCAAATTTTCAGAAACTGGACACGCGTGTTGAGGTATTGTACTTTGTTTCTCTAGAAGGCAAAGCACTCTAAAGCTCATCACATTTTGCATCAAAAACACATTTTATAAGTGGGAAAAAAACTTGAAACGTTTATTAGAAATTTATCTGTTAATATATGAGATAATGGACACTGAAGCGCAATTTTGAGCCTAATCGATCGACCATCTTACGTCTGTTTGTGACTGTTCATAGTTCGTACAATCAGAACAGGTCGACAAAAATTGATCCATCGTGCACTCAACTGTATGTCACTAGAATCTACCGTGCAACCAATCGCATGTCACCATGATTTACCATGCAACCAATCGCATGTCACCATGATTTACCATGCAACCAATCTCATGTCACCATGATTTACCGTGCAACCAATCGCATTTCATCATGCTTTATCATACAGACAATAGCATATAATTTCAATCTATCGTGCTACCAATCGCATGTCATCATGATCTATACTGCAACCATGATTTATCGTGCGATTAATCGCAGGCCGCCTACATTAGTCAAATGATTACATTTGTCTGATTTTTCATCGATGTCCACAAATTAATTGACCGTGCAGAAACCACCAGTCGTATGAGGACGTACCACCAACCTCTCTACATTACCACGGTCAGCTCGCAGTCGCAGTTAATGCGCGATCGTAAGAATTGATGTTGATTCATTGTAATTAAGTATTTGAATTGTGCATTCGCAATTAATCTGAGATCGTATTGATGTTAATTCATCGTAACTAAACCAAATCGACATTAGTTACACGGTATTTGCAATCCAGTGTGACTGAGGCTTTTGAAAGGAAGTTTAGTCTTAAAGGGTTTTCGTACTTTGTGTTCAGATATTTTAAATTTATAAAATCTTACCTGTGATGTGGTGATTAAGTTGAATTTACCTGTTCCAGCAGCAGAGTTCTCTGGCCATTCTTGGCGAGGTTGTAGGCCGTCGCTGACCCTTCAATTCCAGCTCCCACCACTACAGCGTCATACATAGCCATCTCCACTGCGACATGAATTCTGACACTGATGGAATACAATCAGGGGTTGGATTGTAAAATTTAAAGGCCTGTCTCGCAAGGTAAAATCTTTGCCTCGTCCTTCAAAAGCTCTTAGTATGTCATGTCCTTCAATCTATATCTCAACATATTTACAATGTACACAATGATTACATACTTTAACAATTTACTTCTATTTTGGTTATTTTAAAACAAAATAAGTTAAACGTAATTATCATTGTTACGTCACAGTTCCTAACTACTTATTTAAGGTACCTAGTTTATAAAATAAATTTTCAGTGTTTCTTTTTATTTGCTCCCTAAATTGATCTATGTCGAAATAGGGCTCACGGCGGGTGTGACCGATCGACAGGGGATGCTTACTCCTCCTAGGCACCTGATCACACCTCTGGTATGACCAGGGGTCCATGTTTGCCCATCTCTCTGATTTATATTTTTTATAGGAATTACGAGATTGAATACTGTCAGTTATCGTAGCCTTTTCATATATATATATATATATATATATATATATATATATATATATATATATTCGCGAAGAAACTCAGGCTAGGTAGCAATCATTGGGAATTAAATTTTGTTCAGAATTCCAATAGCCTTTGTACATATTACGTTGAACTTTCGAATTGTTTGGCATTATTGAAAACAGAGAGTGAATACCGTACAACTGTTACATCATACCTAAACAGAAGATATAACTTTTATAAACAAGTAGTCTCACTCTGAAGCAGTGATATTCTTTTCAGCATTTTTCGTTTGCACATTGATGTTAATGATTTAGCCTTTGTAAAGTAACTAGTTTTGCGGGGATATTATATAGCAAGAGGGGGTATGCACTTGTTAGGATAAGCAACTTCATTCAAAACCCTGCTCCTTTTTATTTTCAAATAAAGAAACACATTTCGCTCACATTTTACAAATATTTTAATGCTTTATTTATGTACCTCAAAAATGCCTCCTGCGGTACTTAAACATTTCTTCTACTTTCTCTAATTTCACCTGCCTCTAAATTTATTTAGAACCCTGATGTATGTGATATTGCACTCGACGCCTTTGTGGCCCTTCAGGCCTTTGATATATAGCTATATAGTTACCTGAATGTTTATATATAGTTATCTAAATACTATTTTTAAATACAGTTACTTGAATGGTGTGTTTATATATAGCTACCAGTATATATATATATATATATATATATATATATATATATATATATATATATAAACTGTTACCCGTATGGTGTGTTTATATATAGTGGTATGTTTATATATTGTTACTTGAATGTTTATATATAGTTAACTGAATGGCGTCCTTTTATATATAGTTATATGAAGGGTGTATTTATATATACCTTGTAAGAAGAATTTTTAGCGAGGGTTTAATTTTGGAACTATTGGCGATGTTATTGAGATAATTAAGATTGAATATCGCTATCAATTTATTCCATATTGGAGGTAATAGTTATTTTCCTTGTAATAATAAGGTAGTTAAAATCAGCTCTCGTTAAATCTAAATATAAATACCCATTTGTATGGAAATTGCTAAATTTAGGTCTCGCTAAAAATTCCATTTATACGGTAGTTAACTGTATTGTACGTTTATGTAATGTCTCAAACTATCAATGGATGACATGTCTAAACATGCGTGCTACAGCTCAAGGTTTTCGATGTCGCATGTTGGCCATGTTTTCAAGGTTCTATTGGGAAAAAGTTAAGATAACAAACAGTATTCAATCTCGTAATTCCTATAGAAAATATATATCAGAATGTATATGACCTCTGGCCATATTAGAGGTGGGATCAGGTGCCTAGGAGGCGTAAACATCCCATGTCGATTGGTCACACCCGTCGTGAGCCCTACATCCCGATCAGGTAAACGGAGCAATCCGTAGTCAGAATCAGTGTGTCAAGAACGGTCTAACAGTTGGTATGAAACACGTCAGACAGCATTTGACCTAATGGAAAGTTGTACTGACAAACTAGATCGTTATAACGACGATAAAATTTACGAAATGCTGACTTTAGAGGAGACTCTACAAACCCCTGTAATATCAACTTTTTTGTCAGTAGGCTGCCTCGATTTAAAAACTGGTCATATGCAGAACAAGCTCTTGCTTATCGAATCAGTTGGGCGATATAAACGCCATATACAGGTGATGATGGAATATTGCCACATAGATCAGGGAAGATTTAGCTAGTGTTTTCCTCACAAAAATAGACATATCACAATATACGACACGGAACTCCTAACAAAATGAACGTTACTGGAGAAATATGACAGTGAGACAACGCTGTCCATGATAGAATGAAATATCAAATTAAAGAAAACACGAAAGTCCTTTTACGCGCTGCTTATTTTGTTAGATGATATGTTCAGGAGACAGTTTTACCGTGTATATGTGGGTTTCAGTAATGGAGTCCAGACTAGGTATGTATTTGGTCACGTACTGCTGCATCAGGCCTTGGTGTCTGTCTTGTCCCTACTATCGGGGTTTGCAACGGGGCCATCATAACAGCAGACCAATATTTAGACAGACCTAAAAAAAAAAAAAATACAGTCTAAGGTTCGTAATGGGCCACTATGATGACAGACCAACAAACAGACAATCTAAGGTTCATCGTGATAAAAAAAAAAACCAATAATCATATAATAAATCTACCCGCATGTCCGTTGGCAAAATCACCATGATAACAGGCCAACAATGAGACAATTAACACAGTATCAGGGTCGGTAACTGATAAAATAAAAGATCTATATACCGGTCAACAGAGAATGTTCACTACTCCTAGGCAGTTGATTTCACATCTGGTGTGTCCAGGGATCCGTTTCTGCCCTAATTTTGTATTCTTTGTAGAAGTTACGAAACTGATCACTGTTGTTATCTTCATTTTTTTATATACTGACAATCCGGGTAACAATGGCTACATGTGTTAATTAAGATAAAATTACCGGGTAACAGTCAGAGTACATATACTATCAAGGAGTGTGATAACAGATCCAAGACAATCAATATACTGCCAGGATCCAAAACAATACACCGATAAACAGAGAATCAAAGTACTATAAGGGTCAATAACAAGGTATCCATGATAATACACGGAAAATGAGATAACTAATTTGTAAACTGGATAATTATCATAACAAGCTTACAGACAGACAAGGGGGCCTCCGTGGCCGAGTGGTCTCAAAATCACAAAGCCTCTCACCTCTGTCGGCGCGTGTTCGAATCTCGGCCGCGGCGTTATGTGAGCAAGTTTGCCAGTTTACTTGCGGAAGGTCGGTGGTCTCTTCAAATTTACATTGTATCTGGGTTCTCTCCTCCACCAACAAAAACTGGACGCCACCAGATAACTGAAAAATTGTTGAGTGTGGCGGAAAGCAATAAATAATCAATCAATCAACAGACAGACAATTACTATACTGATGACGAATGTAAAGATGATCGTAAATGTATAGACATACAAGAAATATACAGTCAGTGTATGTAATTATATCAGTCCCGCAAACAGAATATTAACGCATCATAAAGTCTGAACGAGACAATCGTGATCACAAACTTACAAACATTCATATACTAGCAATGATTGTAACGAGAAAATCATGATATCAAGCCTACAGACAAACATTCCTTGTTATAACAGTGTCTATAAAGAGACAATGATAATCACATACCTCCATGAAGACAACAATACACTATCGGAGCCTGTAACGTGACCTACATACAATCAGGTATGTAAAATGACCATCCTTGTCACAGATCGACAAACAGACAATGTACTATCAGAGTGTTCCGGAATAATCATGGGAAAAAAAACTACAGACAAAATAATAATGTACTATCAAGAGATATAATGGGTTCATGATAACATATACCTACAGAGCGGCCTCCGTGGCCGAGTGGTTAGAGCATTGCGCTCAAAATCACAAGGCATTTCACCTCTAGTCGGCGTGGGTTCGATTCTCGCTCGCGCCGATATATGAGAAAGTTTGCCAGTTTACTTTCGAAAGGTCGGTGGTTTCTTCCCAGGTACATTGTATCTGGGTTCTCTCCTCCACCTACAAAAACTAGACGCCACCAGATAACTGAAACATTGTTGAGTGTAGCAGAAAAAAACCCAACAACAATCAATCAATACACCTACAGACAAATTGGAGACTACCTGGAAAAAAAAATTAGAATCACTATGAGAAATCGAAATTTAGCAGTCCATACTCGCAACGAAATCAATGAAATAGAAATGAAATTGAAAGCAAGAGGAGACATAGTCATAAAATATCTATTGATAGCTTACTTTCTGACCTGGGTATTGACCTTGGTATTGACCTTGATAGATAACTTACTCTAACGTGTCCCTGATATTCTAGATGCTAACGGCAAACTAACAACTCAATACAAACTGGATGATTTCATTTTCTCCATCGTCAACTTCCCTTATCTATGCAGCAATATTCCATTATCACCAGTGTTTATATCTCTCAACTTATTTGATTCGCAAGAGCTTATTCTGCATATGATCAATTAATCGAGGCAGGCTACTGCGAAACAAGTTGATGTTTCAGGAGTTTGTACAATCTCATCTAAAGTCAGCATTTCACAAATTCTATGGTCGTTATGACGATCTAGATTGCCAGTACAAATTTCCATTAGGTTACATACTGTCTGACGTGTTTCATACAAATTGTTAGGTCGTTCATGCACACTGATTCTGACTACGGATCACTCCGTTTACCTTGATCAAGATATAGTGCTCACGGCGGGTATGACCGGTCAACAGTTGATGCTTACTCCTCCTAGGCACCTGATCCCACCACTGGTATGTCTGGGGGTCCGTGTTTGCCCATCTCTCTAATTTGTATTTTCTTTAGGAATTACGAGATTGAGTACTGTTAGTTATCTTAGCCTTTACTTCAATGACATTTTGTCTCCATCTTGTATTGGGATGAAAAACAAATGAAGATAATTTCATCTCTCATAAATCCTATAAAGAATACAAAATCTAGAGATTCTTGGAAAATCAGAGGTAGGATAAGGTTTTATATCAAGCTTTATAAGTTATACACATCATCCAGTTTAACTCAATCGCATTACAAAGTAATCGAACTAATTTCCTATATAATCATGTATTCTCTGAGTTGGGTGGTGAATGTTCCATTTGGAAGTATTCATAATCAAGTGACGTTGCACGCGCAATTTTGACAGTAAACGAACATGGCGACCTGTAAGACTGAATGGCCTGAAGGCTGTCGGCGGTGCGGTCTACATTCAGCGATAAAAGTCAGACAGTCGGACAATAGAAAGAAAATTAAATTTCTTGTTTAATTTGAAGTCACTATTCAGTATGACTACATGTTGTAAATTACATCCTCATCTCCGTCATATTTTTCCGCGCGCTTGCGCGCATCCAATTAAATTTCCTTCCTTCATAAATACAATAGAAAATAACCGTTTCCCTTACATTGAATAGACCAGTACTTCTTTAATACCCGTATATGGTTTGTCTAAATTGTCAAATCATACTATTTTTCACGGTTTATATCATATTGGCAAAATCTACGATCTGTTTTTAACATGGAACAAAATCCTAAATAATATACCTTTAAGTAACAAATGTATATTTTATGTTGTTTTAATTCTATGGTGCTAGAATTCCACTTTTTGTTATAATAGTACAAATCCCAACGGTTTTTAAATTTCGCGTCATAGGAAAATCTATTTTTGATTAAGAAAGCGTTGGAATAATTTTAGAATCATGTTAGTTAGTATGGTTTTGATTACGAGGGAAAATGATACATTGTGAACACAGTAAAATCAAAACCATTGTTTTCATTTTCCCAATGTACATTAATAGAATAGTAGACTTAAAACAGCCTCGTAATTGTGCGGTTGTGCTCAAGACCTGAGGAACTGACATCCTGGGGCACCCCTTGTGATACCTCTTTTACAGTGAGTCATTTCACTTCCATACTGGGCGTGGAGAAGAAGTCTCTGTTATATGGTCTGATAATGAATACGGAGCTATCTACGATCAGTGGCGAAGCAAAATCGATATATAGATCTTGATTTCGTCTAAAATTCTTCTTACCGCTTCCTATAGAAGGTTAATTTTATTATATGCATGGCATGCCAAGGAATACAGGACTAATTGAAATGTGTGTAAATTATATTACTCGATATTTTTTATCTGACGCCACGTGATATTTTGATCTTTGAAGAACGTTCCAAAAAAAAAATCACATATGTATGGTTTAGTATGAAATATATTTACTGTAGTTCCTGCAGTAGGTCTCTTCTGAAATGAAATCTTGTAACGTTTTATGCATCTGTAGATTTGTAAATGTGTTATTGTGTTTTATAACATAGTCAAAATAAATTATACAAAATAGCTTTCCTTGCAGAAATAAACAGATTAATTTTTATTATTATCATGCTTTTATTTTCGAACTTTTGTTTAAATACAGTTTAGTTATTATGCTTTTATTTTCGAACTTTTGTTTAAATACAGTTTAGTTATTATGTTTTTATTTTCGAACTGTTATTTAATACAGTCTAGATTCCCTTCCTATTTCCTTAGATAGAAAAATGAAAACGAGAACTGTGTACTATGATTCCACTGTTGCTATTAGACGCCATGAATCGCGGATAAAGACAGCGTGTGTAAAGGTGAAAGAATTGCATTCTTTAAATGTACACTGTACAATTGACCAGTTATAACTCAGTTTCTCCAATCACGGTAAAAAATATTTTGCACTTTGATGTAACTGTTCCTGTTGAAATGACAGTATCTATAAATTTTGTCTTGTCTGAACAGAATAGATTGTTAAGAAATAGTGTAGAGAAAATCGGTAGATTATTTTTAAAAAATTAAGATTTTAGCTTATAGTGTATCAATTCTCTGTCGTGTCGCCAAAACAAACATCTTTTGTATTGACAGTTTTGTTTTAGATATACATTGTGCAGGTTAGATATGAACCACGTGAACCACAGCTAAAACTTTTATTATGTAATGTATTTCTGTAGACTCTTTGTACTAATATCTACAGGAGTTCTATGCCCTTAATGAATACGCTCATTTTGTCCAGACTGTAATATATTTGTATTCATTATGCTTTTTTCTCATATCCTTCAATCTTAATCAGAAATTTATTTTAAGAGATAACTTAGTTAATTGGTGCTGACAAAAACCCTCTTTGTACATTTTATAGCTCGTGTGCCAAGAATTTATTCATTGCTCAAAAATATGGTTGATGTACATGGAAATCTTTTGATTAATTATTTAGTACAGAGTCACTAGAAGCGAAGTATTGTTAGATTATTACAACAATATAGTGTCCATGAATTCCTAAGATAAATTACATGTATACATGTCTCTAATGTATAGTTTAAGTGTATATACTACGAGTAAATACCCGAATGCATTGATTTTGGATCTAGGTACTAAACTACGGAGCGAGTTCTATTGCTGGGTGCTGCTCTCGTTAAGACTGTCGTAAAAGTTTCGTATTCTGGCCTGGCCGTTTAAAATGATCTATTAAGTTCGTACCGGTGTTGGTGAGACCACCACCCCATCCCCACCCCCGCACGTCTGCATGGCTTTAGAGTGAGTCTTTTTCTTTGAGGAATGACTTACTATAGAGCCCGATTCCCCCAGGAAAGACACTTTTCCCGGAAGTCTTGCTCTTGATTGAGATCCCGGAAGTCTTGTTCTTGAGTGAAACCCCGCAAGTCTTGCTCTTGAGTGAGACTCCGGAAGTCTTGCTCTTGCTTGAGCCTACCCCCAGAGAATGGGCTCACTACTGAGCTGCACTTTTCTCGGAGAGTAATATTAACTTCAGCAGTAGGTTAACTCTAGAGAAACCCCTGAAAGTCTTGTTTTACAGGGAGACAACCACCCAGGTTAAAGAGGAGGAATGCTCACTCTAGAGCCATACTTCCCCACCCCAGGAAGACCTTCTTTATATAGTCAGTTTACCCCCTTGAATACTGTTTTCAACTGGATAGGGAAAGAAGCATATTCAATTTTTCATAGATGTCTGAATTTTAATCGGTAAATATATATCATTAAAATATGTTCGTCATGAGAAAAAAAAATAAAGATATATAATCTCTCTTTCTCTCTCTATAGAGAGAGAAAGAGAGAGAAAATTCCTATTTATATCTAATTCAGATACCTGTGGATATTTTTAGAAAGTGGACACGGCCAGGGTCCATGCTATCTCATACTATGTTAGATCTGTTGATAGTAAATAAGCGAATGACGTCATTAACAATTTATAAATATTTATTTTAATACACCGTATATCTTCATTGAAACTGGCAGTATGTACAGCACTTGTAAATTTTTATGTCAAAATTAAAATGGCTAACCTTGTATCAAATCATGAGATATAATTTTAGATAGCTTTACTTTCATTTACTTTCAAAAGTAGATTTTAATGTGGAGTATTTTATTCCGAGGATTTTAATTGCAAGAGGAACTACGTATATATATATATATATATATATATATATATATATATATATATGTGTGTGTGTGTGTGTGTGTGTGTGTGTGTGTGTGTGTGTGTGTGTGTGTGTGTCTCAAGATAATAGATTACTATATTGTGCTTACATTACATGGGAAAACATTTCTGTGACACAGGTTATATGGGTCTTGCGAAATTTAGCTTAATCAAACCAAACCAAATTAAGATAATAAAATCATATAATGAAAATTGTATGTTTTGTGAATCTGAATTTCTGCTTGTCCGTCTGTCTGAACTTTAAAAGACACGTCTTCCATAGCGAAAGACGGTTACTTTTAATTTCTCAAACATTTAATGAAATAAAGTTTTCATGGATAATCATGTAAAATGATATGATACAATTGTAATAAAACAGCAATATTAAGGCAATCGGAATTTTTTTTATTAAAGATTTGAACTGTAGTGTAACATAGTTGTGAATATAATGATCGAGCAGTGATTTCAGTGGAATGTTTTGTTTTAGGCTTGTTAAATATTTCACATAGACCCTCTATCATATTTCCTAAAACTTAATAAAATCTTCATGCGGGCACTCATCGTCAGTGTAAACATGGAGTGGCCTTTAGGGGGGGGGGGGGGGGGGGGGGCATTGACCAAACTTATGTACAGCCTTCTCGATAAAATGTCTTGTATGATAATAAGCAGAAATACCGTAAACTTGCATCGATTGTGTATAGCTGTAAAGACAGGCTTGTTAGCTTTTTGATATGTCAGAGAATACGGATTGACAATGAACCAATATGCCCTTATTCATCCACGATTTTAAGTGTTGGTGCAAACTTATAGTTCACAAACCTATAGTACTAGTAGTTAATGTATTATATATGAAAACATTTCAATTGTTCTAACACAATGTTTACATCAGACCATTGTTGTCTTAATATTCATAAATTAAGATTACTTTAAACTTCCAAAAATGTTCTTAAAATATCATTTATTTGCATCTTTTTTGTGTGTTTTGTTATTACTTATTATTTTTTTATCCATCAATATTTTATCTTCTTTTATTTATTTATTTTGCACATGCATTTGGCATACATAGAATGAAATATACAGTAATATTTCCATTTCCAGTTTTTTTTCCTTCAAGATCTTTACCAATTGTAATGATAGCCATTTCCTCATGGATGCAATGTAGCTGTGAACAATGCGCGTATGAATCTTGATAAATATATTACGTCTATTTCAATATATGGAATTCCGACAGAAATGAAAGCATAATGTATATTTATATAAAAGATAATTACGGTCGTAAAAAATGACAGATGACCTGATCGGTAAAATTTTTACATTCTCAATTTCAAACACAATAGTCTATTTATCTGTGTTACTTATGGCGATTTTTTTTTCGTTTACTTTGCTTCAAATTCCAGTACACGACAACGCATGACATCAAAATTACACCATTGTGATTTAATCTTCATCGTAAGTAACGCAGATAAATAGACAAAATACTATTAAGTTAATCGCACAATCTGAGCTAGTCCGACTGAAATTATTCTTAAGCCTTTCATCCAAGCAAGTTGAGTTTCACAATTTTTAAGTTGGTCATTTTATTCATAAAATATACATCAACTATAGCATCCGAAGGGAGTCATTTTCAATGTAACCCTACAAGTCACTGTAAAAAATTTCATTACTGCAGAAAATTTAGTTACAGGATACTGAATCTAACCGCAAAGAAATTTAAACTGCCACTTATCCGGAAAATATAGGTCAATTGTGCAGCATCTGAAACTTTCTAGTGCATCTCCACAAAATGCAAACAAGATGTGTTTGTGAAGCACTGATGCCCCTGGATTACAACAAAGTGGAATTGTAAGAGATTGTAATTGAAACTTTTGAAGCAAAGCTGAGAATGTGAAGTAATTTTCATTTTGTTCACATTTTAAAAACAATGCCTTACGGCATGTGGCTTACATCATAATTTTCTAACAGAAGGCCAAGGGTCAATTTAAATATCACCAAGTCAAAGATGTTGGTATCAATGGAAAGTCTTGCTCTATCTCTTATGTTGTTATCAATATGACCAAGGTTAAAGTTGTTGTGAAAATTTCCAAAAACTGGTCAATGGTCAATTCCAAGATCACAAGGTCAACAAATCTGGCATTTTGTTGAAACGTCTTCTCACACGAAATGCACATGCTAAATGTAAAAGCAGTACCTGTTACGATTTCAAAGATGTGGCTTATATTGGATTTCCTAAAAGTAAGTCAAGGTCAATGTGAAGGTTACCAGATCGAAGATTTTAGTGTCAATGGAAAGTTTTTGCCACAAGAAATACACATGCCAAATATGAAAGCTCTACCTCTAATGTTGTAAAATATATGACCAAGATTAAAGTGGGTATTTTTTTTTGTTTTTGTTTTTTTGTTTTGTTGGGTTTTTTTTGGAAAATTTCCAAAACCTAGGTCAAAGGCCAATTTCACAAGTTCAACAAATCTGGTATCATTGGAAAGGTCTTCCCACAACAAATGTACATGCTTTACATAAAAACAATACCACCTACAATCTGAAAGATATATCCAATATATTAGAATTTTCTAAAAGTAGGTCAAAGGTCAATGCAAAGATCACCAAGTCAAATATTTTGGTGTCAATAGAGAGATCTTACTACATATGACCAAGGTTAAAGGTTATTGCCACAGACAGACGGACGAACAGGACAAATACTATATGCCTCCGAATTTTTTACTCCGGGGGCATAAAAAGATTTACTACCCTTTCATATGTATGTGGATTTTCAATGACAAGAAAATGTGACGGATAGACGAACAAACATGAATTACAACGATACACTCAAACTTTCATTTTAAAAACTGGAGAGAGAGCTCGAGCTCAGTACTTCACTTGAAGTTGATAAACTGTGACCCCACGGTTCCGTTTTACAAATGGACTTACGACTAAGACTTCAAATGGTACATAGTTGTCAATTTAATTTTGTAAGATTATATAAAATTACATAATTATTTCCTATTTCTTCTTATCCAAATTAAAATCACAATAAAATTAATAAAAAGAATACAATAAATCGCAAAATTGTTTGAACTTAGTCGTAAGTTTGATTATTTTTATTGGGAGAGAGAGAGAGAGAGAGAGAGAGAGAGAGAGAGTTGTGTGTTTGTGGGGTTTTTTTGGGGTTTTTTTTTTTTTAACGTAGCCCCCAGGACCGATACCACTGCTGAGGGTATGTTTCTGCTATAATACTGAAGTATACATCAACAAGCTTTGATACGTAAATCCAGTTTTACAATTCATATTTTACTACAAGATAGATTTTCATATACATGATAAATTGAAATCAAATTCAACAAGAGACCCATGGCCTGTAGCGCTCACATAGTATACCTTGCCCATACAGAGGCAAGGACGCTCGTGACCGGGAAGTCGTGAATTCAAGTCCTTATCGTGCCTTCGCCGCGTAAAACCAAAGACATAAACACAGACCTGTAGTAAATGATTGGCATTTAGAAATGAATTTCACACACAGATCCTTTGAATGAAACCCAAGGTTACAGGTTGTGGCAGGTGTTGGCACGTTGAAGCTCCCTCACTGCTCCGTCTCAATATGAGTAAAACATTTTCGATGACACTTGAAACAAACAAGGTCGAGACTAGCATATCCTTGATATCTGACTTTTGACCTTGACATGACTGTGTCATTAACATATGATGACCTGTGACCTGATATACAACCTTCACCTCGACACTTTCTTTGACCTAATATGACGTCACTCTCTTGGATGGCTGAAAATTGTGGACAGACACTTAAACAAAGAATAGCTCCTATATTCAATCTCAGGGCATCACACTTAATCTTTTTTTGTGTATTTAATGGTCAGGAAAAAGCAGAGCATGACGACATATCATTCAGAAATTTGCTGCAAGTTTACACGTTGGAAACCAATACTCCTTACGCATAACTAGACTAAAGACGAAAACTCCCAAAACTGACTTTCCTGCATTTTATTAACAGATTTTATTCAAATGCCTCACAAAAATTCCCTATCAGTTCTACATAGAGACGATACAGACACATGAAGAACGTCATTTGGTGTGGAAATTTTTGATCGTCATCAAAAGCAAAAATTTAATCGGCTCCAATATATAGAGCGTCATTTGAATTATAAATTTTTGCTGCAACATCTGTTACAACAAATATCCACCATTTTAGCAAGCACCTATGTTTAAAAACATTGAAAAGACAATAAAACAAAAAATTAACTAATTTTTTCTTAAAAATGTGATTTGCCTCGATGCCTGTAGTTAGCACGTCATCACAAAGCACACTGAGTTAACATAAACTTATTAATTATAAAGTTTGATAACAGAGTTGGGTTTCTTTAAAATTCAAAATCTAGTCTACTACATTTCGCGGATTACGCAATTCCACGGCAGGGTAATTCAACATCAGCACGAGGCATTGTGCGTCATTCTTAAATTACTCCAACAGCGTGTACAGTACCTAGGGGAATGCCCAACATCGGTCCGTTCACAACGAACGTCATTGCGAGTCATCATAAACAATTAAATAAAAACAATTCATTCACAAACTTCAACAGTAGTGTAAAAATTCAACATGAAAATAGAACAGTTTTGATTGTGTCTAAAATACCGGAAAAATACACAATAAATCTTTGTTTCTAAACAATTTAGACATACTGAATAACAGTTATGTGTATTATGTGTATAGCATAATACAGGTGCGGACGTAAATATCCGATCGATAAGTAACGGTTATTTTTCGGTGACCCGGTTATACAGTGGCCCACTTTTTGACCACGCTGATAATGTCATAAAATCAAAACACATCAGGGTAATAAATACTAAATACTTCATATATAAGACTAGAGCTTATAATCACATACCAAAAAAAAAAAAATCATTTGACAACATAGCGATATC
Source organism: Ostrea denselamellosa (assembly GCA_024699665.1). NCBI lineage: Eukaryota > Metazoa > Mollusca > Bivalvia > Ostreida > Ostreidae > Ostrea > Ostrea denselamellosa. The sequence continues at coordinate 12,686,323 of JAMZEH010000010.1, forward strand.
ATTCAGTAAAACAGTAAAAATTTCACTCCTTTCAATAAACACAAACTAAAACAAGAAACGTGCAGTCAGATTTCCTCACCATAAAAAACCTAGGTGTTCACTGACTCATTTTACGGATGTTATTTACAATCTTGAGAATTGCATGTGACAAATTGACTTGCATTCCTTAATAAAAAGTCAACATTCAACCGTATCGAGATGAAACAGGTAACAAAGAACATGTGAGAATAAGACTAGCAATCTGCCAATTACGTATATAGAAAATTACTTTAAATTGTTCTTTCATGGCCCGCTGTCGAGCAAAGAGCAATGCATGTTTCTGGTAAATCTATATTATACGATTTTACATTTGAATTTAAAAGTTACGCTGTATATGTAAAGAAATGACAGCGACTGCAATATATTTCCAAAAATTTAAATATCTATCACCGTGATTTTGAAATATTCTTTTTAATCAAACGAGTACCAACTTTAATTTACAAACAACATGGTGCGAAGGCCCATGATAATTTATCTTATTTTTTCTAAAACATTACAGTTTAATTCCACAACACCCGTATTCTTTGTGAAAATATTAGAAAAAACTAAATGCCGTACGAAAACCTAAGTATCCTTAAATATTACTAGTATCCGAATGTCGTATGCCAAAGAATATTGAAGCGGATTTGGGGAGGGGATGGAATAGATATTGCCGGGTGAGGGTTTAGTCAAGTTCGATCGAAGTATATGATATTTAAATTCTATATATATATATATATATATATATATATATATATATATATATATATATAACCATGAGAGCTCAATTGTTTATAATTGGCGCAAAAAAGGTATTTTCCCCCCCAGTTGAATATGTTGATTTTCCCCAATTGTCATTACCCCCCCCCCCCAAAAAAAATAATTGAAGAACATACTTTGGATAAATAACAAAACTTGCAACTTATTTCTTGTGTAATGCAATGGGGAAATAAAGCTGATAACAAAGCAATTTAAAAACAGAACCCCCAAATATTATGAGCTTTAATATAGAAGTATTTTCCCAATCTTCACCAAATGTCGCATATTTTCCAAATACCTTGGCCCTAGTACCAAAATGTGATAGGAGAGCCCTGATGTACGTCATACGCAGGATTTCACCACTTTATAATGAAACGATGTTCAAACCATTATCTATTTTCTACAGAAGCCTATTAATGATCGCCCGTTTGTCTTTTGGCATCGATGGAGAATAAATTAGAGAAATCACGACAGCTGTGGATGACGCCGCCGTATGGCTCAGCTAAGCAGGTGTCATTAAAAAAAATCCGCGGAGAAAATATCCTAAAATAAGCAACACCATACATTTATCACAGCGGGTAAAGAGCATTGCTAGGAGGGCCTGATTTGAACGAATTGCTAACACTGCTGATATAATTGTGAATAAATAGAAGACTGATAAATACCTTACAATAATTATACGGAACACAGCAAATGTACCGCGGAAAATCAAAATCCCAGTAAAATAACGAATAAATATAATACTGGATTCTTTTCAGCGAATGAGTCAAATTTTGGCGTAGATGTGGCACTGTTTTGGCTGAAGAATTAAATTTCCCCTATCTCTTTCCTTTGGATTCAAGGTTAATAGTTAATGTGATGTCATATAATGACCAACTTATTTTCTCCTCCCGCCAATCCTCTTTATGCCCTTATTATATCCATCTATCTTCATATTTTCCCAGAATTTTCTGATTTTTTCCCATATACATGGTCGTGTACATCTTCACAAAATTTCCTGATTATGTCCTATAATCATAATCACATCTATCTTTATATTTTCCCAGAATTTCCTGATTACATCTATATCTTCCCCTTTTTTCCCGGAATTTTAGACAACCACTACTCACTGTTCTTTTCACATTTTAGTAGATTCTCTTTGCCTCTTTGTAGCGACGTTCGTACTCTATTAGCGCCTTTGTCTTAACTCCCCCAGCTTTCATGAAGGGACAGAAGGTGTTAAACAACTTATCCCAATGGTTGAAAAATGGCTGAAAGTTGGTCATTGGCTTCAAATGATGCATATCATGTTTCGGGGCACCACCAATCACTCCGAATGGTTCCCAGTTATGGAAACAGAAAGGGAACTCGTAGCCTATGTGAGCCTCTACACTGACGACAATACTCAGCAGCATGTAGCTCCAGGTGGTCAGTGGGTGACACTGAAGAAACCAGGAGTTGGTGGTGGTCAGAAAACCTACTGTAACCAGTTCCCATGGGTGGAGGTACTGCGTCACCCACACAAACGGGCTGTTATACCGATGGTGCACGGCATGGATATGCTTGTACAGAAAGCGCACCTTATGATGGGTACTGTGCCATATGTAATACTGGAAGTCGAAGATGACCAGACTGGCGATTTGATGCCAGATAAATTCTCCCAGTGTGGGTGCAAGGTGTGGCAAAGGAGTGGGCGGGGCCCAAATCCACTGGCCGATCGCGGCAGGGAGGACAAAAAGCACATGGTTCCAGAATGTTAACCGTAGAGTGTCAAAAATTTGCGAAAACGTGACTTCTTTATCCGGTTGAATTTTGTATTTATGAATCCATGGCAACCGTTCTCCGAGAATATCGGCAATCATGAAAGGCGTGCAGAATGAGAAATAAAATCCCACGGAGAGAATAACCGGGAAGAGAGGGGATGCTAAGTATTCCTCCCTGCCAATTCGTAAATCCCAAAGGTACTGAAGTATCCGGTGGTTGGATTTCGCGGAATAATTTCCGATGAGCGCACCGCTTAGAATATCTGATGTATTCCAGAATCCCCGCCCTAGATCCACCAGGTTTACCGAGGACATCCTCAAAGTTAGTGTATAGGTTTCACTGACAATTTCTTCTTTAATTCCCTGTATGTATTTTTCTTAATAAGTGCATAACATAACCCCTCTCTCTCCCGGTTTTTCTGTTCGCCGATCGTTTATATATTCGTTCCAAGCCTTTCCTTTCCGCTATTATTGATAAAAATAATCCCGCCGTTAGAGGCCAACGACGGGGATATTAGCTTTTTATCTCGCCAGTGTATTTTACGGCCACGGCTTTTGTGTTTCTCTGTTCACATGTATCCGGATAAAGTACTTGCAACAACATCTGTCTGGACAATTTTACACTGTAAATAGAAATACGATTAATCTTAAATAGGCCTTTATAGAATCTAATATTATGAATACACATGTTGACGCAAATTCATATAAATTTGTACTTACAATAAGACAGGGAATATAAAATCGATATGATAAACAATCTTTGGTCTACAAAATTATTAATGTTTGCTTCTATTTAACCGTAGGTTGTGATTAAAGTTTATCATTCTTCTTAGAATTTGTAGGGCCTGGATAACGATCTTCTCATACAATCTCTCTCTCTGTCTATCTATCTATCATCTGTCTGTCTATCTATCTATCTATCTATCATCTGTCTGTCTATCTATCTATCTATCTATCATCTGTCTGTCTGTCTATCTATCAATATCTATATCTATATATATATATATATATATATATATATATATATAGTGCAAGCTTGCAAGTAAGCAGGAAATAGTGATCTAAAAGGTAACCAAATAATCTCTCTTTTTAACTTTGTAATTTCGAATTCTATTGTTTTTATGTGTTAAGAGTGACCCTCGTCATAATGATAGTTAATCATCAGAGAGGAAAGGGGAAGGGGTGACTGGTTCATTTTTTGAAAAAAAAAAAAAATTCATTTTTGATGCAAAACTTTAAAAATATAACTCATTTAATGTCGACAACCCAAATTTGGACCTTCTGAATGCAAGACTAAGAGCAATATTTTGGCTTTAACTCTGTGTTATGTAAACAAAAAAGAGAGTCTTTTTATGTTTACAAACAAATCAGTGAAATGTTGATTCTGTAATTCAAAGCACCTTAATTTTGCAGACTCACAATTTCTAACCTTTAAATGACACATTTTATCTAAAGAATACATGAAATCTGATACATATAATAAACAGATCGATATCCATTTATTTCGAAAACAATAGCATGCCACAACAATACAAATAATAATTTTCTATAATGAGCTTCTGTCATAATGTATAACCTTAATTTCTTTGTGAAACCTTTTAAACGCATTAGACACAAGATTTTGATCATTAAAAGTGAAACACAAAATTTGGGGGAAATCGTGAATCAGTAACCAGTTTACTTGGTAAATCATTATCTATCTTCAATCCTCTGAAGTTTTGAGTGACAATATTGGTGTGTCTAGCTAGTGAAGTGCTTTATTAAAAAGGACTCTGAATCATAGCTACAATGTAGAGAAGTTATGTTTTTGACAATAATGATTTTTGCGACAGAACTGTGACTCGGTAGGTATATATATATATATATATATATATATATATATATATATATATATATATCCCCTTTTCCCTCAGAAAGCTAGTTCTATATCTATAATAAATCTAAAATGCATGAACATGAAACGGATAGAGGGGATGCAGTAATCTAACTGCAAAGTACTTCCATCCTTTTCCCCGGGAGATCAAAATCGGAGAAGTCATGCTTCAAAATAGCTCGGATTCCAAACTATAAACCCTTTCAGGATAATATCACGAAAGGGCTTATTGTAGGCTGATGGAGCATTGAGGGTCTGTGTGAGAAAACGGAAAAAAGAAGTTACAACGTGTAAAAAAACAAAAACGGAAAAAGAAGCTACAACGTGTAAAAAAAAAAAAAAAAACGGAAAAAGAAGCTACAACGGGAAACATTTTTCAAGTAAAACAGCTGTTTCCTTTACTTTCAGCGACATTAGTTACTATTTCTCAATATTACTTCAACAGCAACTACCCTAGATTGGGGAAAAGTAAGGTCTTGCATTCATCAAAGAACCCTAAACATTCATGGATCCATAATTTTTCGGGGGTGGGGGTCCAAACGTGTGAAAGTTTGAAAAACAATACTCCTAAAATAAATTAAAAAAGGGTTAATTCAACTAAAATAAAATTTTGACTCGGGGGAGGGTATGGTTCTGTGTATGAATTTTATCTTAAACTTTACGTATTGCCACTAAAGAAGTGGAGTGGTGCAACGAGCCGAAAACAGTCGGTCAACTATTTAACGATGTTTGAATGTAGAATTAGTAAAAATAACGGGAAAAGTTTAAAAACAAAGATTATCATTTGTGAATTGTTTGTCATCATTGTCCAATAAATAAATAATAATGATAATAATAAAATGGAGGGATGCCCACTCCCTCTCACCTTCATTCAGCCAAAAATATTTCTTCGAAATTAACCTTCATTTTCTCTGCCTGATTGTACAATTTCTTTTCAGCCAATTTCTAATAACGAATGAAAAAGAGACAGTATACATTTACAGTATAATATGATATTATCATGAAGGGGATTTTAGCACCCCCCCCCCCCCCCCCCCCCCCGCCTCCTCCTCCCGAGAGCAAGCCCATTTCTAGAAGCGAAGCCGAGGCTTGCTCAAGGGGAAGTGAAATCTTGCTGACTCCCACAATGTTATTCTTTAACCGTGATATTATACCATTATAACCTGAATAAAACTTAATACAATGTTTAAAACCTGCAAATTACGGGACCTCGCCCTGACTGTTGTCGTTTGCTACCGTAAACTGGTTCTCATACGGGAACCAATTCACTCGTGATGCAATTCCATTCTATAATGAATATTCATAAAATGAGAACTTTCCATAATATTTGGTAAGTATTCCGAATAGACGTGTACTGATAGGCACACTGTTTTGCTACAGGCACTTTATATCGCTTGGGTGTGTACTTGCAGGGAATCTGTCATTTTATGGTGATTTACTGGGAATCGGCAAAATAAGTCGATTTACATTTATATATATTTATATGTAGTAAAAATCAGTAGAGGTATAATAATTTATTAATAAAATGTAGGCCTACCAGTGAATGACTTTTTGACCATGTAGTTTATATAATACCGTCAGTTAAAGTAATATTAGCTCTAAATCTAAATTTATCTTCTCGATAAAATGTGTTATGATAGTTTTGTATGTAACTTTAAGAAAAATCATAAATAAAATTAAAACTAAGTAAGGATTTCGAATCTACTGAATACATAGCATTATACGGAAATAAATTTTTGTACGCGAAAACAATAATGTAATTTTGCTTCATTCAGAGCCTCTGAAAAGGTTTTCTAACACAAATACCAATAGATAAAAATTTTCAAACCTTATTTTTTTCTGTCAGTTTGTATATATACATATACACGTATGTACTTTTCAAATTGCAGGGTTGAAATTCGGATCCCGCTTCCTCCAGGTCCGCGCACAGACTACAAAATGTAAATACGAAGTTCCAGGAGCCTGACCATTGCGATCATAAGTATTTTAGAGGGACCTTGTACTAAAACTCATTTAAAATTGATGTTTATGCCGAATCCTCCCTGTAGCTCAGCCGATCACGATGGCTTAAAAATTGGTCCCCGCTTTCTTAGTCTAGCTCCAGGTAAATATACCCCGCCGAGTCAGTACACGACAGGAGCTACATGATCCCATCCCCTGACCACCAAATGTCATTAGCAAGCTTACTGAATTATGATATAATTTCATATGAAAGAATATATAGTACACATTCAGGCGCGTAGAAACAAGGGTAGCGCCCCCTTTTGTTGATAATTTTCATTTTCCGTTATATTTACCATAACTGTCCCCCCCCCCCCCCCCCCCCCCCCCCAATTTTGATAGTAGGAGTGAAGGACACGAATGCAAGCTTGAATTGAACCTATATAGAAATAGTTTAGAATGTTGAAAATTAGGGGGAAGGGACTCATATTAGTGATTTTTCTTCTTTTATTTTGCTTGTCAAGAATTTACGTCGACGACTTCCACCCTTTTGATTTGATGGGTATATGTCTCAGTTTTAATGTACGATTTTTTAATGTATCATATTTTTTTCTGTAATTTTGAATATCGCGGCCTTGAACAAGATGCTAGAATAAAAAAAATACCAATCTTGTATAAACAAATTCAAGATGAAGAGTGTTGTGAAAATTCATGATTAAAAGAAAACGTACCTTTAATAATCTTGTCGGGGTTTAATCCGTCTGAAACTTGCAATATTTGACAAAACTAACTTTAAAATGTTTTTTTTACGTTCTTCATAATTGTTCAAGTACTTGTAAAAAGAACAACATTTAAGTCAAGCAATTGCAGGAACATCAGATTGTTACAATATCTAGTCGCGTGACTTTCAAGAAAGAGGCATATGAGATATAATATATATATAAAAAAAAGAAGGTAGATTTTTTAGGAGCTATCAAATCCCTCAAAAAAAAGTAGTCACACATGAATTCGTTTCCACATAAGTAGCATCACTACGATCTTGCAAGAACCCAATCAAGCTTGTGATACATTCAATGATTTTCGTCAATGTAGCTATAGCAATACATAAGAGTTCCTGTGTTTGTGTTCATTGTAGCATAAATATCACTAGGAAAACCGTAAATCTTTCTGCTGAAAATTTAAAATATATTTAAACCGACGTCCAAAAAACAAATTCCAAGCTATTACATAACCTACATAACAAAGCAAGCCTTATCTGTACGATTGAGCACCAGTGAGATTAAGCAATCATCTTTGTATATTAGTAAAACCATACGCATGTACTGCATATGATTAATTTGTAAATCGGGGCAAGCTATTGACAAATTAATGTTACAGGGATTTTAACAGTTTCGTTTTAAGTCAGCATTTCGCAAATTCTATGGTCGTTATAACGATTTTATTGGCAAATACAGCCTGTCATTAGATCGAGTGCTGTCTGCTGTGTTTCATACCAATTGTTAGACCATTCTTTACACACTGATTCTGACTACGGATTGCTCCGTTCAAATGATCAAGATATAGGGCTCATGACGGGCGTGACTGGTCAACAGGGCATGCTTACTCCTCCTAGGCACCTGATCTTAAAAACAAATTTCAGACTCGGTTCTAAAGATATTTTGTTAGCATTTTTACATTATAACCAAACAGGGATAACAATGTCTCGGCAGGTCATACTACGAGTTGTCAGTAAGTGGTTGGACATTAACTACGCAATGTCGAAGAAAGTCTCCATGAATAAAGGATAAATCTAGACTTTCAAATCAAATATTATCAAAAGTTGGAACCATAATTTTACTTCATTCTGTCATATAACTTGCATACAACTGCGTTTTTATTATTATTTCAAATTTAAAAAATAAAATAGACAAAGATCAATTGAAAATAAAAAATCTTTGTTTGACTCAATGTTACTAATAAGATTCTTTGTTTGAGTCAATATTACAATGTATTGTGGATCTATTACAATGAAATGCAATGTTGAGTCCATTACAAGGGGATTCTTTGTGGAGTTCTTCTTTTAAAGATGCTAAATATTAAAATTTGAAAACGCTCAGCCTTTAGTGATGCAGAGAATGTGAATTGTTTTCTTGAAATATGACCATACAATTGGATAGACCCCGGAGAGCATAATTTGCATATAGTCAAACGCTCGGCATTTAGAAGTGAGAATCACTGGTCTTTCGGATATGACCTTAAAAACAGAGGTCCTGTGTCGCGGCAGTCGTTCGCATGTTAATGAATCTTCACTGCTAAAAGCCATGAGTGCTAAGGTTAGGTCTAAATTTGACTTAGAACTAGTGACCTCTCAATATGAGTAAAAAAATCGAAGGGATGTAAAACAAACAAACAACCTTCATGCGGAAAAATTATTCTAGTATACCCTCCCTTGATGTTTATTATTTTTTGTCAAACCAGGTGAATATAGATAGATTTGGCACGTGCTTATAGTCATGGATTCTTTTATTGTGGCTTGGACACGGCAGCAATAGTAATGTTAAAAAAAATGAAATAAAATAATTTTTAAAAATTCACATGAAGAGTAAAGGTCATGTATGATTTTTCATCAACTCAATCTGAAACAAGTTTTCTGAGATAACACAAATTCAGCAATTCCAGCAAGATGATTACTAACGGCCGCAAGTTAAAATTCTGGACAAAGAATTACCCTTCAAAAAAAAAAAACATGACCAAAACTTACACACACGATCGCAATAAGCAAATGGGAAAATATAGAGCATTGATTTCTAAATTTAGCTATCAAAGCACTAAAACTGTCAATAATGACAATGTTGACTCAGGTAATTCTTTCCAGTCAAACCAACAGTAGGTCATGTAATAATAATATTTACAACTTAGTATTTTCAAAAATGATACATAGAATAAATGTTTATATTACATTCTAGATAATATTAAATTCCACTCTATCAATCCCGTGGGGATCAGGGTTAGAACAGGTCCTCAGCTTATCGTAAGAGGCGATCATATGGGGCGGTCTTTTGGATGAGATCGCAAAAACCGAGGTCCCGTGTCACAGCAGGTGTGGCACGATAAAGATCCCTCCCTGCTCAAAGGCCATATGCGCCGAGCATAGGCATAAATTTTGCAGCCCTTCAGCGGCAATGATGACGTCTCCATATGAGTGAAAAATTCTTGAGAGGGACGTTAATCAATATGTAACCAACCAACCTCTCCATCACATATATGTGTCTTAAATCTTTTCGCTTAGCTTGAAGTAGTCATTAACTGGAACTTTAGTGTAGTTTTGTGAGATGGATTTCGGTATTCCTTGAATTATAACCAGGTCATTACGGTAATCTAATAATTCTGATTATCATCGCCATACAATCTACATATGGATGTCATATTTTCTGCACTATCACCAATATTAATTAAAATAAAGAAGGTTCAAATATAGATCCTTGGCGAACACCTGCATTGATTTTTTTTATTCGGGAAGATACGTTGTCTTTACAGGTTATGCTTTGAGATCTAATCCATTAATAATCACTAAACTATTACAATCACAAGACACACCAAACGTTTGCGTCTTAAAGAAAGAAAAACAACTAAGACTGCCTGCGAAACTTTATCAAACGCTTTTGATGAGCAACAGAAAACCAGCATGATTTAATCTCACCAGTGCTTTTAATTATATTATGCTATGTCTTTAAAACTTGAAAGTTTGTATCTTTAATTTGTCTTTTCTGCAACGTTTGCGACCTTCATAACCCGTGTGGCAATCCAAAGAAAGACATCTTAGTATTTATATTTCTATGTAAATTTTTTTAAAAATATAAATACTTTCAAGTACGTAGAGATATCGTTAACTTGTAAGTTATTTAAACGTAACAACTGAAAATCACCTAACTTTGACTTGCTTCCACATTTGGTAATAATTTCCACATTTGAACGACAGTAAAGAGAAAGATAAGTGCATAAAATAAACCATCATACGTAAAATATAGATATGCGTTTTCATATTATTCTAAATTCAAATGAAATGTAAAAATTACCAGAAAATATATTTTCAAACAATTTCAACAATGCGGCGAAATAGACCAAAATAAATTTTGGTCCAGAAATTTATCTGTTGAATTTGCTTAGACATTTAAGGACCTCGTTAACTAAATTGCGAATTTGTAATCATCGTCTTCCTGTCTTCCTGTAGAAAGTGGCAGATAGAATGATATTGAAAGAAGTTTAATGACATGTACAACGTGTGACTGAAATAGTATTGGTGACAAATTTCATTATGTAATGAAATGTGCATATTTTTCAAACGATTTTGTATAAATAATAATAATGATAATGATAAAAATATTATTAAGTTTAATAAGGTAATAGATACAGATAATGTGGTATTATCTAAAATCATTGGCAAAATTTGTTAAAGAAGTTAGCTCTTCAGCTTTTGAGCACAACTCCGCAGAATGCTGTAACTTTGTATGCACTGGTCTAATACTGATCCCATTGGTCCAAATATATTATATATATATATTACCTAACCCTATACAGATGGAGAAAAAATTGTGTCAATTTACATTTTGAAAGGGCTTGGCAGGGACTACGTTTTGTGGTGGAAGGATTGCATTAATTTGAAAAAGGTATAAATCTGCATGATTTCAGTTTCTATTTTATTTATTATATCGTCAATTTTCATATCCCTGTATTTGTTTTCAATCTATGATATATTTTTCCAAACATATAAAAATTCAGAGTTTGGCTAAAAATTCATATTCGATCAATAATCCCCACTTTTCAAAGTTCCATTTTAAATTGTAAGACAAGACTTTGTAATTTATATGCAGTTTTACTCCTTATCGCTCAAAGTTTACCGTCTATCAAGTGCAAAAAGGCCATTACTTATATTTCCACTCTACTAGTATTAATTTTTTTATATCTGTATTGTTAGACGACATGATTATGTATCTATTCTATGTAATGATTGATTTCTTTTGTGTTGACACTATCAGACATATCAAGTTTAAACGCATTAATCTTGAGTAAAGTTTAAGTGCAAAAAGGCCAAGTTGGAAACCTTGCTCAGTAACAAGCACATTGACCCCAGATTTTCTGTTTATATTTACTTCCCAATTCTCTTTCAGTGTAGAAATCAAAAATACACTTCTTAAGAAATTGATAATACTACAAAACTCGGGTGCCAACCTCTTTTTAAGAAAATTTTTAGTACTGACTGCTCTTCCTGAACTAACGAACTGACACCTAGTGTTTATTTATTTTTCACTACTTACTCGTATATGTTGTGACGCTTATCTGTTATCTTAGTTTATATGTATATATTTGTTTGTATCTCATGTACTAGTGATCTGCTTTTGAGCGAATAAATATTGGCGAAATGTGTATATTCACACGTGGACAGACGGCACTAAAAATCGGAGGTAAATAGATTTGAGACAATATGAGTCCTCATAGTTGCAAATAACAAGCAATGGATTTCAATATAAATTAAGCAGAATACACACAGGGGTGTAAATAATGTAAAATCCAGTTTGATGTTTCTGCTGTATACATGCATGAAAGAATTTAGCATAATTTTACTGGCATTGGTGCTTTTATGATGACGTAGACTTATAGTGCCCAATCAGAATTGATTTTTCAACCCTTCTCTGATAAGGATAAGATATAAACTTATTTTATACATGTATTTTGTAAGTAGGATGGAGAAACACTCAAGGCTGTGGAACGCTTTCTCGATTTACACCTCTATGATGATATTCAATGAAATGATAAAACGACACAAAAATCAGTAGATACCTACCTAGCTTTAAATGTAGTGTACTGGCTATTGTTTGGTTCTACAGGGCTTTCACTTTTATACTTTATATTCAGTAAGTATGTATATTTTCAGGACCAAAAAAAAAAGGGGGGGGCGATGAATGACGTAGGACGAATGAACTCTATTACACCTCCGGATGTCGGGAAGGATTTCAGCTAGTATGCAAATGCTTTCATTTTGTAGATTGCTTACAGTTTTGAACAGACATTGACTAATCAATAAAAAAACAAAACGAAAAGGAAAATTACACACATGTTTGTCCGATGTGACGCAACATTGAAATACGTACCCACGTATATATATTAAACTACGTGACCTGACGGTGGCGACATGTGAATATCTAAAGCCCTGATAAAATCACCCAGAAAAATCACCCCACTCGTCCAAAACTCCAAAGTTTGTATACTTTGAAACGATGATAATGCATAGTACATATTGTACAAATATTTATCTATATAAATAAGCTGGATCAACGTACATAAAACTATATTATACAAATGTATATATGTATCTTCACATCTTTCTCTCCCTCTCTGCTAGAGATCTCACTATAATTAATTCTTTTTAATTTGATTTCTGTATGGTATAGTTAACTCGCTTAAAGTTTAAAAATAAATAAATGAATAAAATAAGAGAGAAAATGAGATAATTACAATCAAACTTAGTGTATTTTTTGCAACTTTTCAAGTTTTTAGTTGTCATTCAGGTCTTGAGTCATTTTTATTTAAGTCACTAGCAAATAGAATATACGGGATTTTCATTCATGATAGTTGTTCACTGTCATTTCTCCTTAAGCAATTGATTAATACAAACAAATGGCGTGAAACTGACTACTTTCTAGCTGAACTGATCATGAAAGACAGTTAATAAATCTTATACCAGTATTCGTTGAGTGATTGCCAAGAAGGAGTAATTCTAAAAGAAAATGAAACCTGCGGTTTATTCTGAATTTTCTATATGAAGGGTTACTTTGTGGAAAAAAAAGTCGACTCGCACCCACCCGTAGTTTTGCATTTCCTTCAAATGGCTCTAGCCAAGGCGTCTCTAGTAATCTAAAGACACGAAGGGAAAGATCTCTCTCTCTCTTTCTCTCTCTCTCTCTCACACAGAGAGAGAGAGAGAGAGAAAGAGAGAGAGATCTATGAAAGATTATTTTTAAAAAATGGATAACATATTCAAAACTTCAATATACTAGAAATCAGTGGTCAGTCCGACCTTCCGGGTCTCTTTGTACATTGAATTCGGCGATGTATACAGTATCGTGTATGTAGATGTCTAGACCCATTCAGACGTTCATGACAGTAGCTTTCCCACTCTGATTAAAACCAGGCCTCTGTTCAGGCTATCACACAGCCTTAGTCACATTGGAAGATTTCCAGTCCCTAATGTCACCTAGCTAATTTTTTTCTCCACGCAATTGTTCACGACCTGTTGGACGTTTGCTACTGGACTTAAACCGGTGAGGGGGCAGACCATTCCATGATGGTCACGTGAATGTCTTATATAGGTCTCACTTTCACGTTGTTTTGTTGCAGGACGTGCGATAGATTGTATATTAGGAAATTTGAATGCAACAGTCCCTCCTTTAAAATTTCTCAATATCTCATAGCGGATATAGTTCCAGTCATAGAAACAAGCGGCGTCAAACCCAAGTGGCTTATTCCACACCACATCGTCACACTCACTGTAGACGAGAACTTCGACACAACCTTTAACCACCTTTATCTTGTGCATCAGAAAAAAAAATGAAAACGGCTTTCATCTGTTAAAATCACCATTGTCAAAATCGTCGTCTTGACGTGTGATGTACCAGGCCTCTTGTTTCCGTGTATGTTTTGCAGACATTTGTCACTGTTAGTGGCACCTTTTAGGGCACAGACTTCAAATAATTGTTTTGAACTCGTCTATTCCTGACACTAAAGCTGGACCATCCCGCGCATATTCACTCGTAATTTGATGCACTGGGCACTGGGCATAAGTGGCAACAACTCGCCCAGCCCGTATATTGTCAGAGATCTTTTGCACACTAAAACGTCATGCTAGGTCAAATGTCATAAGGGAGAAATGCACATCCGGGTTCTTCATGAATGATGACGTGTCTTGTTGATCATACAAATACATTTATTGCTGTTTTTACTTTAGTTTTTGGTACTTTTGATCATGGAAAAACTCGTGTTTATTTCATGTCGATAAATGTGTTCTTCATAATGTGTTTTAGTAACACTATTAAGAGATTTTTACAACTTAAAATAATTCCAAACAGCGTCTCTATTTTAACATATCAAAAGGGAGCTGTTGTGTGAAGGAATGCATAAACGGCTGGTATTGTTGTGTCCCACACAATTCACATCAGAACCGGAAGATACCTTTGCGATACTCCGTTTCTCCCGATTCCGTTCACCGAGAGCGACAAAAGACTCTCATGCAAGGGCTATCTGGGTAAAAAATGTAAATCGCTTTTCAGATAATCGTACACTGTAGCTGGGAGTCAGGACACGTTTTACAAATGGTCGTAAATCCTAGAAATTAGTCTTAAGACATAACTTACAATGTACGACCGCTTTACGAAGATTAGTATTTGCAGGTTACGGGGAAATTCGGTCGCCTGCAAGTGTTCCATAAATTTTTTTGTAAAAACATTCAACATGGCTGCATTCCTAATATTCATAAAATCAGTCTCATTAAAAACGTACTTTGCGGTGTTTCGCGATAGAAATAATCCGTTGGTCTACCTCAGTGAGGTTAAGGTAGTCAAGAGGTATCGTTTGCCCAGAGATCAGATCTTCCAACATTTTGTTGGAATTCTCATGGGCACAAATAGTGTACTTTAACCGACCTGGTTCCGGGGCCATAAAACATAAAGTGAAACTTAGATCAAAAGTGAGTTTATCTAAGGTTTATGACCAGAGCCTGTTTTGGGTATTATTTTTCAAAATTTCCACATGAAAAGAAGAAAACGCTTACTTCAACATTTATATTCATTGACGCTTTATGTACTGCCAATACTCATTGTTATTAAAAAGTCGATGTGATATATCCCATTGAACTCTGAATAAAAATAACCTTAATGATAGATTGTTCACATTTGTTTGATATTACTGAACAAAGACGTTAATGACAAACTAACAGCTCAACATTATGACAAACGGAATTTCTTCAGCTTTTCCATTGTCAACTTCGCATATTGGTGAAGTGAAATTTCTTTATCACCTACATACAATATTTATGTATTCGGTATACGGCAACATGTTTTGCATATGGTCAATTTTTAAAAACTACTGACAGATACGTTGGTGTTACAATGGTTTCAGCAGTCTCGTTTAAAGTCAGAATTTTGTAAATTTGATGGTCGTTATGTTGGTTAACATAATCATACTTGCAAATTCAGTTTGTCATTGGGTCTGAAACGTTTATTCAGATTGTTAAGCCCCGGGGGGCTCCGGGTTAAAATAGATCCTCAGTACCCCTTGCTTGTCGTAAGAAGCGACTAAATGGGGCGGTCCTTCGGATGAGACCGCAAAATCCGAGGCCCCGTGTCACAGCAGGTATGACACGTTAAAGATCCCTCCATGCTCGAAGGTCCTAAGCGCCGTGCATAGGCCTAAATTTTGCAGCCCTTCACCGGCAATGGTGACGTCTCCATATGAATGAAAGTTTCTCGAGAGGGACGATACACAATCAATCAATCAATCAATCAAATTGTTAAGCCGTACTTTTAGATACCAAATCTTGATATAGTGTGCTATGTAGACGTAATAGAGAAATACAACACGACGATATTTCCCCCTTATATTGTTCATCTACTTGTCGACTAAATTTTTGATCAATTTTGTGCGATTCAATATAATCACATAAGTGTTGACAAAAAGAAAATGATTTGAAATTGCAAAAGGAATTAAAGATGATAACTCGTTTTAACGAGATATTGAATCGCTATTAACTATATGTTAACTTTCTCATAAGGAGATATTAAGAGAATATTATACCGTTATTACAAAATGATTAACTCGTTATTACTAGATAATATAAGCTTGTTATTCAAAACTATATTTATTAGGCTTTCGTAGTTCACATCTCAGCATTGATATATATTTTTTCGTGTATCATTAATGTTGTATCTTTATCGTTGAAAGGTCACCATAGGACGTGCGCCATAGGAAATATATAGCTCAAAACTTCTATTAAAAATATGGTGGGAGGACAAGCGTAACAGTTTGCATTTTCCAAGATCTGAATGATGATCTATGAAAAGGTGAAGATAACAGATTACCTATCAAATACAAAATCGAAAGAAGAACAAACATATGGATATACCAGAAGTGGGATCAGGTACCTAGGAGGAGTAAGTATCCCCTGCTGACAGGTCACACCCGCCGTGAACACTATTTTGATGCACACACCTTTAATCGCCATTTCAATACATGTTACTTCAGGTGTTCACAAAAACATGTAAATTTCCTTGTGAGAATATAATGATATGAAAAAATTCTGAAATAATGAGATAAATGAATATAGCCACTGTTTTGATCCCCCAGCCCCATCCCACCCAAATTCCCATAATCACAGTTTTCATGTACTCTGATAATGCGAAAATGGGCTAGTTGCTGCATATTCCTACCAAGTGATCCAATACTGGTACATAAAAAGTGTCTTGCACATTTCTTATAAACCTATAAATTATGCACATTCCTTATAAACCTATAAATTATGCACATTCCTTATAAACCTATAAATCATACACATTCCTTATAAACCTATAAATCATGCACATTCCTTATAAACCTATAAATCATGCACATTTCTTATAAACATATAAATCATGCACATTTCTTATAAACCTATAAATCATGCACATTTCTTATAAACATATAAATCATGCACATTTCTTATAAACCTATAAATCATGCACATTTCTTATAAACCTATAAATCATGCACATTTCTTATAAACATATAAATCATGCACATTCCTTATCATATAGAAACCTATGAATAATGCACATTAATCAAGAAACATCTGTCATGTAGATATGCTGAAATAAACGTCATGCAATAGCTTAACACGTTAATTTATTTCACACTTTCAAACAAGAAAACACTTTTAAACAATAAAACAAAAGCTGCCAAAGTACACTGGTATATACACTGATATAATCATATGCCCAAAATTCACATACTTTCCGTATGTAGTTTTACCTTTTTAGGATTGCTAAAATTATTGCAACTGAAACAAACTTATGAATGAAAAAGGAAATAATGACCAATCTAATAAAGCCTATAAAGAATGCAAAATTGGGAGAAGAGCAAGTTCGGGCCCCTGGATATACCAGAGGTGGGATCAAGTTCGGGCCCCTGGATATACCAGAGGTGGGATCAAGTTCGGGCCTCTGGATATACCAGAGGTGGGATCAAGTTCGGGCCCCTGGATATACCAGAGGTGGGATCAAGTGCCTAGCTGAAAGAGGTAAACATCTCCCGGTAACTGGTCAAACAAACATGAATCCTCGCCCTTGATCAGGTAAAGGGAGTAAATGAAATGACAAAGTATGGTCATTTTGTTCTAGTATTTCAACATCACAAATCTCCTCAGACATCCCGATGGAAATTTTTTATCAATGTATCATTTTCTTTTGCTTTTGAACAAAAAATATTCAAGATGAAAAGGTGACGATAACAAAGAGTGATTAATCCCATAATTCCTGTAAAGAATACGAAATTAAGAGTAAGACAAACACAGATCCTTGGGCATGCCAGAGCTGGGATCAGATGCCTAGGAGGGGTAAGCATCAACTAAATAAAACTTCGTCTGTTTCACTATCCAAGTTCTTAAATCTTTGTATCATGCAAAGGGAATACATTGTGGGTCAGACTGCAACGGTTTGACAGATGAGGATTGTTTGCTCGTGATTCAGAACCATTATAGTTGGCTAGGAGGTTTTATTTTAAACCCAACTTGACTGCTTTCCAAAACCATGTAGCACAATTCTTCAGCAATATGTATTTGTATTTAGGACAATTTCATTCCTAGTGTCATTCTAAGAAACAATGGTTTGACACTTACCAAAGAATGGTTCAAACCTTGGTCTGCATGTCACTGCGACACACACACACACACACACACACACACACACACACATATATATATATATATATATATATATATATATATATATATATACATATATATATAACCAAATGTAGCTCTTAAATTGAAGAAACTAATGGTATAATAATTAAGATAGCGTTAAAGTCATTCTATAATCTATTCAACGCTTATGAGCACTAATAGGATGGGAACTGGATTTATTTCATCTTTTCTAGATAAATCATTGTGAAATGCTAGCTCCGTAGATTAAGACCTGAACATACAGATAGAGACAATTACATGGATAATTCTCATCGATCTGATGTCCTTAGAGCCCTTAATCCATGCAATTTCGATAGAATTTGCACAACATGTTACATTATGACAAAGAGCAGACAAAATACGAAGCACACGTTTGTCGGTTACGTCGATCATACGTGGTGTAGTATACACACTATATTTGTTACGTGAGCAATGTACAGAAGTAGTGGGAATGTCATATCTTGTTTTAATTTTTGTTTGTATTGATTTCTATCGGTTGGGGGGTAATTAAGAAAATATGTCTTGTACAATTTACTATAAATATCAACCAATGTCCTTTGTCAGCCGGTATAATGATTTATATCTATGATGGAATGTAACGTGGAAAGGTTGAAGATAACGAACAGGGATCAATTTCGTAAATCTTAGAAAGAATACAAAATTAAGAGAATGGCAAACACGCTTCCCTGGAAACAGTAGAGATCAGGTATCTAGAAAGACTTAGCACCCGCCATGAGTACTCTATCTTCACCAGGTAAACGAAGAAATCCGAAGTCATAACGTAAAGAGTGACATAACAAATTACAGTGAACGGTCTAACAAAAACTACTGGTATTTAGCACACCAGACAGCAGTCAACCTATTGACAGGTAGTATTTGCAAATTAGATCATTATAACAACCATAGAATTTGCTAAATGCCGACTTTGAACGAGACGGTTTAAATCAATGTCACATTCATATATTTTTCAGTAGCCTGGGTCGGTTCAAAACTTAATCATGAGCAGTACTGAATAAGTTGAGAAACATAAATACCATATGCAGTTGATAATGGAATATTGCTACATAAATATGATAGAGAAGTTATTGTCATAATGTTGATTGTTAGTTTGCCGTTAACATCTATTTTCAGTAAATATCTAAGGATGAAGCATATGTGGAAGACTTTGTTGTATCTTTTATTTTGAGTTCACAAGGGTAAATCGAATCGACATATGAAAGAAAATGATTATTGTTAATAGATAAAACGTCGTCGATATATCTAAATGTCGAGATGAAGGCCATAGCAATAGATTTTCTCTCCTTATGTAGAAGATTTTGAATAAATTCTGTCTCGTAAGAATATAAAAATAGGTCAGCTAATAAAGGAGTAAAATTCATGCCCATGTGAATTACAACAGACTGTTGGACGACTAGATCACCAAAGACTACGACGAAATTGTCAATGAGAATTCTAGAATCTTTTTAATATCAACTTCATCGTAATAAATCAAGTAGAATCAGAGTGGCGTTTAACAAAGTAATATTTTAATTACTGATCAATAAATATTTACTTTTGGGGTGGGGGGGGGGGGGGTTCCATGATCATAAAAAGTCACTCTTTATCGTATCTACACTTGAAGAAAGATAGTTCAAAATTTGAAATTATCAGGATTTCAAATCCAATGCAAATAATAAACAGACATTTAGATGCGCCTACCTAAACTTTCACCTATTACAGTAGAAGGTATTATGTGTTTGGTGCAGATACTTGATCTTAATACTTGATAGTCATTCTCCGAAGCTGGAAATTAATTTAGTTGTCAACAGATGCATCGGAGGTAAATTGATTTGGTCAACATTGTGATTTGACATTAATGCTTTATTATTTGCGACATCGTTAGGAATATAACGACATTCTCCAACACATTCAATACATCTTGCGTAGTTCAAATTTATACTGTTTGACATGAAACATGAAAAAACACTAAATCTGTTTTGCTCTCTTTATTTTCCTTTTTCTTTGTAAAATATGATAGATATTGATGCACAGTATATACTTTTGAACTCCTATTTGGATTTGATTTTAAATGGGAAGTATCATATTCTTATCTCATCAGCTCGAAAGATTTCAATTCCGGAAATGTCATCAACGGTACAAGCATCGGGTACGTGTGTATTCAATAACGGCTTTCTTGTTTGTATATTGTTTTAACTCCTTTTTGAATTGTTTTATGTAGATATGTCACCAAGATCAGGTGGAGTATCATAAATTTAGCCCCAAGCATGGCGCTCAGTGTCGTAGCAGTGAGGGTCCGTCATTGTTCCAACGCCTATTGGCACATTACATATTCATGTCCAAGGTCATATCTGAGAGATCCGTGACGATCACTTACAGTGACAGGTGCTTGCTGAAGGAACAGTCATTAGTTATTAAGATCACATGGTAATTAGTTTGATTCAGTGGTGAGGAAGGGAAGGGCTTGCTATAAAGATTCACAATTCCTATGCAGTTTTAGGAACTTCATTTCATGAATGTATATATATATATATTGCTATAACGCATGTAACATTGAAAATGTGATTGATTGTTTCTTTGTTTTATTATACTTTGATGTAAAATACTCCGATCTGATTGGCCGAGAAACATTTGTAAAAACATACTATTCCCCTCTGAGGACAGAAAGCCACGCCCTCCAGGGGGATATTATCTAGCAACGGGAAGTATTACTTAACGACGGGAGATATTCTAAAAAATATCACATGCGTCAAATTTATGCGCGTACGGTTCGCCGTAGATTGCTAGACGCCGTCGCTTGAGCGTTTGTAGTTCACGCAACTATTACGCTGATTTTACATTTTTATGAATATATGTATCATTGAGCATGATAAAACAGACATTCAGTATAATAAAACAAATAGTTCATGTAGTTGAGGGTAATATTGAAAATTTTCACCCCGAGAAAAACCATTGTCAACCGAGGCGTATTTCAATATTACCCTCAACTACATGAACTATTTATATATTACATCCCGTTGAGAATTTTTTCACTAATATCGAGATGTCACCAGCTGTAGGTGAAGTATGATTGTCAACATGCGATATATGGCTATATATACTGGACAAAATAAGTTGGAAATCGGGGACTATTTCAATAATTAAAACTAAACCTTGGTACGTTCCTGGCAAAATAAATGAAAACAAACGCTGACATCATTTTTCATCAATATTTAATCAGAAATCTCGACTTCATTTATTGATTTTCTTGAGGGTTGGGGTCATAGTGCACAAGCAATTGAATGACGTGAAGAAATCTGGCATGAAAGACAATTTGAACGATACAGAACATGTCCAAAATTAACTCATCAGAATTTCATCAATACACGGTGTGACCTCCGTTTGTTTTCAGAGCACCTTTGGCATCGGCGTTGCATACTCATTATGAGATTCGTAAAGTCTGTGGTTAGTTAGGACGCTTTGAAAGTTGATCCCACATATGCTTAATGGGATTCAGGTCCGGTGAGACAGCAGGTTACTCGATCCATACCCTGGGTAGTTTCCCTCTGCAGACACTCCTGAACACATGAGCACGATGGGGACGGGCGTTATCATCTATCAGAATGAAATTTGGCTCGCTTTCACCTGCAAACAAGTGAAGGACTGGGTAAATAATTTCATCCATGTATCGGAGAGCGGTCAGTGCGCCGTTCCTGATGGTTACCATGTCAGTGCGTTCCGCCAGAGAGATCCCACCCCAAATCATCACAGAGCCACCTCAAAACCGATTGTGTTCAGCCACCAATGTCTGACTCAATCTCTGGCCTCTCTCCATACACGCCTATGACCGTCGTGGAAGTCCAGACACAATCGGGACTCGTCTGTGAACAGTACGGGCTCCCAACGTCGTCTATCCAAATTCACATGCTGACAAGCGAATTACAAGCGTACTTGTCGATGACGTGGGAGAGGTCTGGGACAACTACTGGCCTGTAAGTCAAGAGATTATTAGCATAAGTCTGTTTCTTGAAGTCTGAGACGCAATGTACAAGCCTGTGGCAACATTAAACTCACGAGTCAGTCTTGGAGCAGGTTGAAAACGCTGTATCTGGACCAACGTTACGCTGTACCGGTCTCGGCGTTGTGTTGTGGCACGGGATCTGCTACTCCTAGGCCTCCCATTGGCTGTACCTGAAATCGTACCCAGAGTGTAGAGATGACATTCTGGGACACACGAAACCGGATAGCAACATCTCGCTGTGTTTATCCAGATTGAAGCATTCTGATTGTTTGATTGCGCTCATTTGCCTGTAAATGATGTCTTTGTGGTGGCATACATTTACTCAAGTCACGTTCAATCGCTGTTCACTTTAATAATAACGTAGTAATGTCTGATGATTGATTGTCTGCCTTACGCAACTACCCAACATTTTTATCGTGGGGGTCATGGTACGTGCAAATTTGAAGGAGCAAGCAGTGAGCAGGATTCAAATCACAAAATATTTTCTCAATCCATGTATGTGTGGTATTTCACTAAAAATTTCTCCCAAAAACTTTATCAAATTAAAATGCCCACGATACCGAACTTTTTTGTGTCCAATATATAAAGCTTTTCAATTGGTTATGTAACATTATATTTGTAGAAGTCGAATTTTACTCGCTCAGACTGATTGCTTTTTTTTTTTTTTTTAGATTTTGTCTTACCTGTTAAATCAGCAAAAAGCTCGATTTATCCAACATAACACAGAATCTTACTTTTAGGCATTGCGTAAATCCACGATATCGTTATTTATCTTTTTGAAAATCTTTTTTGTACTAAAAACCTGTTCGTTTTGAATATACTCCATCGTTGAATTTGCAGTCTGATATAGAAATTCAGTATGTACATCTTTGAAATTATCGTTATTGGCAGTATAGCGATATTTCATGTGATGAGATGACACACGCTGCCAGATATTATGCTATACATTGTACATTCTACATGTAGATCTGTCTCTTTTATTTGTAGAAAATTTATTGATAATGGACTCAGTAGTAGAGAATCATTTAGTACTAGATCACAAAACAATTTTTTCAGGTTGATTTCTAGCTTTTGTGGAATTGTATATATCTCTGTGAACAGTCCACGTATTGTTCAACTTCACTATTTTTGACATCATTCTGCACAGGGGTGATACGGCTTAAAATAGGTCCCCGGTACCCCTTAGTTGTCGTAAGAGGCGACTTCATGAGGCGTTTCTTCGAATATGACCGTGAAAACCGAGGCCTGTGTCATAGCAGTTGTGGCATGATCAAGATCCCTCCCTTCTCAAAGGTCATAAGCGCCGATTAAAGATTATTTGTTTGTTTTACGTCCCGTTGGGAATTTTTCAGTCATATTGATACATCACCAGGTGAAGTACCACAAATTTAGACCTATGCTTAGCGCTCAGGGCCGTAGCAGTGAGGGTTCTTTTACGTGCTAACGCCTGCCGTGACAAGAGACCTCTCTTTTTAAGGTCATATCCGAAAGATCCGTGATTCTCACTTCTAAATGCCGAGCGTTTGGCGAAGGAGCAATCACTACCTACGTTTACGTCTTAGGTTTGACGCGGCGATGGCACTCACGACCTCCCGTTTTAGAAAGCGCCGAGCACAGGCCTAAATTTTGCAACCCTTCACCGGCAATAGTAACGTTTCCAATGAGTGAAATATTCTCGAGAGGGACGTTAAACGACATACAAATCAATCAATCTTCATGCTGAGATACAAAGCTGGTAAAGTTGAAACAAAACAGAGGTGTCATTGACTTGTACTAATAAACCCCAGACCTGATCATAACATATATGGATAGACACAGAAATGAATCTTCCATCTTAATAGTACATAATTCTTAATGCAATGTATCATTTCATTGTATTTTATTTCTATCCATTTTACAACAGCTAAACCTTATTAAAAATACACGCTTTACTTCCATTTTCAGTATAATATTTTCAGTTCGTTACATATTCGAATGACGTTCTGTGTGCGTACAATTATTTTCCAGCGGTTTCATTGAGTGGTAAATCCGTGTCTGTTTCAGTGGTTTTTGTCGAAGATCTTTTCCTTTCTTCCATAGAGATTGTAAAGAAATTTGATTTTGATGGGCTTGACATGCTACTTTCTTTCCATAAGCGTTTGACCGTTTGTGAACAGCAAAAACTGAAGAAAATAAAACACCCTTGCATACAAACTAAGATAGTTGCTAAGTAGGACAGAACAGTCCATCTGACAAAGGCATCAATAATTTGAACTATCCACACCAGCCCTGTAATGGAGAACAACTTTGCGAAAGTCTTCGCCTCCCTAACTTTATCTTCTCGTATTTTACTAGATGCTGCAATTCCTCTAACGGTTTTAAAGAAAAAGAAACAATTACAGCAGCATGTAACTATGAGAGGAATAATAAATGATATTATGTTTGAAATTAAATTTTCTACGAAACATATCTGTTGTCCATAGCCAAGAGTTTTACTGACCCCGAACATCACTGAAATGTTTGTTCCAACAATAACTAGCGGTAAAAGGTAGGAGAACATGGTATATCGATAAAATGTATAGGATGTAAAGTTTATCCCTGATCGCACCATCTTACGGGCATTAAACACTTTAAACATATGAAAACAACAGACCAACAGACAGCAGCATGCACACAGCCAGAAATAGTGGAGTAGAATTCCAACGACTTTACATGCAAGGTGGTCGTCCGCGTTGTCCGAAAACATAAATAAGAGCTGTGCACAAAATAAAGAAAACACTAAGCTCATCACATTCAATCCTGGGATAGTGCGCAATGATTTTAATAAACAGTACGTTATGAAAGTCAAAACTAGACAAATCAAGCTTATTCCTGTACAAACCAAAGTGACTATCCGAAGGGGTAAATCATTTGTAGATGGGGAAACCTTTCCCAGACGAATATCATCTTGACAAATGTGTATATTTTCTGTTAAAGAATTTACAAAATGTCCTATCTGAAAATGCTGGTTGGATTCCTTCAAAACCAATTCAAGAGATTTATAATCAATTATGAAATCGCTCTTCTTGTAGACATATTGTTTACAAAATAGCAAGGAGCTAATGTAGTTGTTCGTTAAAGGTGTTTGGAGGAATGAGTCATTTAAGGAACGTAAATAGTCAATGTATGGGAGGTTAGGGTATACCCATTCTTCTGTAATGTACGGTAACGTGTGCTGTGTGCCGATAACATGCATATTTAAGAAAGCTGTTATATTGCCTTGAAAGTCTATGACCGGTTCCCCAAGAAAATACAGAAATGTTGACGGAAAAGCATACAAACCATCCTCGACTGAAGAACGATTGAAAATACCAATTGCTTGTACTTTAACGTATACTACAGCCTTGAAATACAAGTTTCCATACCACTGTTCCAAATCTGCTGATTTTACCAAGGGAAGGACTAAGGATTCCATAAGCTTGTTGGAAAATATTTGGTCGAGTTTTCTTTTTATATCGAATATGATATTTTGGAGTTTCCAGTTGAGTTCATCAATAAGAATGGTTTTGGTTGATGTGATATTAACGTCGACTTCAAAGTGAAGTGTGTATGTCGTTTTTGCTGCAATTTGGAAGAATAAGACGCATTTGTCACCGGCGGGGGTACGACCGGGATAGCAGGATTTGTCTCCGTCATCGACCTGAAAATAAAAACAAAAATTTAACGTTATTAATTATCTATAAGTTCAATGACATTTTTAATTGCATCCATAATATATGGATATATAGGGGAAACGTTGAAAAATCAAGTTTCTGTCGTTACAGTTACATCTATTGACATCGACTGGTTTTTCGAAACGTGAGTGACCAGTTTCACAAAAGACGAACAAGATCGCATATTAAAACCATTCAACTATCATTTTTTGTAGATCTATTGTTTGTTTGTTTTCCGCCACACTCAACAATTTTTCAGTTATCTGGTGGCGTCCAGTTTTTATTGATGGAGGAGAGAACCCAGATACTGTGTACTCGGGAAGAGACCACCGACTTTCCGAAAGTAAACTGGCAAACTTTCTCACTTATATCGGCGCGAGCGGGATTCGAACCCGCGCCGACTAGAGGTGAGAGGCCTTGTGATTTTGAGCGCAATGCTTTAACCACTCGGCCACGGAGGCCCCCTTTTGTAGATCTAAGTAAGCAAACGTTTTGTATAATCATGTGATAAAATTTTGTGTACTTAAGATTCAGTAGTACTTGTAGTTGAATGCAAGATACGTGATGGTATTTTTACAATCATTGCCGTACATATTTGTGCAAAAACGACAGGATTTTTAATACTCTATGCACTTAATAACAATAGATGATTAATTAATTAATCTAATTACTAACCCTTTCATTTAAATCAGACTGAGTAGAAACTCCATGAAATCTGAATAAACTGTTAATCAACGGAGGACGAATGGAACTTGATCCCGGATCGGACTGACAGGAGCTTTGACGATTGTTTTGGATTAAACAACCTGGAGCACACGGTTTGTTGCATGACTCACAAAACCTATTCTTATACCTGGGTTCAGATAGAAGATTGTATGTAATACCAGCATCTGGAAATAGTAAGCATGCTTCGCGATAAAATAGATTATAATTAAGGCTCGAGTTATCACAAGTATCAGTTGCTGGGTCTTCTGTAACTGGAGCACGTGGATTGCAGTGTTGGCAAAAGTCGTTGTTGACATATTTACTATAGTGCGACTTTTCGCATGCCCATTGTATGTCATTGTCAAGCTCATGAAGATTGTAGGTGGCATTACATTGAGAGTGTCCCACAATAGATGCTTTGGGACATTCAAATGACTTAATGGTGTTAAATAATAACGTACAAAGGCTATGTGAAAGTGCGTATGATATTGTTTCAGTTAGACTTGTCGAGTAATGAAGATTCATCTCCTTTGAGCACTCAATATGCATTTCCCACACAGAGTATGTAGACAAAATTTCCAGCTCGTTGTTTATGATTTTAAAGTTATTGTTGCAGAGATAACAGTAAATATTTCTATATGATAATGATCCAACAGAAACTACAGGAAACATATCAAATCGACCGACATTATTTTCGCACATATACCTAACGGCTCCATAATAAACAGAGCCATCATACCGACTGTCTGTTCTGTGACAGCCATTGAAGACCGTCATCAGGGAAGGCCGTGCAATATTAATGCGGTCTTGGATGCAAGTGATAGTCCACGACAGAGCAGTGTCCAAACAACATTTACAAGGCTCTCTCAACATGCACAGGGGGTCACACTTACAGTCATCATTGGTTTGGTTTCTAGCAAGGGGCGGTAAAAGTGACTTGTCGCATATGGGTTCTCGAAAGATAGATAAGCGTTTCATCAGTAAACGCGTGATGTTAATTTGTTGGTTCTTCGCCGTTAGTATTCCTGGAGTGTAATTTTCGGCAGGAGCCATTTTAGCTGCATGTACAGATACATCGTCAAATAAAGAATCCTTCCTTAGAACGATATTATCAAACTCATATGTGTACTTCTTCGAGTGGTACTTGGTCTCCATTATCCTTAATTTTGCGTCATTGAATACGTAGTGGTAGTACTTAGTGTCGTTACTAATTCCTCTTTTATTGCAAAGAAAGCAGAACACATTTTTGTATGGATGGGTCATTTCAACAACTGGATTTTCTCGACAGGATGAAATTAAGTCTTCATCATACTCAAACCATTCTTCTGTCAGATTACATGATGACATTTTCGACACATTTTTTTCAAAATAAATTGGATTACACATCGCACAAAATATGTTGCTATATGATCTATAATGAAGGTCGTAAGAAGATTCGCATGCTTTCTGAATGTTCTGGTCTATTTCTTTCCAGGTTCCTGAAACATTACAGAGGTCTTGAAACGATTGAATATTATTTTTCTTTTCCATTACAGGTAAAGTGTGATGTGGTGAGTACAATAAAGCGCAAGATGCATTTACCGCATATGAAAAAATGTCTTCATAGGATGAGAAATAGAAAATTGTTCCTTCAAACATGCATTTAAAATCAACTGTTATCTGCCAGTCGTGTAGATCTTCCTTCTTTTCTCCATGACAATAGGCACATGCACGATTAACATAAGAATTATTGGTCGCTGTAGATGTTACTGGTGGTGTTGTTAAGATGGCAAATGGTGAGGCTTCCTTTTCACATTCATGCTTATACAACGATTCACTTTTTTCTGGACAAGAAATGACAATAGCATATTTTTGAGGCACTTCTTTCCGTTTTGTGAAGTATGCCGGGTAATTGATAATTATTGACTTGTATGCAGAGTAAGGTCTGGTAAAATATTTATCTGGACAACAACTTCGTTTCTGAAAACAGTCTTCCTCGCAGGAACATTCCGGACATATCTTCGCTTTCCATTGGTTAGTCGGCATGCGGACAGTGGCTGACCAATCATAGCACGAGTATCCCGGACCACACACATTGATGTATGTCTTCATCAGCTCGGCCACATTAACATTGGCGCTGACAAGGTTTGCGAAAACAATTAAAGTACAAACACTTCCAATGTTTATTTGTAGGTCCATAATTCTCTACAAAGACAGAACAATCAGTTTACAAACATTTCCAATGTTCATCTGCAGGTCCATAATATTTTACAAAGATAGTCAATCTACAAACAGCATTAGCAGTATAATAAAGTACTACAAAATACAGCGGTTTATACTGTTTGTAAGGATCTCTTTGTTTGTTACCTGTCTGGAGTAACAATATTATAACAACGCGCGGACAGGAGATGGGGTTTTCCTTAATTTTAGCATTGTCTTGTAACGAAAGACATGTGACATTCTTGGTGAGGACTACTAACGAAAAAAAGTCAGTACTTCGCAAATTCTATTGTCGTAACAACGATCTCATTTCATTGGATCTGATTTACCAATACAACTTGCCAGTGGGTAAAATGCTGTATAATGTGCTTCATACGAATTGTTAGATCGTTCTTTACACACTGATTTTGACTACTTGTACTTATTAATCCGTTTTATAGGGTTCACGGTGGGTGTGACCGGTTGACAGAGTATGCTTACTCCTCCTAGGCACCTGATCCCACCTCTGGAATGCCAATGGGTCCGTGTTTGCCATACTCTTAATTTTGTATTTTCATGGGAGTGATTGATCATTATTCGTTATTTTCACCTTTCTATTTAACACACTACATATATTCACATATCGGCTTTAATACACAGTCATGGCTGCTGCAATGTTTACACCTTTAGCAAACTATTCACTACGCATGTAACCTTTAAACAAGCTTTGTTCCAAATCAGTTTGGATCTTTTAAAAAACCCTGTGAAAATCTTTATTGGAAATTTAAAACATTTTAAGAGTTGCTTTTATAGCTTTTAAACTCGAGAGTTTCAAAATATGTGTTTAATAATGATTTTTAAAAACTACTTTTCTGATAGGAAATAAAATACAAATAAAATTTGATACTTCAAAGTAAATGACATGATTAGAAACACACACAAAAGTTCACAGTGTCCCTTTTTTCAAAATATATATATACAATCTCACGACTAATTAAAAACTTTTCCTTCTGTATTACAATCAACTGGGTCTCACTGTATGCATGTTTGAATAGATTTTGTTACTTATGAATATTCATTATGCGCGTATTCTGAAACTATCAATTATATCGGTGTTTCTAGTACCTGTATAAGGCTGTTGAGGAACTAAATACGGAAATTATAGCTGAACAAAAGCGAGACCCCAAAAAGACTACATTATAATTGATTTCAGAAACGTCAAACTTTTTTTATGCCACGATGATTGCAAAATGCAACGAATTGATTTCACCTCCGTTTGAAAATTGCACATACTTTTATATATACATGCACACGTAATATACAGACTAACATGAAAATGTGTACTTACATCGCCTATATTCCATGAGAGCTACTTATTCACTTATTCATTCACATTATGATATACTGTTTTTGTAAATAATTAAAACTAGACCTGAAGTTTTCTTATTTTTTTTAAAACTGGTTTTGAATGAGATACATGGAGGTTTTGCTTGGGGGTAGGAGGGAGGATTACTTTAGACAGGAAATGTACATATATATTAAATAAAATTTATGTCATGAAATTTATCTTTAGAAATCTACAATATAATTTAACTTCACTTTTAGCATATTTATCCTACCATAATTCTTTTAATCTTGTCTTGTAAATCATACGTAGAAAGTATCATATAAAATATATAAATGAACTCACCGTTGGTTTCAAAGTTCTGATTTGTTCTTAGTGCAGAATAAACTGTGACAGCAATCACGGTGTCAGTGAAATGAATCTATCCAGTGTTGACCAATAAGGGAACCATTAATCTTCATTCTGAATCCTCAGTGGGCTTGTGCCTGTAATATGTTTATTGACAGTCATAAATTTTTAAATAACGATCCAGCAAATGAATTCAAATAAAAGAATTCAATTAACTTGATTCGTATGGGAGCAACTTAATATCTGAAATGCTGTAAAGGCTTTTACTGCAATGAATTGTATTTCACACACATAAGAACATGGGAATTCGTATAAACTGCGACTTCCCACATCTTCAAAGAGTGTATTACCTCATATATATATATATATATATATATATATATATATATATATATAAGTCGATTTAAAATATAATACACATTTTGAAAGGTTGTTTACATGTCACAAGAAATTACGTTTTCCATTTGTTAGTGTCACATAGACAAACACGTAGTTGCACAGGTCCGTTCCCTTAGATAGCAAAACTCATGCAGATACAATCATATTTCCAGATTGAAGTAGAAGTTAGACGTTGAGAGACTAAATCCACGGTTCTCGTATTGTGAAGTAACAGAGTATAATTGTCCGAAAGTTCAAAGGTAAACACTGTTACTCTAACATAAATACAACGCAGCTCGGATACAATCCGGACTTCCGTTCATCTTATGGTCTCCGTAACAAATATGTACAAACATGTTTAGCTAAAGAATGAAGATAATGAAAATATGGAATGTCTAAAAGAAGGGCATCTTGAATTGAAAACTTTTCATTTGAAATCTAAAATTAATTCATATTCTATAGGATTGCTATAGTCCAAGCTACAAACAGGACGTCCTACGTTTTATCCTGTACCTTGTATAGATCATCAGACGACATCACGGGACTCTGTAGAGCATTCATGTGTTGAGCCCTTCATTGCCAATTTGTTGCTTGTTCGTGGACCCTGGAGAAATCCTGTAGGATTTTCATCTATGGAGTTTTTTTTTCTATTGCCAGTTTGTTGCTTGTTCGTGGACTACGGATAAATCCCATAGGACCTCCATCTATGGAATCTTCCATTGTCAGTTTTCCCCTACATTGTGGAGATATCCAGTACTTCTCAGAATGATTACTACTTTGTAGTACCACTTTAAATTCTCTGTGTTCATCTCAGTGATATTCTACAAAACTTATAACAATCTAAAATCCCATCATCTGAAGCGCCGTGTTTCACAATTTGTTCACCTTTGTTTTTAATACATTGCGCGATTTCTAAAATTATTTTCGTTCAAATTTACATTATAATTATATGGTACATTTCTGTGGTAAGGTTCTTTACGAGGGATATTTTTTTCTTACTTCTACATTAGAATTATTTTGTCAGAAAACTAGACATGTGATCACTATGTACATTATAAAATTCATTGAAAAGCTAGTTGACTTCTTTCTAATCCCATTTAAGTTCACAAATTACGATATTTCAAAATCTAGGTAATCTTGGATTCTGAAGAAGGTATACGTAGAGCTTGATACTTCTATATACGGAATTCCATGCGGAGAATTTAATGGGGCATTACAGCTCAAAATCAATTAATCAGTTTGTATTTATTGTATATCGATGGAAGGATAGAAACTATGACGTGACGCCAGATTTGGAACATTAATCAGAATTAATTTCTCCTGCAAATACCTGTTCAAATTTGTGATTGTTGTGCTCATCCAAGCTGGTTTAATAGTTTGTCGGTAAATCGTTTATGCCGGCGATGAACTAAAGCCCTTGACACTTTTCATCCACTGTGTTTGTTTTAGCATTCCTTTAATCTGAACGAAAGTCCTTCCTACAGTTACCCACGGGTATTCTTCCAGTACCTCGTCCCTGCTTTACATAATAAAGAGTATATGGATGTGTGGTTAACAGAGTAGACAATTGTGTAAATTCTTCCATTCAATATGGATCTAAAATTTCACGTTACACTTGGATAGACTTGGATACATTGCAATATTTCTTTAAAACTTCAGTCAGATCATCCACTCCCAGGTCAATCCACTGCAGTTTTCATGGCTATTCTTTTTATACATTGCAATATTTCGTTAGAACTTCAGCTAGAATCATCCCACCCCCAGGTCAATCCATTGCAGTTTTCAGGGTTTCTCTTTTTTTTGGCTATGGTATATCTCTATGCTTATGAAATTCATCCCTACGTTTGACCCAGAAGGAAGGGTCCTTATGGAATCAGCAAAGTTGCTAAACTGTCAGTTTCAATATATTTTCTGAAAGAGCTAAAATTAATACCACTTTCTAAAAGTTTTCTTGATCTAAATCCAAGTTTCAGTTACACTTTAGGGTTTTTTTTAAATCATGGTTTGGTGCAAGTCCTCCATAATGACATCCAATATGAAACCCACTTCTCAAAATGACAATGTCACATAACCCCTCAAGCTGATTTCGCAGTAACTAGTCTGAATTAAGGATTCACGAGGGCTGACTGTTATGTTGCGAGTCTTGTATTGAAGGAGGTTAGCATCGCTGTCCTTTTCCAGCGCTACTATTCCCTGACTATTCATAACCGTGTACCCGAAGACTGGTGTCATTAGATCAGTTTCTATCGACAAAGTAGCACTCTAAAAGTAAACAATGCAAGTGACGTTTGCAACATAGACAAAATCGGTGAAAGAGCAGCGATCCAATATTTGCATAAGAAAGGATATCCATACTGATATGGTAACAACACCAGGGAAAGATGTCCCTTCATATGCTACAATAAAAAGATGGGTGACAGAATTCAAATGCTTCAGGCAGAGCCTCGAGGATGACCCCAGTCCTGTCATTGTTGCAACCCCAGATATGGTCAATAAAGTCCATGATATTGTTATTACTGACGGGTGAGTTACTGAAAGATATATAGTCAGTACAGTTGGCATTTCACAGGAAAGAGTACATTACATTTTGACAGAGGATCTTGCAATGAGAAATCTTTCAGTGCGTTGGGTACCAAGATTTCTGACAGTTGTCGTGTGCTAATCTAAACCTTTTAGAGGTAGATCCTGCTTACTTTCTTCAGAGATTTGTTACTATAGGTGAAACGTGGGTCCATCATTTCACCCCAGAGGTCAAACAACAATTTAAACAATGGAGCACCCTGGTTCACGCCCGCCAAAGACTGTTCCATCAGCTGGAAATGTGGCGGCCTCAGTTTTCTGAGATGCTGATGGCAGATTATCTCCAAAAGGGACAATCAATGGCAGATATTATGCATCATTTCCGAGGCAGATACGGGAAAATATTAAACTCAAGCGCCGTGGAAAACTCGGTAGAGGTGTGTTCACACATCTGTCATTGTCATGGCTGCCATTAATGATTGCGGCTTTAAATTGATTGAGCGTCCGTCTTATTCGCCTGATCTCGCTTCATCAGACTTTCATCTATTTCCAAAACTGAAAATGGCCATTCCCGATACACACTTTCAGTCATAACTATTTAATGTTGACAACCGAAAGTTGGACCTTCTGACTGCAAGAATAAAAGCAATATTTTAGCCTTAACTCTGTGTTATGTACGCAAAGACTCGGGTATTTTTATGTTTGCGAACAAATCAGTGAAATGTCAATTTTGTCATTTAAAGCAACATAGTCACAAATTTTAACTTTTAAATGACAAGTTTTACCTAAAGAGTACTTGAAATGTGATATATATATATATATATATATATATAATAAACGTAGTTTTCTTTTGAAAACTGTTGTCAACAACATACCTCAATCTTTGTTTAAGAAACAAATAATAACCTCTCTACCATAAGCTTCTATCATAATATATAATGTTAATTTGTGTGCGTGTGTGTGTGTGAAACCTTTTAAACACATTAGAGGTTATTTTTATCATTAAAGTGAAACACAATTTTTATTTTTTTTTGGGGGGGGGGGGGGGGGGGGGGGGAATCGTGAATCAGTCCCTTTAAACCTGCAATTTGATATTTAAAATAAAGTTAAAATTACAACAACAAAATTCCAATTTGCAAAATTATGCATTTCTGAATCAAAATTCGAAAATCAAAACTGTAATATTTACGCAATTCAACAACAACAAAAAATTTTTTTTTTATTTTGTTTCAAGAATACAGGTTTTTATAATCCTTGAAAAACACATCGATTTAATGGTGGACATCGACTAACTAAACTAAATGTATTGCTTACTTTTGATATTAAGTTTCTAATAAAAATTCGTTAAATACAGTTCCATAAGACATTGCTCGCAGAAGAATTTTTTCAAGAATATTCATCAGTCTTCACGTCATTCTCGTAAAATTGGTGGAATTGACAATAGTGATAAATGTACATAAACATTTGTATTAATCTCGTTATTCTCTTTAGATCGAGGGGACTGTGTAAATCAGTAAAACGGGAGATGTGTCGGTTAAATTGGGGAGGAAATGGCAGTTTAAAAAGGCAGGAAATGGCAGTTTAAAACGGGAGGAAATAGCGGTGTGGTGTAAAAAAAAAAAACAGTGTCTGTGTAAAAAAAAACAAAAAACTGAAAAATGATTGAATAAAAAAACGACGACATAAATTTATAAATTAAAAACATAATGACTGAGTAAAAAGGGGAAGATATGTCTGTTCAAAAGAGAGCAAATGCCTGAATGTGTACAAGGAAATGTTGGTGTATAAAAGCTAGGAAATGTCTAGGAGAGAATTTTCTTGTAAAAGAGCAAGAAAATATCTCTAAAAAAGGAGAAATCCCTGTGAAAAGGGGGTGGAAATGTCTATGTAAAAAAAAGTAAAGTGTTAGTGTTGAAAGGGAGGTAATGTGATATACAGAATAAGTAATCAAAACTACACAATGAATACCTACTGTAAATCAATATTATCTAACGCCTCAGTACAGCTTTAAGCTGTATCAAAACATGATATTTCTGCAACATCAACGTAAGGAAAAAATGTCACAAATCAATAGTCGTCTCATTATTACTTTATTGAGTTCTCTTTTTAGTTATGCTTTTGTACTTTCCACATTCCACGAAACTTTCTCTTCCATAACTTTGGTTCTTACAGAGGTCTGCTGCTTATCAAAAGTAGCAACCATTTTTGCTATCTAACAAACTCTGTCATTTCATCTCATTTCAAAAGTCCCACCATGAAATCTAGGCCTGTTCTCAGATCGAGGCGCATTGATGTTAAATATGAAAACACTAGGTGGCGTTCCTCACTCGGGACTTGGCTTCAAATCCACTCGAAATGGTTTATCGACAGGGAGTGATCCACACCTAGCGATAATTATCTCCACCAGGGGGCGGTCATTAGAATCTGTACGGGCATTTTCCATCTTCCGAAAGATATCCTAACAATAAACAAACGAAATATTTTATCTATTAATGAAATAATAATAAAAAGTAAATTTCTATTGTTTCGTAAATGTATTTTCTACTAATTAATACATTCAATACATATTATTTAGAAGAATATGATTAATCATTCAATGCTGAAATATAACTTGTGGGGATCAGGGTTAAAATAGGTCCTCAATACCCCTTGCTTATCGTAAGAGGCGACTAAATAGGGCGGGCATTCGGACGAGAGCCATAAAAACATAAGCCTAAATTTTGCAGCCCTGCATCGGTAATGGTGACATCTCCATATGAATGAAATATTCTCGAGCGGGACTTTAAACAATATATAGTCAATCAATCTATAAAATGTACGAGGTCGCGATGAGTCCATCTCTCTCTTTCTCTCTCTCACATTGGTCCCTCCTTCCCACTTATCCCACCTCCCTTATACTCAGTCTGCCTCTGTATGTACCGATTTGTCTCATGCAAAAAGAAAAATGAATTATATTTCCGTGCAAACTTTTGATAACCATTAAGACATCACAACAATACCCCCATCTACATGTATATAGTACTATCTAGCTTCTTATTTCACATGAAATTAATTTCAAATCTCTATGTTGGAAACTGCAAGCACAGCAAATCTGAAACATGCACCTACTGTCAGATGTGTGTGTGTGTGTGTGTGTGTGTGTGTGTGTGTGTGTGTGTGTGTGTGTGTGTGTGTGTGTGTGTGTGTGTGTGTGTGTGAAATGGACTTGATTTTTTGCTTACCATTCCTGCAAGGACTTTACCAAAGACCACGTGTTTCCCATCTAACCATGGTGCCGGGACAGCAAAAATAGCAAATTGTGAAGAATTTGTGTCCTTTCCATGATGTGCCATGTTAATCCATCCTGCTCCGTAGTGTTCCAAGTGAAAATTTTCATCTGGAAATCTGGCTTTCTCAAATATACTTCTCCCTGAAAGTTACAACCAATCTTGTTTTTATGGGGTGATTAATTGTGTATTAATAATATCAATATGTGTGGAGTGCCAAATTAACATCAACTCAAATAATTAAAGATACCTTTAATTATTCGAAGATATTGTCAATTCAATTATTGCTCTCATCAATTGAATTAAAAAGCGCAATAAATCAATTATTGCTCTCATTAATTGAACTAATGCGCGCATTAATTCAATTAATGAAAGCAATAATTGATTTGATGTGCGCTTCAATTCAGTTATAGCTCTCATTAATTCAATTAATGATAGCATTAATGTGGTGGAAATATTGCTCACAAAAATTAATTAGAGTTCGGTATAAATGATTTGATGATCGCTTTAATTCTATTGAAGATATCTTTAATCAATTCATAATGCTTTTTTATGGAATTAATGCGCTCATCATTTTTTTTAAAGAGAGCAAAAATTATGATATGTTGAATTGGAAGATATCTCTAATTATATAGCTGCTCTCTCTAAAAGAATTATTGTGCGTTTCAAATGAATTAACGATATCATTACTTCAATCGAAGAGAGCAATAATTCATTTATTGTGGGCATTAATTGAATTCATGCTCACATTAGTTGAATTATTGTTCTCTCCAATTGAATTGTAGCACGCATCAATTCAATTTTTGATATCATCAATTCACCTGAAGAGAGCAACAATTTAATTATAGCACACATCAATTCAGCAGAATAATTAATGTTAATTAATTAATCAATGAATACGCTCAATAATTCTGATTTGAAGATATCATTAATTATTTGAAGAGATCTTTAATTATTGCGCGCATCAAATGAATTGATGATATCTTCAAGATAATTAAAGATATCTTCAATTACATGTACATGAGTTTGTTAATTTGACCGCTCCATATATATGACATATATAAGAGTGCATGTGGAGTGATTATATATATATGACCAAAATCTTATCAAGGACAGAGTATGAATATGTATGATCCAACTGAAATAGTTTCATTTCATTGGATATGCCGTAAGCCGAGCACGCATGCCAGTCGTATGTCTTCACCTACCTCCATATCCGTTTCCCTGGGTTATGTCCCCTCCCTGTACAATGAAGTCTTTAATGATACGATGAAATCGGACCCCCTCATACGTTAATCTTTTTCCATCACGTACCTGAGACAGAAGCATTCCATTTCATATTAATAATCTAGTAAACAAACCAAATTCCAAAACCAATCGCATATACAAAAAATATTTTAATTCATAATGCATACCAATATTACTTAATAAATAAAAGTTATATGTCTTGGTTAGTTGCATAGAAGTATCCTAATAAACGTCTATGGAATATATCCTGAAGAAGTAAAAAGAAAAGGTTTTAAAAAACCTGCAATATTTACAAATATATGTTTCATGATAATAATTTATTTTGTTCAAAAATTTATAAAAATGAAGGTTCAATAATATGTGTTTCATTTATTTGTTGAATAAATTGTGTCCCCTTTACAACAAAGTGTTAAATTGTGAATTAAAAAAACTGAAATGGAGGGAACGTATGTGTCGATGTTTTGTCTGATCTTCCCGAGAATCAAGAAAACTTTACTAAGGCCTGGAAGTCACCCGTTCAAGCTCGCCCGTGTCCCAGTTGTCATTCCTCTTAAACTGTCATCAGACATATTCCTCCGTTTTTTAAAATGGGGTACGGGCAGAAACACGTGATTGAAGCATAACCAATTCTTCAAGCCAAGACCTTACCGGATGAGCTTCGTCATACATGTCCGTAAGACTTTACTTGCATGCCATTCCCTGTCATGCGAGGATCTAGGGGGGTTGGAATTTGCAAAGATAAAAAAAAATTACAATATAAATTACAATATAACGATTCATATATCGATATTGTGAAAAGGTTCGAACCCCCCCCCCCTCCCCGGGAAAACATTTCTGGATCCGCACCTGCCTGTGCAGCCCTAACTTGGATCCACAATATTAGCCTTTTACGCTGAAGTGTCCGGGCAGCGCAGTAGGTCTTCAGGATGTGCAGTGGTT
Source organism: Ostrea denselamellosa (assembly GCA_024699665.1). NCBI lineage: Eukaryota > Metazoa > Mollusca > Bivalvia > Ostreida > Ostreidae > Ostrea > Ostrea denselamellosa. The sequence continues at coordinate 12,725,216 of JAMZEH010000010.1, forward strand.
GTACGTGTATGGTGTATGTGAGGAGTACTGTGATCGCCCACTTGGACTTTTGGGGTTCCTCCAGCACCGACCCTTTCGCATCAATATCCGAACCGACGACGAGAACCATTAAATAAGTTTTAGAACATGTTTGTTAATCGTCGTAAATAAATTAAGTTTGCACTTAAAGCTTCGTTTAGAGCAGATAAGCATATATTTACATGTAATAAACACCTTGGCAGTTCAGTATGTACCAAATTATATTACAGCACAATACATATCTTGCTAGCAAACCGTTCATTCATACCTTAAAAGAGAAAATAATAATTGTAAAACAAAATATGTAAAATATTTTCCTAATATATCCATCAATCATGAAATACATATTTGTATATACCACAGAACTTCCCCCCCCCCCCCCCTTACTTCATTTTACTCACCACAGTCCCTTCAGCCAAGGTTTTGAAGTTCAGGGCCGTTTTGGGGACAACGTCACCAAACAAACCAATCACCATGCGCCCAATATCTTCATCTCCCATACGTATGTCAAAGTACACCTGTGAATAATCATAAAAAATTTAAATATTAGTGATAAATCTGCACTTTCTTACGTGGATCTTATTTCAAAATAAATTTTCAATTTCAATATAAAAGAAACAAATAACTGTAAATATATGTACACGTACAACACATACATGATAGAAACGTTAATTCTACTTTTTACCACCGTTTAAAAATAAAAATGTAAACAACACTATAGATATTTTGTACAATGGGGAATAACCGAATATCACGTTCAACAGCTTCTATTGCATCTGTTCATCACACAAACAGCCTGGGCATTTATTCTTATTCAAACAATGTTAAAAGACTATGCGGACTGTATATATATATATTTTAACTTGTACAATGGGGGATAAACGAATTAAGTCATGGAAGCATGGATAATTTTCAGGTATCAGATTACCAACAGCTTTTGTTGTATCTGTTCATCACACAATCAACCTGGACATTCAATGTAAAAAAGCCAATCTGTAACTTTGTATTTGTTAAATGTGGTGTTGTAGATTGTATACAGATTACTACTGTACCAAATCAGTATGAAATTTCTACAGAATGCCCTCGAAATACTATTAATTTTACATAGTGACTTAATTTACCTTGTCCGTTACCATAGGACCCAGTTCCTCTGTGGCCGTATCATCACTGCATACAATAACGAAACCCACCACCAGAATTACCGACCTCCCGTCAAACAGCATGTCTATAGACAAAAGTCTCTTACAATCTGACAGGCAAAGCTTTTCTCCCTCCCGATCCCTGAGCTGTTCAGACGTTTAACACGTGGCACGTTACTCCGATTCCCGATCTTTACATAGCCCCTGTAACGATTACACATACTCCAGTACGCGCACACGTGTGTTACTGGTAGCAGGCTCATATAATTGTGTTCAGTGGTGACTTCCTGTTCAAAATATTTCGCATATCACACAAATTTTACTATGTACAGCTGTACGTTGTATTTTATAAGAAAAAAAGATTCTGCTTGTGATCATTAACAGCCTTCGGGTAATTATGAAAATAAATACCCCGACCATCTGCGATGTAAATATAATTACCCCCCCCCCCCTTTTTTTTTCTACGGTTTCGTCTCGATTCATTATGTACCATAAAAAATATTCATATATATATTGATTCCAAACATCAGATTACTAAAGACATCAGTTTATAGGTTAATAGTAGGTCACCTCCACCCCACACACCCACCTTTTCCGAATATTTATTCTAAAACTCGATCTATACTTTCTAATAGATGAACTGTTGTATAGCTGTTGGGAGCCCCATCAGCCGTGCCACTGTAATTTATGATAGGCTGGGAATTGAGGTTTATCTACATGTATTGTAATATACAGAATGAATATACTTAACAAGGTGGTGCTGATTTGCTCAAACTTTGAATGCTTATTTCTAATATCACGAAACGTTAGCGCAACGTTTCAAGTAAAATACTGTCCTAGTCTGCATCTCATTTTACCAGGACGCGCTACTCGCGAGTTACAGGATTGAAACGTATTTCTTGAAGTTGAATTGGAAGCATTGCATACTCTCTACAAAAGAGGACTGAATGACAGAGCTGGCGATATGGAATCTAGACTCTTGCATCTTACCACGCCAGTTCCTAAATTTGCTCAATTCGTTAAAAGTACCTCTACTTCATACACTTAATACTGGTTTTGACTGGTTCTCTAATAGAGACTAACTCTTTCAACTATATTATTAGAATTTTTTTTAAAATCTTAATATACCAAACTACAGGCAAAATATTTTTTCGAATTCCCCTTCATTCCTTTTGTAAAAAGTAAATGGAATGCACTAAAACGTGACGTAAGGGAATTAGTGCCTTAAGTTTCAAAAAAGCTTTCAGTGCATATGTAATGGCAACAACAAACTGATCCCTCTTTTCTTTTGGTTATCATGCCCACTGATTTGTTTTTGCAAAATATTTAGTCTACAAAACTTCAATATTATCAAAATAGTCAGTGCAGATCCAAACAATTCTGGAAGGAGGGGGGGGGGGGGGGGGGGGGGGGGGGGGGGGGGCAGTAAACGACTGGGGGCCGTTCTGACAAATAAGACATTTATAATATTTTATTATTTTAATACATTTCTATACTTGTACATAAAAAAAATCATTTGGTCAAGTTGTGGCTTGCACCCGGTGCACATGCACTGGATTCTCACCGTTGTACGGGGACAGTTTACTTTCCTCAGTTGAAAATAAATATATACATATATCAAAATGTCACGTTACTTTAAATTCATATTCAGTATAACTGTAATGTACCGGGTACATGAATTAAACATCCCACACCACTGTGTGTATGGATTGATCTGCTCTCCAAGATCACGTGTCATTTTAATTTGCTGTCCCCTCCGCTTTAATTTCAAAAAATAAAGTTCCTTTCACTATGTTTTTTTTTTTATTTGTTTGTCTCAAATTCCTGCAAATATCTTAATATAATGGAATTAAAAATAACTCTCAGCATTCATTCATAGGTGACCTTCGGAGACCGCAAAAACCGAGGCCCCGTGTCACAGTAGGTGTGGCACGTTAAAGATCCCTCCCTGCTCAAAGGCCATAAGCGCCGAACATAGGCCTAAATTTTGCAGCCCTTCATCGGCAATGGTGACATCTCCATATGAGTGAAAAATTCTCCAGCAGGCTGTTATATAATATGTTATCAATCAATCTTTTTGTGAAACTTCTATACAATGACTATAATCTTCAATGAAATTATGAGGAGCTGTGTTACATCACAATGGAAACATTTCAACATTTAGAAGCATCACATCAAAAGACTTAGGTTGGGAGTGACTATGACAGAGTAGATTTCATCCCTCCAAGTGTCTGCTATCAAGATCTTGATTTAGAAGTGAAGGACATTCAGGATTCTGTTTAGCTTCCACATTCCACATTTCTGAAGAGTGGAAAATTATCCATTTAAGAGTCCACTATCTTTCACAAGTTGTCTGAAAACCTGGAATCAGCACAAGTATACACAGCATCAGACTAGATTTTCTTTGTCGTTTGTACTAAGTTCAACCATTGCTATTCTCTCTGGACTTTCTCGATCTGTCCTCTCACTGCTTGGTTGACTGGACCGCCCACTGTCCAGTAAACTGGAATGACCACTACTCCCACTACGACTCCGGAGCCTTATATCTACAGGAAATGCACTGGTTGATCGCTTACTCTTACTGATCGTTTCCATGACTAATAATTCAGTTTTTGTTTTATTGTTCCTCTTACTTTGGTCCACTGAAACTTTGGAATCTAGCACAGCAACTTCTGCTGTGAATTTTGCTGACCTTATCTCAAAACCCTTCTTAAGGCTGAAAAACAATTGAAACATTCAAAAGATGTGGATCCAGCATCTAGTTACAAGATTTGGCTAAAAACGTCTGTCACAAAGAGATGAATATTTCAAAAGAATATCAGCCTCAGTGAATTTAATCTTGAACAGTGCTAAACATACCATGTACATGTATTTTGAAACACTATGCCCCCATTCAACTGTGGCTAAATCAAATTTTGGCAACTTTCACCTCAATCTAATTAAAATCAGATGTTAGATCTACACACATATACTCACTGTTATGTAGCAACTACATGAGCAGACCAAACGATCTCAATTTTAATTGCAGGTACACTACTTTGACCTTGACTTTTTTCTGTCATAAAATTTTGACCTTTATACTTTAAGAATGACATCATTTAAATGCTACAACTAAGATTAATGTTAAGGACTGACAAACAGACAGACACCAAAAAATATGCTCTTGACCTAGATTTACATACCTGTCTAAAAGGTGGCTCAATAATTTTATAAAATTGTTGTATTCATTTTCTCCAAATATCTACAAAGGTTAAAAACATGAATGTCTGAGTCTGAGACATATTTTATCATAATGTATACAAAACCTACACTCAAGCATCAAAGATTAAAGGGACTGATTCACATTTTCTTGAAAAACATATTTTTCACTTTTGATCTTAAACCATAACAATATAACTGACTTAAAGTTGGCAACCAAAATTTGGAACTACTGAATGCAAGGATAATGGCAATATTTTAACCGTAACTCTTTGTTATGTAAACAAAGACTCAAGTTTTTTAATGTTTACAAACAAACCAGTGAAATATTAATTTTGTAATTTAAAGCGTAAGGATTTTGCACAGTCACAAATTTAACTTCTAAATTGTACATTTCACATAAACAATACTTGAAATGTTATATGTATAATAAACTTAGATCGATAACCATATATTTTGAAAACTTTGTAAACAATAACGTACCTCAAACTTTGTTTACATAACAAATAATAAACTCTCTATCATGAGCTTCTATCATAATGTATAAATTTAATTTTTCTGCGAAAGTTTTTAAACATATTAGATGGTAGATTTTGATCATTAAGAGTGAAAAAACAAAATTTGGAGGGAAATTGTGAATCAGTCTCTTTAAAAACTTATCATGAAAAGTGTTCACCCTTTCAATGAACTTTTGATTAAGTCTCACTATTATAAATAGAACATGAAGTGTAAAAGATAGACATATATAAAAAGTGAGCTTAGTAAGTTTTATGTTCCCATGGCCTCGATGTGTGTGTCAACATTCAAACATAAATGATAAGGAGCTCCGTAAAAACAAACCCCAAATTTTTCTACAACATGATGTTTTTTAAACTGAAAAAAAATCAAACCTTCACTTTGAAATACATGAGATCACACCAGCTGAAAGACCTTTTACCTACCTCTGGACTATGACGAGCATGCTCATACATATCGCAAAATTCATGAATGAGCTCCTTTGGGCAGGTACCGAGGTACGTGTTGCCAAGTCTTGTGAGATACAACCTGACTCTTGTGTTGGGGTGACGCCCCTTGTATGCACCATCTTCTGTTTTAATAGTTTCATCTACAATAAAAAATACAGAAAATAGACCAGCTAGATTAAATAAATAATCTTTATCTTTAAATTCAGGCATACAAACAACAACAAACATTAGCTACCAACTTGTATGCATGTTGGCACTTGGGGGTAATTTTGTGGGAAGAAACGGGAGTACCCAGAGGAAACCCACATACTCTTTAACATACACCCACAGAGAAACAAGTGAGTTAACCACTACATTACCCAGACACCCAACAGTTTGTTTTTTATCAGTTACACAGGCAGAATCTTTTATTCATTGAAAGTGATGGTGATATACAGATTCTGGTAAAGGATATTTATGTGATAAATCATTTACTGATCAATATTGTCTAAAATTATTAAATCGATGTACTACTTTCTCTAAATATGGTGCACATACCAAATTTTGAAAACGCATCCATAGCCTTCATTCTATACAAATAATGATCAGAATCTGAAATACAAAGAAGCAAATTCCAATATATTTCATATTTCTAACAATCCTTAGAAAAAGAAACTTTCTGAATAAGAATTTGTATGCAATAGTTCATTAAAATCTACATTAGTGAAGATTCTGAATCAGTTGTTACCTGGGGATGATAAGATTTTGTTGTTTAATAACAAGGGTTCACATTTAATCTGCGATACTCTGTTCAACTTCTCCAAAATCTTTTTTTTAAACATCTGAAAAATTGTAATAACATGACTGGTATAAGAATTCATAATAACATGACTGGAATAAGAATTCATAAAGTAAGTAAATAAAGTGCTTAACATAATTCTCTGGACCTGGAATTCTGTACTAGTTCTGTAATTTATAACACGGGTAGCCTTTGATACAACCCAGTGTTCTTCATATGCTGGGGTCATTTTTCTACATAATTTCTTTCTTGTGTTACTTGTATCATAAAAATAATTCCTAACAATACATGACCACTGTACAAGTTTGTCATTAAGATTTTTGTGGAAAATTAATCAAGTAGTGAAAGTTTCACATATAATAACACTACAACATCAAAATTCAGTAATACAGCTCTAATGTGAAACAATAAAACCAAATCATGGAGAATGAGTCTAGTGAAGATGGTTCTGATGGAACCTGTACTAGAATTCTACTTTAGGTAACACTAAGTAAGATTATGGTGAAGAAAATCACCTTTGGTGCTCCTGATCCAATTGATTTCTGGGCTCCTCTTGTGGCAAACCGTGAAATCTGCCGTTTTGCAACAATGAATGCCATGATAAACACCTGAAATTAGAAGCATATTACCTGCAAAAGTAGTTTTTGCAGAAACAAAACAAGTATATATCATTTATGCAATAGCAGTTTGGATTATTGATAATATTTCATGAAGTTGAAACTCAGTGGCGGATTTAAGTGGGGGGGCCTACCCATGTAAAATCCAGGAGTTTCTAGGGGCTTTGTCGCCTGTGCTCCCACCAGGGCTTTGCCCTGGACCCATTTGGGGCCTTAACGCAGCCCCCCAGCCTCAAGATGTTGCACCCACCTAACTTTTATTCCTGGATCTGCCCCTGTATATATTCTTGTATCTAACAATGTTGTAATCTGACATTGTAGAGTTTGTTGAGAAGATGCTGGTCAAGAGCCCATTTAATGTTGTTCTTGTTGGAGATTACAAACTGGAGCTTATTTTATATTGTTATTGCTGTAGTTAAGATTATAATGTGTTGATGCTTTTCAACACAACATTTTATTTTGCTGATTTCAGAGTTTCTGCTGTGTAGATGCTTCTTAAGAAACCATTAAATGTTGCTAGTATTGTTACAGATTATGTTTCAGAAATGCTTCTGAAGAGCCCATTTTATGATGTTATTGAAGATTATACTGTGAAGGTGCTTTTACAAAAAAACAAAACTATCTTACGAAAGAGAGAGAGGAAAAAAGAGATTAAAGCATCTCATGCTCCCTTACAAAGCCGCATGATTTTAATGGTAATCAGTTTCACCTGATATATAGATATATATGAGGTCCTCCATAAAATCATTAATAAAGACTATAGAAACAAATAATTTACTTTAATCAACCAATTAATGACGTACCAGGAGTCCTGCAGCAATGAACAAAACCACGCCTACAATAGTCAACTCTCTCGTCACCGACATCTTATAGCTCCAGATATCTCTACACAGTAAAACCTGACTAAGATACGACATAGAGAGATACAGGTTCTGAACTGTCATTTGTATCTCGGAATACTAGGCCTAGTTACTGACAGTCAAAAAGACATTTTATTATTTATCCATAGTATATATTTGACAGTGTCACTTAAATTGATATAATATAGATATGCATGGTATTTAAAATAAATTGGTTGGAATGGCAAATTCTTAATAATTTTCTAACCAGTAACTTTATGGCTTTCAAATATCTTTAATTTGTTTAAATAATAAGACGACCACTTACTACCCTCACCCTGTAACTGTAAGTTCAAGTTGTTTACAGATTAATTTTCTTGTATTTCGATCCCGATTTCAATTTGTACATATTCTGTGCATCTGCCGTTTGTGAACCACCCTCAGGAACCAGTAAGTGTCTTTAGCATATCACGCCCTAATAAAGAAAACATGTTTTTTGTTTGTTTTTGTTTTTTGGAGGGGGGGGGGGTTGTGTGTGTGTGTGTTCTGTTGTTTTGTTTGTTTGTTTGTTTTAGAGTGTGGTATGGTATAAGCTCCTACTTTTGTTATTACAGGCAAAATTACCAGTTCTTGTGGAACCGCAATATTTCTCACAATCACTTGATAGATTATTTGGTTGTAAGAATTTTGGCGGACTTGGAAAGATGTATGTATATGAGGAAAAATCATATGCATACTATTTTTGATTGAATGCAGGCACGTAGAATCAAAGGGATTTGGGATGTAAGCTTCAGATTTCAAACGTATGAAATTAACCCACGAGTATTTCAAGCCCCCTCCCCCCTTTCATAGAATTTATGAAATCGAAGCCGGGGGTATTTTTAATTTTTACTGATGAAGATTGAAGATACTCTCTCTATCTCTCTCGCTTTCTCTCTCTCTCATATATATATATATATATATATATATATATATATATATATATATATATATATATATGAGGTAGATTTAGGTCAGATTTTGAAGATCGGTATTATTTCTGCCTGTCAAAAATTGTAGTTAAAACAATACTTATTTATCTAATCCCAGTAACATAATTATATACACTCGAGATAAGGAAACAAGCCAACAAGTGTATATAATCCTGCTCTCTCGACGGGACGTAAAACAATCAAACATCTATTCTTCTACATGAGAGGTTAGCTAGATATCACTTATATAATATCTCACCACTGGATGAAGAAGATAATATTGTGAACATTTAGATTTAAATCTTAATCTGGCGACAAAGTAGAACAAAAGCGATTTTATAGATATGTATCTTGGTAGAGAGCGAGAAAAGAAAGAAAGGGAGAGAGAGAGAGAGAGAGAGAGAGAGAGAGAGAGAGAGAGAGAGAGAGAGAGAGAGAGAAGAAAATTAAAAAAACCCACGAAGACTTTGATAAACCTTAAGCTTTATAACGCTTTCATTTCCAATTTCAGAAGGTTTATGTAGCATTGTAACATATGTCGACGACAACAAACATCTGGGCATGCAACTTAAACCTTTGATGGGCAGTGCTGTATAGGTTACTTGTCATTGATTTTGTAACTAGTACAATTTACACCACCACTACTTCATTCATCATTACTTGAGAATTTGACCGAAAAGCAAAGCCGACAATTAAAATTATTTCAATGAAGGCTTTTTGGCTAAATCAGGCATGCAATAAAAGATTGGAGGTAACCGAGAACACACACACCCTCTATTTTTATTATTTTCATTATTATTTTACTATTATTATTATTGTCATCATTATTATTATTTTTGGACAATATATTTTTTTTACATACAAAAAGCATTATATATTACATGCAAATTTTTATTCATCGGCTGCTTGCCCCTACTTTTTTTTATAGCAATTAGTTCATTTAAGATAATGGAAATATAGAAGTTTGAACCGTTGAGTTAAATTCATACACTGAAGGATTATAATTATTAGTTTTTTTTAAATAAAAGAGCTAATGATGTCCGACTCTAAATAAAGATTATTTGATTTGATTACCCCTCGAACTATTTTATAGGTTGAATACAATATTTTACGCTTTTCAAAAAATTATTATTTCAAAAAGACAGTTTTTCGTCCTACCAAAACGTCCGCCTCTGCAACGATTATCATAAAAACATACAAACTGCAGTGTGTGTGTGTGTGTGTGTGTGTGTGTGTGTGTGTGTGTGTGTGTGTGTGTGTGTGTGTGTGTGTGTGTACACGCACACGTGTGACCGCAACTCATCAATGTAATTAATTTTATGAAGTTTTACTTATAAAAAATTACCCAACTATTTTATTTATTTATTTTTTTCTTATTCACGTAAAAATCACAATTTAATCAATGTAAAGAACAAAATAAATTGCAAAAATATTTTGATCTCAGTCGTAAATTCTTTTGTAAAACGTGGTCCAGATTTCTCAAATAGCGTACATACATGCATACATTTACGAGTGATGGTGAAGGTATTGGACTTTATATGAGCTAGCAATACCAGCACTGAGAGTAAAATCTTTGCAGTGCTCAGTAAATATGAACGATGCAGTTGTTCCATATTTGAAATTTCGCGGTATCAGTCAAAATTCGGAGAAGAAAACTTATACGTCACTTCCTTGTATACAACGGGCACGCCTACAGCACGCGGTTGAACCATTTGAGGTAAGTTACGGTTTATTTACGTTACCAAACGACAATCGGACATATCGTTTTTAAAAGTAACAAGATTCGACAAATACATATGAAATAAGAGTGCAATCAGATAAATTTTTAAAGCAAAATTCACGATATTTCAGGCGAGGGAGAATTATACGCGTGTAATCTTCGGTTGGATTTCGTCAAACGAGGTCAAGACAAAGAAAAGCACGTTGTTTGTCAACAGATATTTAGATCATGATCATGACCTACCAGGATCAAACGGATATTGACTATGAAACAAGTCTGGCAGCAGAGGGACTCATGTTGATGTCAAATGTTGTGGTCGCTTCAAATATGGTACAACGAACAGCTGACGAGAAAAATATGGCAGACGTTACCACAGAGAAAACGGACTCTTTGTTCAATCTTGCCAGTATTCTTACGGACCTGGGAAAGATCAGGCGGCAACATATTGACCATGACTATTTTAGAGGGGAAATGAAGAGAGTTCATCTGAGATCTTTACAAAATGACGAGAGTTTCATTGATAAATCAACAAAAGACAAGAAACGAAAGCGCGCAAAAGCGACCCCGCCCACTTCAGTAGCTGAAGGTTCTGACGAAGATGACGGGACCGTGTGTAATGCGAAGAAGAAGCTACATCAATGTTATTACAAGGGATGTGCCAAAATGTACGGAAAAAGCTCACACTTAAAGGCGCATCTGCGAACACATACAGGTAAACCAACTTAATTCAATACTTATAAAGTTTTATTTGTTTTTATTTTTATTATTATTTTAATATATATATGTAGTACAGTTAAAAGTGAATCATATTTCCTTGCAGTATTTTAATTTTCTTTAACTTTTTATATCATTTACTACGTACATACAATTAGGCTTATATATTTATAGTTAAATAATAAAAACAAGTATGTATGTCTGCATTGCAGAAATTTGACATTTTTGATATATGATTGATGGAAATTTGACATACACTTTTTTATGTAACCACAGATTAACACAATGGTGTTAATGTAAAGCAAAATAAATATAAGACCATTGAATGTTGAAAATAGCATGCATTAAATCAATACTCTTTGATGATTATCATTCTTATACACAATATTAATGCAATGAAATTAATTGCTCATTATGAATAGTTCAAGAATTGACATTGTTTGAATGAACTGCACACTAGAGGTGGCATGTTGACCATTCACTGTTTGATAAATCTTCCAGGAGAGCGCCCATTCCCCTGCACTTGGTCAGGCTGTGATAAGCGATTTGCCAGGTCAGATGAACTGGCCAGACATTTGAGAACACACACAGGTAACTCATATTCAGGTGTATATATTCATAAGTACATTTTACATTTATTGTGCTAGATAATGTACAGTGAATGGATATTCACAATACATACAGCAGGTGTATATGTATATGATTTATTAATGTCAATGGAAATGAAATAACTGTGATATAACTAACAAAACATTGCAAATTTTATGGATTTGTGTATTGAGTTTTCATGTAGACCAATGCAGTTAATATGCATTTTCTATGATACACAAAGACATCATCTGATAGAGGTATTGTTAGCTCACCTGAAGTTAGATTTGTTGGAGTTTCTCTGCTGGCCTTTCACCTATAAACTCATTCTCCAAGGTTCATGGATGTAGACCAATGCACTTAATATGTATTTTCCGTGATAGACAAAGACAAAAGGGCCATGTTTTAAAAACAAAGACAAAAGGTCCATGGACCATTGGGTAATGGGAATTCATGCGCATTATTAGTTTTAAAAACAAAGACAAAAGGTCCATGGACCATTGGGTAATGGGAATTCACGCTCATTATTAGTTTTAAAAAGGGTCATTCCCTTTCCAAAGGGAGATAATTGTACCATAATATGCACAAAAACACACATTGAATTATATTTCATATAAAATTATTAATTTCTACAAACTTAATTTACACTGCACTCTCATGTTGATGGTGATGCATAATATGCTAATGTGAGTTGTGCAGTATAATGCATATACATGTATTAGCCAGGGTCGTCAGTCTTTCTAAAGGTGGATCCAATAAAAAGACCATTTCCAATTATTGGAAAATAAGCAAACTTTCGCAATGGATAGCCTAGAAATTCCAGATTTTGACTGGGGGGAGGGGCGACAACATATGATTGGTTTTTCTTTTTCCAACAAGGTCATCTATGGGGAAAATCCCAAATTTTAAAAATTCCAGAGTCCCTCATAACTCCATTTACATGTAACTCTGGATTTTTGCATGATGAAGGGAGCAAAATGACATAAGACTTCATTTTTAGTTATTAAATATAGTTACTGTTTTTTAACTTTAACAATAATGAAAGATCACATATCTGTCAGTTGTAATGCACATGCATCAAGATTTATTTCCTCTACTTTAAATTTCATTTACAGTAAATATTCTTCATTTGAAAACAGAAGTAAATATGATGTAAATTGTTCTAGGATTAGACTAATATTAAATAAGCGAGAATAAAAGATTTGATCATTTAGAATGTTTCCAAGAACTACTGCAGGGGGTCTGGACCTTTGACACCCCCCCTCCCCTTTCTCAGGATCCACTAACATAAATCATAAAACAAATATAATAGCAGGGGAACTGTTAATTTGCAAAGCTAAATTAAGTTCACTCAAAATTGAATGCACATTTATTTAAGAAATAAATTTCATTTTTGAAGATACTTGAGGGCATGAACTCTGATGCTTTATGTCTATATGCTTCATGAAGTGTGTAATCGCTTCATGAAAAGTATGCTGGTGTGAAGTGTTGCTATTGATACCTCATAAAAATGGAATTCATGTTTACAATGTACTTTTATTTCTATCAGAATATTCCCAGCAGTTAAAATAGTCGTACTATATCTATCAAAATTCATAAGCACATTTTTCACATTCAAGAGGAAAAAATGGCCATTGTTTCAATTGGTGAAGATATCAAAGGTGAAAACATTTGAAATGGAAATATACTGTGCATTCCCTGCCATTCATGCTTGACCTCATTTAGACCTTCCTTTTTTCAACACAATACATCATGTATATATTTTGATATGTGAATTCTAGGAGAGAAGCGTTTCTGCTGCCCCTACTGTGAAAAGCGGTTTATGAGAAGTGACCACCTCAACAAGCACGCTCGACGCCACCCTGAATTTGACCCCATTGTACTTCAGAGGTCAAGGTTAAAGAAGAACAATGCCAGTCCTCCCACTCCAGAAACCGACCGCTGAAATGGAAAATTCCAGGAACTGGTCTAAAGGGTGTAAAATCAAAATGAAATAAGGATATGTCAAATCATAAAGCAAACAAATTAGAACGAATAGCTGTTCACAAAGTGCATTGAGATTCATCAACTGTTGAATAGAATTATTGTGGATTGGTGTATATTTTAACATTGTTTGAGCCGTGAGACAACATGTAATTTTACATGTATAAGTAGAATATGATTAGAGAGCTTGGCTTCTTAGAATTCAGTAATAAAAAGCAAAGTATTGTATACACATATCACAATGTGCCAGTGAGCAAGTTATTTGTAGCAAATATATATACTCGATCACATGTATATAAAATCAACTTGTATATTTTTTCACATTGTAAAGATCTCATTTCTGGTTTTTATTTATCTTAAATTCAAGTGATCTATTAATTGATTGCTGAATGTCAACAATGCAATATATGATTTAGCTGGGTGTGTATTATACCAACAGAGGATTGCAGTGCTGATAAATTTGTGAAATTTTGAAAAAGATGGATAGTGTCCTTGTAAATGTTAGTAATTATTTTCTTTCCCTTGCTGTATGTGTTTCCTAATGATATGTTCACCCTTCAGAGGAATGCAGTATACAAACTTACTGCAAATAGATTTATTTTCATACATTGGTCTCTGTGAAAGCTAGGAAATGCAGGGAGATTTAAATATTTTATTAGAAAATTAAGAAACCTTGTGTAATTTCCTCATCACTTGATACATGTACATATACTTTACTATAACCTGGTGTTGTATGCCTTGGATACATATTCACGTATTGAATAATTGCCCTCTGGTTCGTTGTTGATAATAGTTTGCAGTAGAAAAGTTTGCGACATGAATAGTCGTTTCCTCATTATGGGTGTTATTGTTGAGTATGGCTTCTGTTTATATGGATTGAATACAATATTTGTCAAATTACACTAATGGCCAGTTGTTAAGCAGTTCTAGATACAAACAATATGCATAAATGTGTCAAATTATCTGCCAATTTTTCCTCACTTATACACATGTAATATTGTGGGAGTGAACAGGGTAAAAGGAAGGAGGGAGAGGGAAGGAAGGAAAGAAAGGGGGTAAGAGGAATAAAAGATAAATGGAGAGAGGAGGAGGAGGTATGAGAACAGAGAAAGTGGGGAATGAGAAGGGACACTAGTTAGCTCTCCAGCTCTTTGTGTGCTAATGTAATGTTGATTTTTACAGTGAGTAATTTCTCATTGAGTGTATCTCTGTGTATGCTGTTATGATACTGATTATTACAGTGATTAATCTCTCGTTTAGTGACAGTTGTGGGGATCATTACACTATGCTGTTGGGTAACTGATGGGGGTGGCAGTGCACATTAAATGATTTGATTAGAATGATGTGCATTGTCGTTTTTATGATTGTCATGTTCATTATGTTTATCTGTACAAAGACAATGTAAACATTTGATAGAAGTGCAGTTTTTTTTATGCATTTCTTGGTCGGTGTGTTGGTCTGTTGCCTTTTCTGGTGTCTTGCCTTTGACATGTAGCCCAGGTTGTGTTCCTTTGATATTTAGTGTTTTTCCTCACTATCTGTTGTGTGATATTTTTTTTTAAACTTTGAGTGAAATTTCACCAGTCCTCGGGATCATGAAATTGATGAAGACTTAAGTCAAAATAACTCGGAATTTATCGTGAACAGCACTCTGAATATCTAGATTTATTTATCGATCGAAACATTTTATTGATACATGTGTCTGCCCACTGCTACACATAGTGATGCAAGACTTAGGTGTAAACTGTGACATGATCCTGGGACAAGGGGTCCTGTTGAAAGTGTGATAACATTGTAATGTTTACGAGGTGTGGAGTTTTTCGTGATACATTGTAATGTTTACGTGATGTGGAGTTTTTCATGATACATTGTAATGTTTAAATGATGTGGAGTTTTTCGTGATATATTGTAATGTTTACGTGAGTTTTTTCGTGATGAAATTCGATTGATATGTTGATGATATTTAATTTTCATTTACTGTTGTATCTTTATATTCAATCAGAGAAATCCAATTTGCTACAAATATTTTTTTTTTCTGATATACTCTCTAGTGCTAAATTCCATGTGAAACATTTAACCTTTCCATAAGAAATAGCATTAGCAGGTGAAGTATTTTCTACAATGGTTTCATGTTTATGATGGTATAGCATCGTACAAAGGTGAATACCAAAAGTCTGCATTTGTGATTTTTCTAGACAGTTTGGTCATTGATAGCAAATGATCTACTAGTATATTATGATTGAGAGGTTTATGAAAGTCACATGTGTACACAGGATTGTGATAGGTGTTTAACAGTGTCTGTGGATTTACAAGTATTTTATGTGATTGTAACTGTGTTACTGTACTGTATGTACAATAGTTAAAGAGTATACTAATGGTTATTTGCAAAAGAGTTTTCATGTGTATTATCTTTCATGTCACTGTCTTAAGCAATCTCTTCAGAGACATAATATTTACACATCATCAATGGCACACAGAAACACCAGGATACCAAACAATGAAAATGTCTGAAGCTTTATAGTGAGCAGAGACTATTTTCATGGTCTTGTTAAATTCATTCCATTTCGCGATAACTATGTGATTGAAAATTTTCTTGTACATGGAGAATTTTTGAAATTCATGCTTATTAATACATATACAGTATACTACATGTATATATATACATAGATAATGTATGTGCAATGAAGTACCTGTACATACACATTGATTGATATTGTGTGTGTTATAACATATATACAATTTACAACATGTATATATACACTGTACATATTGTATCATGTTACATGTACACATTTTGGGTATAACATTGTTACATAGACATTGTGTGGTATTGCATTATGTTACACAGACATTGTGTGGTATTGCATTATGTTACATACACATTGTCGGGTATTGCATTATGTTACACAGACATTGTGTGGTATTGCATTATGTTGCACAGACATTGTAGGGTATTGCATTATGTTACATAGACATTGTGTGGTATTGCATTATGTTACATACACATTGTGTGGTATTGCATTATGTTACATACACATTGTGTGATATGTATTTGTATGTATGATTGGTGCTAACCTGTGTAATTCATAATGATATCAAGATCTGTCCATATATATTGTTGTTTCATTCATTTTCAATACTTTGTAACAATTTAGTAAGAGGATTTACTTGCAGATCTGATTCATCTAAAACCACCCTGTCGGTATTTATTTTAATAATTACATTTTAACTGTTATTTTTCGCTGCAGATCTGAAACTATATCCATATCTCCCTGTAAAGACATGTATTTTTCAAAATAAAAAGTATGTAAATTTTATTTTCTAATATTTGGTGCAAAGTGAGAGTAATTTGTCTTGAAATATCAAACATGAAGCCATCAAGGAGGTGAAGTATCAGTAATATTGAGTATGTATATATTTTGTACAAAGGTTTGTAACTTTTATCTTTTAAGCAAACAGTATGAAATATGTGTATGTTACTCCAACAGTAGTAGGAATTTTAATCTCTGTTTTTGAGTTGAACCTGTAAATAATTTTATTTTTGTTGATGTTGAATTATATATCTAGTTATATTGTAACTGTTTCATCGAATTCATTTGTGGCAATAAATATTTTTGTCTCATACAAAGTGTCATCTTAATTACCATTGCCCTCCGCTTACTGGCTAGAATTGACTTGTATTGACTAGTCTGTTTCATCAGCCCACCCTTAATTTTTAGACCAACTGAGTCTTATGGAGTGCCAAATTAAAATAAACGCAAATAATTGAAGATATTTATAATTATTTGAAGATGTCATCAATTCATTTGATGGGCGCAACAATTTAATGAAAGGTCTCTTCAAATAATACGCTCTTACATTCCATTGAAGAGAGCAATAATTCAATTAATGCGCGCATCAATTCAATTAATGTACGCAATAACTGAATTATTGCTCTCTTCAATTAAATTTAATGGTAGCGCGCAATTAATGTAAATAATTAGAAATCCAATGATAATTATTGAATTCAATTCCACGCCAATTCTTTTAGAGAGATCGACTGTATAATTAGAGATATATCGTCAATTTAACATACCAACAATTGAATTACTGATCTCTTTGAAAGAATTAATGTGCGCATTAATTCCATATACAAAAGCATTGAAAATAAAATTTTAAAAAATGATGTAAAAAGATCATCAAATCATTTATAAACTTGAAACTTGTTAATTTGATTAAACGCCAAAACTATATATGAAATACATATTCTATGGCGTTGTACATGAATAATAAAATCTATTGCAACACAATAAAATACAAGGGTATAAGAAGTAAAAAACAACTATACGTATGAATATTGTCACTAAAACGAATAAATTATAATAGTATGTGATATCTAAATATGTACAGTATTTACACTAAGATATACACAGAAATTAAGAATCAACGCTAAGAAATTACAAAATAAAAAATTTTTAATTTTTTTATTTTATTAATTTTTTTTTTTTTTTTTTTTAATGCCAAGAAAGTAAAATACTCCTTTTAAGAAAGTTCGTGCATAAATATTTCCTTTAAAAATAGTCATAAAAGTTGCAGAACATGTGTGTTTTGAGACTGTTCTTAAATTTTTCCAATGAATTGGAGTGCCTGATATTGGTTGGCAGAGAGTTCCACAATTTTGGCCCAGCAGTGCTAAAGCTCCTGTCGCCGAAAGTCTTTCTTCTGTTGAAAGGCACAGTATAGTTGCTGTATGTCGTTGTCGATGACCGTAAACCATGCCTATGTGCAGTGTGTCTTGCTAGAAGTTCAGTTAGGTAAATTGGTGCTTCATTTGTTGAACATTTGTACATCATTGTCAGAAGTTTGAATTCGATTCTTGCTTTGATTGGAAGCCAATGTAGTTCATGCAAAGCTTTTTTGGAGCTGTCAAATTTGCTCAACTGAAGTACGAGCTTAGCACTCATGTTTTGGA
Source organism: Ostrea denselamellosa (assembly GCA_024699665.1). Taxonomy (NCBI): domain Eukaryota; kingdom Metazoa; phylum Mollusca; class Bivalvia; order Ostreida; family Ostreidae; genus Ostrea; species Ostrea denselamellosa. The sequence goes on from JAMZEH010000010.1 coordinate 12,743,697, forward strand.
TTCTCTGCATCTTTTTTATTTCAATGTCAGAAATGCCATACAAAATGGCGTTACAATAGTCTAGATGTGATAAGACGAGTGACACAATGAGGATTTCGGTTGATTGTTGGTCAAGATATTTTCTTACACTTTTTATTCTAAAATAGTTTAACATGGCTGAACGACACTTCATAGACACATGTTTTCCAAAAGACAAATTTTCATCGAGGTAGGCTCCCAGATAGCGGATAGTAGAATCACGCTGAATGATGTCTCCTGCAATATTAATTTCTGTTGTTTTAAGTTTTCCAAGTTGCTTTTGATTGCCGAAAAGTATAAGTTCGGTTTTTGTTGTGTTCATTTTCAATTTGTTGGCGTTCACCCAGTGGTTGATAGTAAATGCACATCTTTCTAAGTTTCCTATGGTAGCCTGTTCTTCATGTGTTCCTGGTGTGAAGGTTGCTTTAGCAATGTGGTCATCTGCAAAGCCAAACACAGATATAGATGGTGGTATCTCATCAAAGAGTGTTCCAGCGTAAGCAAGGTAGAGCCAAGGTCCGAGACAGCTTCCTTGGGGGACACTGCAGGTGAGAGGACGTGGAGTGGAGACAGCTTCCTGAACTCTAACGCTGCACGTGCGATCTCTCAGGTAGGAAATAATCCAGGCAGCCGCTGAGTGTTGTAGACCATACTGGACCTTCAGAACGTCTTTTAGTATGACATGATCTACTGTGTCGAACGCGGCACTAAGGTCAATAGCAATCATGGCAGTCACTTTCTGGTGTTTCATTTATACCGAACTTCAAAGTAAATTTTGCGAACAATAATTCCACCACAATGATGCGCACATCAGTTGAATTGATAAAAACAACTGAATTGAAGCGCACATCTAATTAATTATTGCTCTCACTAAATCATTTACTACTCTCATCAATTGAATTGATGCACGCAATAATTTAATTGAGAAGAGTAATAATTGATCTGATCGCTAATAAATAAATAAAAAAAAAAAAAGAAAAAAAAAGATATCTTCACATATAAATTATTGCACACATTAATTGAATTGTTGAAAGTATTAATTCAACTTTATTTTCATTTATGAAATAAATTTTATTTTTGAAAATACATATAATTTATTTTTATATTGACACTCTACTTTCCTTCCGGTCGGAAATCTTAGCTAGTGAAATAGACGTACTACATTTATTAGATTCATACGAGCATTGTTTACATTTGCGTCGCATCAAAGAGGAAATGGCTATCATTATAATACTGGAAATGTAGATATTTATGATACTAGATATAAATTATATATTTTGCAACAAAAATAAATAAAAGCGCCTCTTTGTCATGCTAGAGGTTTCAAAAATCATGATTCTGAAAACTGGGTTTGAGTAAAGTATCTTTTTTTTTTTTTTTTTTAGAAAGATACTTTCCAAAATTTCATTTTTCAGGCGATATACGTGAGCGGATCAAAGGATCTAATTTTAATTAGATTGATGTATGTTTGCTGTTCTGTGATGTTAATTAATATCATTTATTTTCAAAACTGAAGTAAATAATTAAAGTTTATTTCTCGTTTTATCTGTTCTATTTATTTAATTATTTATTTGAAATTTACAAATCAACGCTATTTTCATGTTCTGACAATCAACATTCTGCTCTTACATGTGCCATACAGTAAATACATCGGGGTCGTTGTACTAGTTTTAACAACTTCCGATCTGAGCCGGGTTTGGTACACGCAAGCAGAATATTATTGTCGAACATGGGTAAAGTTAATTTTATAAATAATGAATATGCACAGTATAATGATATACAACAATGTATATTTTCAATTACAATATAGCCATTATTGTCAGGCTCGACAACAATAAACAATGTAATGGAGTTAAAGGCCAATAGGTTGGGAAAAAAAGGGGGGGGGAGGGGTAATGTGCATGAAAAAAAAAGGGAGATCCTCCTATTTTGTTTTAATGATAAGACAAGTTAATGAATACATTGTAATGTATACGAAGTAAATTGAGATTCGCGGTCATCTGCAGTGGCCTGTTATAATTTTTCCCTTGTACCGACTTGTGAGATTGCATTTGACTGACATTGCAATTGAAACATGTGGAAGTCTATTCTTCTTAGAGAAGTGGACAGGCATAGCCTATATCCACTTCTTGTCGCAAACCTCCATGGTTTGATTTTGAAAATGTGTAAATGTTGGAACTAGTGACTCATATCTATATGCTTTTTATATGTTGTTATTGCCTGAATAGAGAATAATAATAGTGAATGCTTCGACTGACGTTTCGACTCAAATATGTCTGGATTTACATATTAGACAAGTTAATTCCATAACTTTGATAATTTTGATTAATATATGCATCTGTCACAAAGAAATTAACGATTACTTGCTTTTAATCCATTTTCATATTTTACAGAAAATCTGAAGTTTAAACATTTGGAAAAATAAGTACAGGAAAAGCTTTTTGACATCTAGTTTATATTCTTGTTGATAATAACAGAACCATATGTTAAATCAAAAGTGAAATGACAAAAAGCTAAAGCAAAAGAACAAAATGCTTGTTTACTGATTTTTCCAAATTTTCCAACTCAAGATTTTCATTTTTTTTTTTTTCTACCACCAATTGTGATAAAAATTGTGTTACTCATAATTCAAACCTGGGACAGGCAACATGTGAAAATGGTTTAACTATGAGTAAGTGATAATTCCTTTTGACAGATGCATATATTGATGTTAAATTTGTGGTAATAAATAGTTTATTATGTGAATTCAAACAAATTTTAGTGAAAATGTTGGTGAAAGCATAAATTGTCACTGATTTTGACATATCACATTTTCCAGAATCAAAGCATGAAGGTTTGTGAAAAGGTGTGGATGTAGGCTGTGTCTTTCCACTTAAGAATTGCAATGTCTACCTAAAGAAATCTCATAAATCAGGACAAGGGAAAATATATTAAGCCACTGCAGATGAATGCAAATCTACCCCATATATTTTATTTATATAGGACTACTTTGAAAGAAAAAATATGGTCACTGTAGATCAATAGCTAGTGTTTAACTCTTGACTGGTTTTGGGTTTGAGGTCTAATTATATCTTGGATGTTTTAAATATCAGATATAAAAATTGGTAGTGACTGCTCTTTTTCCCAAAGCACTCAGCATCTAGAAGGGAGAATTGCCACTCTTGTAGGTGAGACTTAAAAACTGAGCTCAAGGTTCCATGTCATGACAGGCATTGACATGTTAAGGAATCCTCACTGCTATGACCTATGAGCTCTAAGCATAGGACAAAATTTGTGGCACTTTGCATGCAGCTGGTGGTATATCAGGTGAATATCATTTGTGAGCTGTTCAGTCTTATCATGTTATGGGGTTAAGAACAATGCCATTAAAAGGGACATAAAAATGTTGGACAAATGTGGTAGTGAATATGTTTTTAAACATGTTAAAGGTAATTTAATTGCATATTTCATTAATGACAATATTTCATTAATTGCAGTGTTTCATTAATTACATTGATGTTTTACAGCTGTTTCCAGTGGTACTTCTTGTGTACTGTCATTTACCATGGCGATGACATCGTTTGCAGCTATGCAGATGTTTAAACAACAGTTGGCAGGTTCAGAGTACATGACGATCGTAGGCGGACTTTTAGGGAGCACAGTTTTCTTCTTCATTCTTGTTGTATCCTTTAAACACATGCACTGAAAATCCAAATAATTGCAGCAGTGCATCTTCTACATGAAAAATGGAATGTTTTTTGTTCTGTCTCAAGAATTGTTGGTGATAAGGAGTTGTTGGAGTACCTTCCTGTATGTTACAGCATTAGTGTATTTAGGTCTGGCCACAGTTGTGTAAAAGTGTAATAGTTGTGTAAAAGTGTAAATAGCAGCGAATTAATTTAAGTTAGCAGGTAGATTGATTGATTGTTGTTTTCTGCCACACTCAACAATTTTTCAGTTACCTGATGGCATCCAGTTTCTATTGGTGGAAGAGAGAACCCAGATACAATGTACCTGGGAAGAGACCACCGACCTTCTGAAAGTAAACTGGCAAACTTTCTCACATATATCATGCAAGCGAGAATTGAATCCATGCCAACTAGAGGTGAGAGGCCATGTGATTTTGAGCACAATGCTCTAACCACTCGGCCACGGAGGCCCCCTAAGTTAGCAAGTAGATAAAAAGCAACAAGTCTACAGCTGATTCCAGACTCCAGGGCCATGAAATGTAGATGAGTCCCTGTTGATCAAGGTCTTTCTTTTTCACTATAAATATATCTTCTATAAAAGAGAGACTTGATTAAAAGTGAGCTTGTTTAATTTTTTGGCCCAGTAGCCATTTTGCATACTACTGCAGTTACCAGTAATGGCTACAATTTCTCGCAGGAACAACAGAAAATTCCAACTCAGTTTATTGAAGAGTGTTCAATTACTTAATCATAAATTATAAATTATATAGATTTTTTTTCTCTCTCTGATTTTGAAATTAACCAGTAATTGCAACTAATATTAGAAGTGTATCCTTAATGTCTTCCCAGGGAGTTGGTAATTTAGAAAGCACATTATTTGGCAGTAATTTTCAAACCAAACTTTTTCCTGAAGGTAAGACTTTAACTTATTTTATACTTTGAAGATATATCACAATACATGTACATTTTTTTAATTTACAATTTTTTTACTAGTGCTTTTCTGCCTGGCTGTGTCCATGTTTGCTTCTGGCTTGGTTCATCGAGTTTGTGTCACCACCTGGTAAGAATTGAATTTTTTTTATATGCCCATCTAATTACATTATGTCAGTCATGTCCGTCCATCTCTCCTGCTTCGTGTCTGGCTCACAACTTAAATACTATGTGACCTAGAATAATCAAACTTTGTCAGATGATACATCTTGGGCAAAGGGTGGGTTGCAGTTTAAAGTTATGTCACTGTGACGTATGATTAAGACTATGTGGCCAAATATGGCAAAATCCTGTCCAACTGAGAATTATTTGGTCTAAAATCATCAAACATGGTCAGTTAATGCATCTTTGGAAGAAGTTGTGTCGCACCCTAATCAAGGTCACTGTGACCTATAACTAAGATAATATATGAATCCGAGAATCAACAGACTATGTCAATTTGTGCATAGGTATAAAAATGTAAATTGTAGCTTAAATTCAGGTCGTTAAAACTTATAAAATGGTAAGTATTTCAAAAGGAAAACATGTTTTAAGGAAGGTACAGGTAATTTCTACATATGTGAGAGAGCAATGCAGTAATGCTGTTCATTACATCAATACTCATTACATCAGTACACTTTTTTTCATAAAATGTAGCTACATGGCAATTAATTTGAATTCTTATTTTGTTTCTAATATTAATGATATAAATATATGCAGTATTTATTACAAAATTTGAAAAGACTTAACAAGCACATCACAGAACAGAGGAATCTGTCTCAAGGGAATGATAATGTTTAGATAGCAGTTTAATCTGTCTCTCCAATTAAGATTCCATTAGCCCCTTGGGAATGACCCATGGTATTTCAGAGTTCAGCTAGAGATTCAAACATCATTTCGATAATAGCTAAATTACATCTGTCCAGTTAAAGATTAATTAATGAGTATAATGTATTAAGAAGGCTGTGGAATACTCGCTCCTTTTCTTTGTACAACCCAAAATAAGTAATTCATGCCATATGAAGGAAATTATATAAATATATGTAATAAAATTAAATATATGTTTTGGAATATTTATGTAGTTTTCTGAACAATTCAAGAGATATATTGACAAGTCAGTTGCAATGTGCAATAGACACATTACAAAGAATAATCTTGATTTTACCTCAGTCCTAAAAGCAAAGATAGTGGTGCAATTATGGTTGACATGATTTTGTGTCCTGCACTTTTGTCTGTTTATAATGAATGAATATCTGATGGGCGTATCACCTGCCGTGGCTGTGCACTTTATTACAGTGATAACAATAGACACTGGATTTGTAATTTGTACAGTTTATCTTTAGTAATAATCAATTGACCAGAAATAAAGATTTGGCCACAAACAATACTTTACTTAAATTACTCTAGAATCATTCTCTTGGAATCAACATTTTTTGTGGTTAGAGAAAAAAAAACCATTATGTCCATGAAGTCTTAATTTAGTGTTGGAGGACTTCTTACCCTTAAATCCACTTTTGGCCCTTTATGCATGATTGGTATTTATGAAAATAATGAAAATTAAACTATCACAGAAAATTGTGTTTATTGAGAATTGAACTTATTTCAGCTTCCTAATTTACTGAGCACAGAGCACATATATATGTTACAAGGAACTTAATCTTTTGACTTTTGAGTAAGCCGCATCACTCCTTCTCCCACCTCCCTTCTCTTTGATAGATAACAGACAGAAAGGAAAACATAATCCTATATTCAATTCCAATTTCCAGTACAGAAAGATGTAAACAGCATCATATGAAGAGATATTAATCTTTATTTTCAATTGAATAAGGTAAACTTCATGAGCAATGTCAAATGGCCACAATTATTCTAACATGCACGCTAGGTACTATATAGAGAGTTCATCGCTGATTAGAGGAGTTGAACATTACGCGATATACAAGTACTACATGTCGCATCCGAGTCTCTGTGTATAGTAAATGATTTACTGAACCACTGAACTGCTCACATTTATTGAAAATAAATCAATTTAATATTTAACCCCCCCCCCCCGCCACCCCCCCCCCCCCCCCCCATAAAAGCGACACGCAAAAATACTATAAGAAATATTTTGTTTTCTTTTTATAATGTTCCCTTCCCCAGAGTACTCTGATATTTCTTGCTGTTGCAGTACAGAATTTCTAATCAGAGTTATAGTTCTTGTGTTGATTGTTTTGCTTTCAGTTTTCTCTTCTCTCTGGTGGTACTCTACTACATAAACAAAATCTCTCTGAACAAGTACTCGGTACCTGTTGCTGCTACCCCAGTCAAAGCCTCACAAAGCAAAAAGAAGAAGTAGTTTTTGACATTTAATTCAGTATTCACTGTCATCACATATTGTTGTAGTCATTTATATTTAGAAATAAATTTTTTAAAACGTAATTATCTGCCTTTTGTTCTTACTTTAGTGAGAAGTATCATAATATACTGTATACATGGGATAAATTCACTGAGACAAAGGATGAAATTTGAGGGTCTTGGAGTGGCATTTTTATCAATGTCTTAACAACCCAACAAATTTCCTATACCACACATGAGTGTATATATTGTACTAAAACAAATATGTAAAACTGCTGAAGCCTTTTAAGGAATAGATGCCGTTATTGATCACAAGGTTAAGGGTCAAATTGGACATGGTAAGATATTGTCTGCACAATATTTTTAGAACCTTTTGTTTGACAGAAATTAAACTTGGTACACTGGTTCTACCTGAGGTGTAAATGACCCCTGCTGACATTAAGGTCAAGGGTCAGACTGGATTTTGTGAGATCCCTTTGCTTGATCGACATCAAACTTGGTACACTGATACATCCTAAGGAATATATAACTCCTGCTTATTTCAAGATCATGCTACTATGGAAGGTGCAGATATGCTCATTCAATATATTTAGAACTATTTGCTGGACAGACATCAAACTTTGTACACTGGACTTCCCTACTGAGTTAAGGAGGAATACGGCACCAGAAAAATTTGATGTGGAGGATCTGTACAACAATAATTTGAAGTTCAAAACTTTCATTTTTCTTTGAGATGCATTTAAAGTTGAAAGTAATCAGGGGGAAAAAAAATTAAAACAACCGCTGGACTGTAACCCATGGTCTACAGATCAGCAGTCAACAAGCTACCCTGCTGAGATTCTAAGCTACGCATTCAACTCTAAAAGAAATTGACAAATGTAGCATTTATATTTTCATCCAAGTTTTAAAAGGAAGTCGGCCATTATGACTGTGTGCTATACCTCCTTAAAGTAATTCCCATCGGTTTTCAAGTCAAAGGACACGATTCGAGTCGGTATTTTGGGAGATCAAACTTAGTATTGTGGTTGCCCCTGACTTGTAGATAGCCCATATTTTTCAGTCATTACAGAGTTTTTCAATTTAATGTCGATCCTCTTTAATACTTCCACACGGGGGCATATAGGTTTCTAAAACATTTATTGCTTTAAATAAAAATTTGGGAAGCGTGATAATTTGTAACCCGCGCGCGAGACGATGAGATGGGCAAGAAAAGCGTGAGGTATTGCTGATATTAAACAACATAAACTGCATTTTAAGTCAGAGAGGTGATTTCTTGTAGTACAACGAAGCCCTCATATATCAGTCGTCATTAAAACAATTCATTCTTTTGAACTTTTACTTTGAATCTTTAAGTTTAATACAGGGCCTCGCTGGAAATTAACCTCGGGGCTTCGATAGGCGATGTCGTAAAACTTGATTGCAATATTTACCAATTACCTGGGTGTGCTTCGATTTTACACAAATGTCAACCTTCTTAGAATTAAGCCATTGATTTGTATCTGTGAATTTTATTTTGCTTATAGCGCGAAGACTTAATAATGCATAATGATGATTACTTTTTTTGGTGTTGTTTTTAGGAGACTTCTATCAAAACTGAATTTGATGGTCTGGGTTGCACTCCCCAGTATAGAGCCTCTATGTATCATATGCTGGAATTGAATTAGTGTATTACGTAAAATTCTTCGTCATAGAGCATATAAAGTGGAATATTTAAAATGTTGCCTAGTGACGTCATACACATTAGGAAATGCTCACCCTAGGATGCATGAGGACAGGATCACCAAAAGTGAAATTCAAACCTTGATAAAATAATTATCCTGGGGATGGAGCAGATGAAACGAAGGGGGGGGGGGGTGATAGGAAAGGACAAGACAGAAATATGAAAAAGAACAAAATATAATAATAAAAACAAAAAACATGCAAGTTTTTTGAAAGGCATTATCTTTGCAACCTGAGTGTTTTTTACCCGCCCTACATACAATGTTTGACGGGGAGCGGATCAGAAACCCTTGACTTGGGAAGACGGAAAGGTGCATACATATATGTAGTCATTGTGGTGAATAATAATTGGAAAGATCTTTGAGAATAGAATTCAAACAGACGAAGGTTACCGAGAATGAAATATAACGGACATTTGCACCCACAGTGACACTCCGTTTTGATCCGCATCTCCTATTAATGAGCAAAACTAAAAAAAAAAAAAAAAACTGTACCCTATATATTCATTGGTTTTTTGTGTCTGTTGAACTTTTTTTTTTCATTTTCCAATGCCATTTGTCCTTTTATTAAATTATTAATTTACTGGATATAAATATATAACAAGCCGAAAAAACATTTAAGTAATCGGAAGGTCCTCAATTTGGACTGGATTTTCTATGTATATATGTATATATACATATTTCTGGTCAACGGCAGGTAAGGAGATTGGTCTATTCATTCAAATTCCAATGTGATATCGATTACCTATCTCAGTCTTGTTTTTTATCCAAACACACCTTGGCTTTTCTCCACTCGCAACTAGACGTGGACGTTAATGGCAAAATAATAACTCAGTTTTGTGACAAACGTGATGATTTCAGCTTCTTCATCGTCGATTACCCATTTATGTAGCAATATTCCATTGTCACCTGCATATGATAAACAAGTCCCCCAACTGATTCGTTACGTAAGAGAATGTTCGACGTATGATCAATTTCAAAACTGTGACAAATTACTGACGAATGCGTTGATATTACGGGAATTTCAACAGTCTTGTTTACAGACAGGATTTCGCGAACTCCATAGTCTTAATAAAGATCTTATTTGCAAATACAGTAGAATTTTGTCTGAAGTGTTTCATAGAAATTGTTAGGCTGCTCTTTGACGGTTTACCTTATTAAAACAGGAGGCCCACGGCGGATGTGACCGGTCAACAAAGAATGTTACTCCTCCTAGACACTTGATTCCACCTTTGTTGTTTCAAGGGTCCATGCTTGTCCAGTTTTCCATTTCGTATTCTTTATGACAATGAGTGTCGTTCGTGATCTTCACCTTTTTTTCATAGTGACACGCTTAAAGTGCTCAATTGAAAACTTCAAGAATAGTAATATTCTGTAATACATAGTTGAATTTACATTATTACAACCATGGAGTTTGCGAAATGTTGTCTTTGAACAACGTGTAATCTCAATTTAGTCGTCAGTAACCTGTGACCATAGATGGCAAAATATAATGCTGGAAACATACTATTATAATTTATTATGTTCCCAAACTACAAAAAAATGTTTATCTACAGCAAATTCAGCTTATTAAAATACTCAAATCATCTTTTTAACAAGTAAACCCCGCACGCTACACTGAAGTCTCATTATAATGATCTTGGTCGCGGTGGCTCAGTGGTTAAATATTTCGCTTTGGAGGTGAGAGTCACGAATCTTTCGGATGAGCCCTTAAGTACGAGGCACCATATCACTGCAGGTGTTAGCATGACAACGACTCCTCGTTGATAAGGCTCTGACGTCATGCATAGGTATAAATCTGTTCACTTCGTCTACAGCTGTGACGTATCAGTATGAGTGAAAGATTCCCAAAGGGAAGTAAAACGCGGCATACTTTTTGAAGCGTGTTGGAGTTTCATGAAAAGTATACCGTCGTGGAGCGTTGCGGTTCGTACCCTCATTTTGTATTTTCAAAATGGAAGCTTATTTCTTGTATTTACATTTTAATTTCATATCTCTCGGAATTCCCAGCCGTTAAAATACACGTACTACACACACACACACACACACACACACACACACACACACACACACACAGATATATATATATATATATATATGTATGTATTCAGACGCGCAATATTTACAACGGTAACGCATTCATGAGGAAATGACTATCACTACAATTTGTAAAGACATCAAAGACAAAACATTCTAAATGTAAATATTTTCTGATGCAAGGTACATATTGATAAATATCTTATTGAATATTTTGAATTGATCAGCTAACTTTTTAACTTAATTTTATTGGGGGGGGGGGGGGCGAGAACTTGTCCAATGAAGTACATATACCAACAAATTTCAACGTCGTTAAACTCATGCATTGATTAAAGAATCTGATAGAGTTAATACTACATAGATTACTTCCGTATATAAAATGAATTGAAAATATACATATGAAACAGTGTATTTTTCTAAAATTATTCTAAATATTCTCAATTTATAATCCATGACTATTGTCATGCATGATGATATCAGAGGACGAGGAATCTTTATTTAATCTGAAAAAACCTGTTTCCCGTCTCTTGTATACTTTACAACATTACATTTTCACATCAAATCTTGTCTTCTGATGAATCGATAAACTGGAAACTAGAATTCTGTCGATACATTCTTAATAACCTAGATTTAATGAAAGAGGACTCTTTTTAAAGATTCTTCAAGCTAAAATAGACGACTCAATATTTATTTCTGCCTGTCCATCGATCTTAGATGTTCAAATTATGTCTGAAATTTTATTAAAAAGTAAAACGTGTATCAAGTGGTCAGTTCTGAAAATGTGTTTTCAGCTTTACAATTCATTTGTAATTCTGTGATATTTAAGAAATCTAAAATGGTGCGTGTTATTCAACTTTATATATGTATCTATATAAAGAATAAAGTCCACTCGAAATGTTCCATTTTTCTTGAAGATATAATGTTCACAGTTTTCCCCATTAAAAATATTTTTTCAGGTTAAGAATATCTTAAAGTTTATCTTTTTTTTTTTTTTTTTTAGATACTTGAATAAAAAAATAAGCATCCAAAATTGAATTTTATAATTTATATTCGTAATATGAATTTGAATTAAATTTAAAAAAAAGTAAATCTGAAATGTTCACGTGCATCCATTAAAAACGACAAGATTCTAGTTAATCGATACCTGTTACTTATGGGCAGCGGATGTTCGGCGACAGAAAACAGACGCGTGAACAGACTGGCGGTAATTAATTCTGATTGGCGAAATCCTGATTATGAAAATACCAAAGCAAAGTTTGGCACTTTCCATTGTTTGATCAGTTTTGTTAGCAGTGATGTAAATAACATTGGAGATATGTTCTATCGATTTCTGTGGCTTTTTGTCGATATCGAGTGACACTGAAATTGCTCACAGAGTTTGATAAAGGCTTTACTATCTATACTTGATTTCGGGTACATGCACGCTACATTACTTGTTTGGTTAATAGAATTAACCGCTGCCTTTCGAAATATTTGTTTATACATTACGTTAATTTAGTTTCAGACAAATTCAGATACTCTTTCTTTGCTCTCTGATAGTACAGGAATTACGTCCACCGACGGTTTGGAAAATGTACACAATCCTAGATAATAGATAACTTTTAATTAAGGTTCCGGAAGACGAATTTGTTTAGAATTAGATAATAGTATTTTTTTTTAATTAATTTGATTGTGTGTAGATAAATACTAATTACACTGCAATGTACACATAATCATATTGTTAATCCATGTATGTAGATGGTGTATAGAAACGTATAGTAATTAAATGAAGTGGCGGATCTAAAAGGGGGTTACGACTGTTGTACTACCTTTTTGGTTAAATATTTTTAATAATAGAACCACAGGTCTTATTGATCACCTAAATATTAGTTCAAGTCCCACTTGTGCCAAAGACACTTCGTGACAAAGTTGAAAAGAACTGGAATGTATTTGAAAGACAATTTATGTTGCATTATTTACGAATGACGGACGCAAACCAATTGCAATAGGTCACCTGAGTGACTTAAGCGACCTAAAAACGGTCGGGGGGGGGGGGGGCATTTGGGGATTTTCAACCGCCACCCTCCTTTCTTGGACAGAAAAGGTAAAAACGTGGGTCGCACCAACCAGCTCCCCCCCCCCCCCCCCCCCTTTGAAAATTTCTATTTCTGTATCTGCCACTACAAATACAATAAAAAACAAGAACTGATGGTTGCTATACAAAACGCATCTAACCAATGAACTACTTCATATGATGAATGATTCACAAATGATCAATAACTGGAAATGTTGAAATCCAGCCCCCCCCCCCCCCCCCCCCCCCCCCATATATAAGGTATATGTTGAGTGACATTGACCTTTACAAAATGATTTTGAGTGACCTTTGTTTGAAAGCCATTTGCCATATTACATTGAAATTACACCACTGTGCATTTAATTATCATCGTAAACGCTGATAAACAGACAATTGTTTAAAATCGTAAATTTGTAAAATTTTTACCGATCAGGCCAGCTGCCATTTTTTGATGACCGTAATATATTCTACTGTCATTGGATTGTACACTTAATGGGAAATTTTTAGTTTTAAAGTCATGCTAGCTGTCGGAAAGTGTTGGAATTTTTTGTCTTAAAATTGTGATTTACTATTTCTATCACTCACAAACACAGAAATATATATATATATATATATATATATATATATATATATATATATATATATATATATATATAGATAAACTTTTGTTATTGATATTTGTCTTAGAAAATCTTTTCAGATAATCTGAAAGAGGAAAGATTACTGCATTGTCTTCCCTTACAAAAATTCACTTCTATATAATGCTATATTATTCAATAGAATAGAAAATCTAAAACTTAGTTTTTAGTTTATTAATGATTAAATTTATAATATACAAACAATCACAACAACACATTTTGACAACCACATAAAATCTTCAGAATTAAAGCTATCATTGCTTTGATTAGATTGTAATTCGGAATGGAAATTTTAAAAATAGTTATTCTATCCCTTAATAGACAATATATGTTTATTCTACAGCAATTATTAATTCTAGTATGGTTGTGTTCTGTAGTAGTTCTATGTGATAATTTAGTTTGGTTGTGTTCTGTAGTAGTTCTATGTGATACTTTAGTTTGGCTGTGTTCTGTAGTAGTTCTATGTGATACTTTAGTTTGGTTGTGTTCTGTAGTAGTTTTATATGATACTTTAGTTTGGTTGTGTTCTGTAGTAGTTCTATATGATACTTTAGTTTGGTTTTGTTCTGTAGTAGTTCTATGTGATACTTTAGTTTGGTTGTGTTCTGTAGTAGTTCTATATGATACTTTAGTTTGGTTGTGTTCTGTAGTAGTTCTATGTGATACTTTAGTTTGGCTGTGTTCTGTAGTAGTTCTATGTGATACTTCAGTTTGGTTGTGTTCTGTAGTAGTTTTATATGATACTTTAGTTTGGTTGTGTTCTGTAGTAGTTCTATATGATACTTTAGTTTGGTTTTGTTCTGTAGTAGTTCTATGTGATACTTTAGTTTGGTTGTGTTCTGTAGTAGTTCTATATGATACTTTAGTTTGGCTGTGTTCTGTAGTAGTTCTATGTGATAGTTTAGTTTGATTGTGTCCTGTATTAGTTCTATGTGATAGTTTAGTTTGGTTGTGTTCTGTAGTAGTTCTATGTGATACTTTAGTTTGGTTGTGTTCTGTATTAGTTCTATGTAATACTTTAGTTTGGTTGTGTTCTGTAGTAGTTCTATGTGATACTTTAGTTTGGTTGTGTTCTGTAGTAGTTCTATGTGATACTTTAGTTTGTTTGTGTTCTGTATTAGTTCTATGTAATACTTTAGTTTGGTTGTGTTCTGTAGTAGTTCTATGTAATACTTTAGTTTGGTTGTGTTCTGTAGTAGTTCTATGTGATACTTTAGTTTGGTTGTGTTCTGTAGTAGTTCTATGTGATACTTTAGTTTGTTTGTGTTCTGTAGTAGTTCTATGTGATATTTCAAATCTGGAATTCTTCAGTTACCTTGTTTTTATTGTATTTCTGAATGGAAAGTGGACAGTACATTTACTACGAATCCTCGGGCAGGATAAGACATTGCTAATAGAGAAGCCTGAGCAGGCGATCAGTCTCTTGCTATATATGATTGTAATATGTTAACATTAAATTTAAAATACGCGGATTTCGTTATATTCCTGAGATCACACACACACACACACACACACACACACACACACACACACCATTTAATCCCCAGAGACGAATGCATTGTAGGGGCATTTAGTATTTGACAATGTTCCATATACACGTGTAAGCGCTTCAGACTAGGTGCTTTTCTGTTAGATGGAACGACATCATGTGGACTATATGTATACACCTGGCTTTTCTGTGGGAGATGCGACTTGGTACTTTCCAGGAACATTGGAATTCCAGTTGACACCTACGGGTATTTGTGATTGACTTGGAAACAGTTAATTGATGCAGCATACATACAGCGGGGTATTCCACTTGAGGACTGTATGCTTGTCATGCCGAAATGAATGATCTTACCCCGTGGGCGTGATTTGTGAGTAAAATCACTCTGTAAAAGCCTCCCTACCTAATATTGATACCTGCATTAATGATGTTTTTTAGTTGCGAAATTTTAGTACCAATAGTAAATAAGATCTAATCAATGTCGGTGATTCTATCCACAGTTCCCGAGGTTAATGTCCCTCTTACATCATGTACGGGTAGATCTGGCGACGGTCCCCCCTCTAAAACTTTACCACCTGATGGATTAGATAGTTTTTTTTAATGCAATAAATGTGATAGTTATTTTGCTGCCCAATCCCATAATTTTTTAAATATAAATATTGTTTAAATTAATTTTTTTCTTTGCTACATTATGCAAATTAAATGAAAGAAATGAGTGTTATATAAAAGTTGGATTCTTATAGTAAATCTTTTATACATTTTCTATCAAGTCGTCTTTCATAACAAACGATATTTGTCTTGAACTCTTTTCATGTTATGTAAAATGTATTACATCATTAATGATAAATCCTCATATGTAATATGAACATAGTATAATTGAATGTGAATAACCGATAACAACATTTCGTTATGGTGCTGTGCAGGGCTATGCTATAATACAATAAAATATGAAAATTATTAGTGGCCAAAGCTTTCTATGAAATACAACACGTAGATAGTTTAAATTAAAACGTCTACCGATACAGATGCATATACAGACATTAAACAGGGTAACACAAACCATGACAAAAATCACGATATTTCATTATGCATTTAAAGGGTTAAATTAGCGGCGAAAAGTTTTCTAAATCGGTGAAAATTTCACCACCACTTTGTGAATGATATATTGGCACCATCAATATGTTATTTGAAAATAGGAAAGTGAGTACTAGCGTAAATATTACAACAATGACGTCATGAAATTCTAGATGAAATTAGATGACAACAAATGTTCCTGAAAACATTGATTAATTTTCTATCTGTTTGAGTTGTAAGGTGATTTGTTGACATTGATTCAGATAAAATCATCAATGTCTTTTGAATATTCATGAAAACAATTCTCCAAATAAACAACTCCATTATCAACGGTAATGCCGGAAAGTGCGGGCCTGTGTGTATTACCGCTGCTAAGTATGGTTCCCAAGGCTTTTTCCTTAATTCAGGTAACATCCAGTGAACGCGCAGACCTCGTCACGAGTGGGAAATAAGTAAATAACAACTCAAATTTTGGGTATTTTTAACACAATTAAAATTTCAGGTATTTTCAAATTTCAGTTTTCCACAAATTGATCTGGTATACTTGACGGTAGAGTTTGAAAGTGCCCGATCAATGGAATCGATGATTGGAGCGGCCCTCCAGGAGTCTATATAATAAGCAGGTTGCTGTCAGTTTGGATACTGATGCTGCTTGGTAAGTCTGATTTTTCTGTGTTTTGTCTGTTTCCATTACTTCGCATTTGCTTACTGTTTAAATAAGAAAATGCTATTTCAGAAACTGTATTTCATATAGTTTTTCATTAAATGGGGGAAAAAAATTTAAAATGTTTGAATTATAATTTTGAAACGAATATGTTTAAGAAGAGAGTATTGGGTTAACCAACAGATGTAAGTGTATAGACTCTATTTAAAGCTTGCGTGTCACTTTCAGGATGGATTGTATCTGTGCAATGCACGCAACCCCTCCGACTTTGAATCTTCTCTGTAATGGGTCCAAAGTGGATCATTCATGTATTGAAGCAATGTTTATGCATTAATTAGTAGTACATTCAGCCTCTAAATTATTAGAAATGGTATATACCGGACACTTTGTCATTTTAGATTTACACTGCTAGGTGTGAGATCGAAGCTGGTTACATTATTCAGAGCTGTTTCTTGTGTAATGTTTATGTCGGAGAACTGAAATTATTCGCGGCGACTTCATTTCGTGTTTTACCAGAGAAAAACTGGTTCACGGTGACTATAATTTTTCCGACCGAGATTATCTTCAACAAATACGAGAGACATTAAAGGATTGGTTCGCCGCAAGAAATACTTGCAACGAAAAATTTTCGCCCGCAAATAAAAGTTGGTTCATAATATCTAATTTAAAAGAAAAATAAACAAACAAACAAAAACAAAAAAAACAAAAAAAAATAAATAAATAAAAACCAAATAACAAAAAAAATATTCCACAAAGAAAAACAAATTAATAAATAAAAAACAAAGCTATATTGTCATGCTTTCTCCATAGTTTTCATTACTTAACATTTGCAGTACACGGTGCTAACAGCCCCCCATACAGGCGACTCCCCATGGATTCCATTGATTGGCATGCGTCAGTATCCATATTGGAGTTGTCATTTATTCTGAATTTTAGCGTTAGTGTTAGTGTGACAATTAAACTGAATAGGTCACGCACGGGTTACAAAGCTATGGTTCATTATTTAGTTATATCTGATAAAATGGAAATAGACATTTACATGATTTCGATATTCATCCAATGTTTTTTAATTGTTTCATCGATCACATCCTTGGTTTAAATTATCTCTAATTAACTACATATGCTAGCTACCTTTGAAAAATAACGATTGTAAAAAAAAAAAAAAAAAAAAAAAAAAATGAATTCATGCCAAAAATGTAACACAGTCGCATTCACCCAGTGAAAGCATTTTGTTTTATGGATTACAAGACCCGACATTTTGCTACGAATCCTCCCCTGTTTTGTCTATGAAGACATTACTGCACCCTTTAAATCTAAAAGGAATTATCTGTCTGTAGTCGTCAGTCAAGTGAAGTGTGCTTGACCTTCACGGCCAATATTGGTTAATTGCCTCACTGGGACAGAACGCCCACCGTAACTCGTGACCTCGTGAATTGTCTTTTTAGGTCTCGCGTTAGCAAACAATGTTTGTTGGGAATATGATTGATTATATATTGTTTAACGTCCCGCTCGAAAATTTTTCACTAATATGGAGACGTCGCCATTGTCGGTGAAGGGCTGCAAAATTTAGGCCTATGCTCGCCCCATTTAGTCGCCTCTTACGACAAGCAGGGGTACTGAGGATCTATTCTAACAACCCAGATCTCCACGGGCATGTTTGTTGGGGGTACCTAATAAACTACAATATTTTTCTTATCCATCCGCTTGTTCTACCGCTCCATCGCGTGTTCAGACCAAAAGTTTCTAACGGAAAGACAGTAGAAGTTCGTACATGTATTGGATGTTGCTTATAATCAGTGCCCTGACCCTAAACTAAGGTAATTTGATCAAGGTCAGT
Source organism: Ostrea denselamellosa (assembly GCA_024699665.1). Classification (NCBI taxonomy): domain Eukaryota; kingdom Metazoa; phylum Mollusca; class Bivalvia; order Ostreida; family Ostreidae; genus Ostrea; species Ostrea denselamellosa. The sequence goes on from JAMZEH010000010.1 coordinate 12,762,193, forward strand.
AGTTATTGTTGTTTGTTTGATTGTTTTACGTCCCGTAGAGAATACCGAAGGGCGTTATAGTATATTTGATCACGTACCAACTTCATGTCATATCCCAATAACACTTAAAAAATGATATCTTATTTCTTATATTCATATTTCTGTTTCGATTTGTGATGTTATCATCAAGCTTCCATACTTTTGTAGGCAGACGATCGTACAACACAAGATAAAGTTTGATCGAAAAAATAATTGGGAACAATATCTAGGAGAATTTAAAATATAAATATTATTTTAGAAGGATTAAAAAAGATGAAACAAGTGTAAAATAAAGATAATTAAGAGCGTCAAGTTTACTCAATTGAAAACAAGAAGCGCGGAGTAACTTCATCCGGTCAATCGGTGATGGAGAAACGGTGGCGGCCTTTTACCTTATTTAAATTTGTAAACACAATTGCTGAACATAGATTTCGACAGAAATTCAGAGGATCTAAGAGAAATGACGAAAGTTAATTAGATCAAGTCAATGTTAAGTTCTACGTCAGGTTTTTGAAGGGAGCAACGGCAAGTTCATCGCTAGGACTCGTGATTGTAGCAATATACCGACAGATTTAGACGAAGTACAGGTACGTTGTATTTTAAACTTTTTTACTTCCAGAGTGTGTAAGAGAAGATAAACACAAACTGAAAGAGAATTTTCGTTCAATCGAGAAATTTCTATTGTAGGATTTAAATAAAGACTCGCAGCGGTGCCCTGACTTGAACAATGTTTCGTGCTCGAAACCAGCCTCGATCATGGTGGTGATGGCTATTGCCCGGAAACAACAGGTTACCATCATCATAAAGTGAATCTAATATTAGATTGCCATTATGTAAATATCAAAAACATCGTATGTATTTTTAAAAGATAAAACATGTTGAATGTTTCTGTTTTATTCATTAATGAAATTCTTGTCTGTTTACAAAATAAATTATCTGTAAATATTCTGATGTGTTTTATTTATTTTGTGTCCGTTATGATGCCAAGACAGGTGAAGGTACCTAGTACAATTGCCTCGAATACTTTTGAAGCGGTGATTGTATTCATACGCAAGGAAAAATCTGATCACGTGACTGACTTCATATTATGGAAAATTGAATGTCAATTTTGTTAGTATTTTTTAAACAATATTTTATTATGTGAACACATAAATGGATTGAGCAACAGGCATTGCCTATATAAGCCCTCTCCATATTTTGTCAGTAGTGTCATATAAGGCAAAACATTGGCAAATGTAAATATATAGCAATGAAATTGCAGAGGTTGGAAAACAAGGGCATCTGCACTTATATCAATTCCTCTATCATAATTATAAATTAATAAATGGCGATCAAGATATGACAAGAATAGAAAATAATAAAAACAAGAAATGAATAACAGATAAAGGAGATTCAAATGAAATAATTACTAATGTAAATTGCGCTAAATGTAATTGGATCATTCAAGTTAAACTGTAACTCTAAAAATGGAGGCGTGATATATGACAAGTTTGAGAATCGTATTTAGTTACATCATTTTTTGTTAGTCCATACTACACTATATCACATCTTCATGTAAATTGTTCGCTCCGTGGGGATCTCGAGCGGGACGTTAAACAATATATAATCAATCAATCAACCATGTAAATTTACTCTGCTCATCTTTATACATCTTTATAGTACAGGATGTTGTACTAAGGAAATTTATATAAATGAGAAATATTCTCATATAATCAATGCAGCTATGTTTATATATATATATATATATATATATATATATATATATATATATATATATACAAATCATCGGTATAACGTTGAGTTAAAAGACGTAAAAGACCGTTGATAAAGGCCTATCTAAAATTCCAATATACCAATTTCAAGTAATTGCACAGAAACATTACCGTCAATAATTAATTCGTTACTTCACCGTTTCTGTTATTCCCGTGTAAATACGAGTAATATTGATATCAAATTCAATAGAACGGGAATGCATTGAGCTAAACCCCAATTTTGACACATCTGTATTGAGTATTTACATATTGATAATAAATCGGTTAAAGAGGTTTTTTTTATATTCATTACTGGTATAAAGAACTAATATTCAACATAATTTTATCATGTTTATATTGCATGTTCGTGGACATTGATGTATATTAAAATGAAAGCAGAGAAGCTCATTTCAAACCGATCCCGAAATACGGCTGGTGACAATAAAATTGGTGATGATGATTGGAATACGACGCTGGTATTGCAATGTGTACAATGAACAGGATTATCTAGATACACGCAATTCATTACATAACACAGTGATTAGTAGTTTTATATCAATAAATGTCATCAGGCTGTCATTTCTTCCAATATTGACTGAAATTCAATTAAGAGTGGTCAAATATATTGGTGGGAATATATATATATATATATATATATATATAGAGAGAGAGAGAGAGAGAGAGAGAGAGGAGAGAGAGAGATGTTTTCTTGTTGGATTTGGAATTTATTTCGTGAGTAAGACAGGATATTTCACGAATGTGTGTGTGTGTGTGTGTGTGTGTGTGTGTGTGTGTGTGTAATCTGTCTTTTGAGTGAAATAAATTCAATATAGAATATAGAACTATAAAGCATTGAATATTCTGTTTTTTTACATTTTCTTTGGTTTTTAGAACATGTTTATTTCAAATCTTAAAGGATGTATAGTAATACACATGATGACGTCACAATATTTACCGACTTAAATTTTGGAAGCTGAATGATTTTTCGTGACAAATCTCGTAAAAAATTAAATATGCATGGGTGTATTTATTAAATACAGATATGAAGTAATGTCAATTTTAAAATGTACCTTTATTTATGCCATCAACTCAATCAACCTTCAAAATATGTTTGAGTCCTAAGAAGAAAAGAAAAGAAAAAGCACCCATTATATTTCCAACAATCCAAACATCTGCTATGCAGGCATTTTGTTTCACGTTAATAATGTCATATAGATATCGTTGATTTTCGTGTTTCCTACATTAGCGACAAAGGCTGGCAATTATTACAACTTTTATTAAGAGCAACTATGTTTGTTAAAATCCCGGACTTTGAATTATTCAACGATTGTAAAAAAAAAAATATAAAAAAAAAAATCAATTTCCTGTGCTGTCGTTATTGGTGTTTTTTCGCAATTTAGTAACATTTTACGTTGTTTGAAATGTAAAAAAAAGGTATAATGTTACGAGATGGGCAAACTATTAAATGGAACCGACACTTTTCATTTATCACTTTCTATTTCTTTCTTTCTTTATTTTTAGATAGGGTGTTTCTTTCCAGTTCTTTTAGCGCGTTAACATATCTTGTGTTATATTACTCATCTTTATTATCGAATATAATTTGCGTATACTTACTTCGGATTATGTCACCAAGGTTCTATAAAAACCATTTATGGCCTTAAAACCATGTTTCACAACAAAACAAATAAGCGTTTTCATTTTAGTAAATGAAGGGAAAATACCATACACTGTCAACTGAGAAATAATGCATGTTATGTAATGCTGTACATTTAAATCATGTCTTATTGACAACCCATGCTGTCAAAGATGAGGTTTTCGTTAAGAAAATATAAACATTATTTATCACCGGTATAGTGATCAAGGTGCCATTCTTTTTCAGTCGATTTTTAATTTACAACTTCATGCTTCAGTCTTACTGAATTTACTTTTATATGGGACGTCTTCAAAACGTTATAATGTTATTAAATACTGAGCAATTTCAATATGTACATACTTACGTAAAAAATATAAGAAGATTCAATTATTAAATTCAATATGAATGCACAATATACAAGATACAACAGGTACCCCTTTTCTATTTTTTATGATGGCTTTAGGTTTCCTTTTATTTTCTTTGATTTCTCTGAGATTCAATAATTCCCACGTAGAAATACCAGAAACTAAAATCAAACTTAACTTTCCACAAAGATAACCCCTTTTCTTGAATATAACTTGGTAGTTGTTTTTGCGCTGTCCTCGAAAATTGTCAAAAATGTTACTCTTTTGATTAGTCATTCGAAAAGTACGTTTCATACTTCGCGATCAAAACTACAGCTTTGTTCTTAAAATGATCAGCCTACTTATATTTCAAAAGCTTTCCCCTTCTTGTGTTACTTTTGAAATGTAATGGAGTCACGAGACTGTCGTGGATCTGCCATTCTACGTATTTGAAAGCAATCGAGAACGTTTAAAATGAAGATATCAACTGAAACCAGTGCCTTGTGGGATGAAATTACTCATTGCACAGTACAAATTATTCCCTACTTAGAAATTACTTCCTGCTTAGTACAAATCACTCCCTTGACATGAATTTCTTGATGAGTTTATTAAATTATGCCCAGATGAATACACCGGTCGCGGTAGCTCAGTGGTAGAGCGTTCGCTTAGTAACCGGGAGGTCGTGAGTTCGAGCCCTGCTCCTGCCTTGGCTATGTCAAACCTAAGATGTTAACATAAGTAGTACTAGTAGTTGCTTCTCTGCCAAACGCTCGGCATTTAGAAATGTCGGCATTTAGAGGTGAGAATTTCCGGTCTTTCGGATATGACCTTAAAAACGGAGGTCCCATGTCGCGGCAGGTGTTGGTAGGCATACGTTAAAGAACCCTCACTGTACGACCCTTAGCGCTAAGCATAGGTCTAAATTGGTGGTACGTCACCTATAAAGCATAGGTCTAAATTGGTGGTACCTCACCTATAGCTGGTGACATCTCAATATGAGTGAAAAATTACTGACAAAGCAATTACTGACAAAGAAAGAGGCAGAGAAATAAGGACAGTTTGCGCACCTTTATAGGCGCTTAAGTCACGGATAATATCAAAAGAGACTATAGAGGAAATTCAAAGTATGGTAATTTTTTTTACCCACTGTATGATGTAGATTTTTAGTTTAATCTATTTAGTCTATATTAAGCAAAATAGATTACAGCAAACTAAAAACCCACATCATCGAGTGAAAATCATATGTCAAACTTCCATAACCCAAGAGCCTATGAACGCATTCGGAATCTTTGTTGTTGAACGCCATTCCTAATGTCGCATACTCCGAAAACGTGTTCACATACGCTGTCGAACACAAAGCATGAACAAAAAAAAAAAAAAACAAAAAAAAAAAAAATGCGATTGAGTTTATAACAGCTCATTAAGTTCTTGGAATATATATCAAATAATTAATAATAGATAGACTGTAAATTAGTCCGCAGAAATACGTAAAGGCTGTACACACGAGAGAAACATCTGTCGCCATGTCAGATTATGGTGCGGGGTTCGTAAGTTACAAATTACCATAAAAAACAATTCTAATGTTTAATTAACACCAAATGAACCGTAGTACACCATTATAATTATTAGTGGTATCAATTTTGGAATATTATAGTTTTTGTGTATAAAGTTTTGACGAAAGTCACGAGAGCTAAAGAGGAGAAAAACCATTAAGGACATTATTAACAGGTATGTCAGTTTTATCACGGTGGATTTTCTGTAAGACTAACAAGTGTTGGAAAATAGCTATTTATGGTCATTACAAACCTAACAGAGTGATATTGATGTGTCTGTGAGGTCATTTATCGTAAATTCATAATTCATCACTAAGACCTTGATTAGTTTTATATATCTTACCTATTCATCAACAAATATAAGCAACCATTTTTGTTTTTCATTATAAACTGCACTTTTGCAGTCAGAATCACGACCAAATTAACCTATTCGTGAGCCTAATTCTTTTATTTCTTTTCATAAAAGTACATGATTAAAGTTTATACAAAACACTTAGGTGTGTTAAATAACGTAAAATTTTCATCCTATGCGTATCCCGAGTTAGAAACCGGAAATTGACTGCAAAATGGTCTACACAAGTTTTAACATTCACCCCACGGTTCGCTGTTCCTGAAGATTTTCATATCATGGTTAAAAACGTCCTGGTATTTTGACGGAGTAGGTGTCTGCTACCGCTATAGTACGTGTATGAGATATATAATAAAACAAGAAAACGGTAGTATATTAACTAATTATATCTATAAATTTTTTAAGTACTGACGAATGACTGTATGTCGAAAAATGTCATAATAGACCTGTCCTTCGAGTTAATAAGATCAGTACCGACTGAACTTCACTTTGTCACTGAAATTTACACTAATCATATATAGTAATGTAAATATGATGATTTAAACAACAATAGATCTACCTACTCCGTCCTTTTTACCCCTTGTTATTTGATCCCGGTACAGCTATCTGGATTTTATCAATAAAAAAAACGCTAATCAACCATTTACAAAAGTTCAAAGTGCTTTTTATATGCTCTGTTTAAAAAACGATTACTGCGCCATTAAATGGTATATTGCTAAGTCACCCTGTAGTCAGGGAATGTTTTAACCTACAGGACGACTGTGCCTGGCTATTGATTGGATGATCTGACTTTTTTATGTCTGATGTGAAGGGTATATACCGACGTACTTTGATATTAAAAGGTTAATTAACACAATAATTATTTCCGTTATATTTCTGATTGATTGTTCAGTGCTGAATGAAAAGAAATTATGAAAATATTATATATAATCATATTTATTAAAAATGATTTTCTTTTAAAGTAAAACGTACGTGCTATAATTAACATTCACGACAAACTCGATAATTTGAATCTGTGAAATCATTGTTGATCAGTAGGAAATTTTCGTAAAGACATAACGGCATGTTTTTCGTTTGTTGGTTGTTTGGAGTTTAATATCCCTCTGATAATCTACTTTACACAGAGAAGTCTCCAGTGTTAGATTAAGCACGCCAAAGTAACTTGTGACATACACTTTCAGCTAAGCAACTCTCAACTTTCGACTCCAAAGCCATTTGAAGGTTTGGCAACGGAACATAATGCGCGTCAAACCTAAGACGTAAAAATAGGTAGGGGTTGCTCGGCATTTAGAAGTGAGAATCACAGGTCTTTCGAATATGACCTTAAATACGAAGATCCTGTGTCACGGTAGGCGTTGGCACGTTATAGAACCCTCACTGCTACGGCCCTGAGCGCTAAGCGTAGGTCTAAATTTGTGGCACTTCACCTACAGCTGGTGACGTCTCAATATGAGTGAAAACGTTAAACAGACAAACAAACAGAACATGATGAACTATTACGACTTAAATTTGAATCCAGGTTATGCACACACGAATATAAATATATTAGAAGCAAGCATTGTCTTATTGCATCTTTGTGTACTTTTTGAGAATTTGGTAATTCTTTTAGTGTACTGCGAACCAACATTTTCCTAGAGGTTCGGAAGAACCCAGTCGTCTCGATTATTTCTTGCCGCGAACTAATCTTTTAATCTCTCATATTTGTTTAAGATATTGTCGGTTGCGAAATTAGTCACCGTGAAAGACGCAGTGTATCTCAAGCAAAACGCGAAATACAGTTGGCTTACAGGAGTTTTTTCTACTGGTAGTTGAAATATTTGTATTCTCTTTCTTATATATATCATTCTAGGTTCTTGTAGTTGACTCTGTGTAATGCTATTTACAGACTATTAACCAGCACTTTTAGTGATTGAAAATTAGCTATAATTTCATTTGCTTCATTCACTAAAGCCTACACATGAACAGAGGGAAACACAGGGTCAAACAGTTGTCTTCTTATCAGCGCACCTGTTAAGATGGTTCTTTCAACGTTTAAAGATTCATTTTAGAATGGTTTGTTTTATTTCAGGAGGGAGTCTTTTAAATTTTAGAGATGGAAGTGGACGTCATCTGAAGCACAGGTGTTAATGTAGGACCACATTACCAGTGTCTTTCCCTGTAAAATGGGAAAATTGGACAAATTTGATATAGTATTTAAAAACCCCGACGGCGTGTGTGTTTCTGGGAATCCACTCTATGGGACCGTCGTTCTAGAACTCTCCGGAAAATTAAAAATTCACGGTAAGAGTTTATAATTTTGTTTCCGCAAAAAGTAATAAAATAAACCCTGTTAAAATATAGTAGTTTATTCCAGAAATTTGCACATTATTTTCATATGGCTACCAATAAACAAATTGATACTTATTGATTCTCTTTCTCAAATTTACTGTGCAAGGTTATTTTTATTTTATTTTTATTTTTAGATATTATTATCAATATCAAAGTAATAAAAAAGAAAAACGACATGTCAATAGAATAAAAATACCAACGAAACATATAATTTGACATTCTTTCTGCAGTATTAACCTCGTTTATTAAGGCAACATTGATACTACCCTCGCCCATTTCATATATGTCCCTCTAGTCACTAACTAAAGGAACGAGCCTCTCTCCAAGAAAACAAAGGGGTTTCAATGACGCAAACAAAATCATTTTGTCCTCCTGCTTAAATCGTAGTTTTCTGCAACTAAAATGCTTTTTTTCTTCAGATATAACTATCAATTACCGATATAACTTGTCCGCATTCAGTAAGCCTTTTGTCATATATAGTATATTTGTTGTGGTAATACATACAATAATATGCTATAAATAAACACGGACTCAATTTTCTGCAATTTTATATCTGTCAAATGTTTAAAAGTAAATTTTACATAGTAAAAATATATTTTATTTTTATCTCTTTTACATTCAATGTGAACGGGATCAGCATTCCATCTGGGTGCATATCTGTGCATTATCATGTATTCCAGTCACATATTAACGGCTCTAAAGTATATTACCTCGTGCTCAATTTATTGGTAAGATATTCATAACATTCAAACATTGTACACGTAGGGATGTACGTATTTATTGGAGAAGCAGGCTTTGAGAATCAGTAAAGTCTAAGACCGTAGACGGTTTCTTAAAGATTCGATGTTTTCCAGAAACAGCGTTACAGCGTTAGGCGTTACGGACATGTGTAGAGTATTCATATTCATTATGTCAGTTTTAAGCAGTCACGACGTTTACCACATTTCTGTCATAACTGTGACTACATACCGTCCAGTTGGCATGCTCGTGGGTCTTGATAAATAAGAAGGGGTATACCATATATATATATATATATATATATATATATATATATATATATATATATAGGAAAGAACGAGGAAAATTTTTTTATTAATAACGCGAATGAAAGGCATAGTGGCGCAAAATGAGGGCATAATAACGCAAAACAAAGGCGTGATAATGCAAAACAAAGGCGTGATAATGCAAAACAAAGGCGTGATAATGCAAAACAAAGGCGTGATAATGCAAAACAAAGGCGTGATAATGCAAAACAAAGGCGTGATAATGCAAAACAAAGGCGTGATAATGCAAAACAAAGGCGTGATAATGCAAAACAAAGGCGTGATAATGCACAACAAAGGCGTGATAATGCAAAACAAAGGTGTGATAATGCAAAACAAAGGCGTGATAATGCAAAACAAAGGCGTGATAATGCAAAACAAAGGTGTGATAATGCAAAACAAAGGCGTGATAATGCAAAACAAAGGCGTGATAATGCAAAACAAAGGCGTGATAATGCAAAACAAAGGCTTAATAAACGATGGCGCAGTAACGCGAATGAAAGGCGTAATAACACCCATTCTTTAGTTCCAAATTCAGAACTCTACTTTTCTTTTATGGTGCAGACAATTTTCCCAAAGAAGTTACAATTATCTGAATAGAAAACATATGCACATGTAGTAGATCTTTGTTCAATAAAATATATATAAAAAAAATACCTGGGCCGGGATTCAACACAGTAGTTACGTTTAACGCAGTGTTAAAGATTACTCATGTGACCAGCTATCGAAGTGGTAGATTCGTTTGTAAAAAGGCAATTTGATAACAATTAACTATCACTTAGTTAACGGAGTAAATCACTCACAAAGAACAAAAGTCCCTGTAAAGTACGCGGGCCATGTCAAAGCCATAGAAGTAAAAATGCGTGTATATTTTGAAAAGTATGCGAACACGACAAACCTCGCTGAATTGAAAGGTCTAGAGTAACATATTGATTAGAACGACAAATTATCACGGGTGCACATCAAGTAAAATGACACAACAACAATGAAAGTTACAACACACTACAACCTAAGGTTCAACGAGCACTCTTTTTATATCTTTAATTCGCATTATCATATCTTTCTTTAACGTTATAACACCTTTATTTCCTATTATTACACCTTTGATTTGCTTTGTTATGTTGCGTTATAACTTCTTTGATTTGCGTTATTATATTGCGTTATAACTTCTTTGATTTGCGTTATCATATTGCGTTATAACTTCTTTGATTTGCGTTATTATATTGCGTTATAACTTCTTTAATTTGCGTTATCATATTGCGTTATAACTTCTTTAATTTACGTTATTGTATTGCGTTATAACTTCTTTGATTTGCGTTATTATATTGCGTTATAACTTCTTTAATTTGCGTTATTATATTGCGTTATAACTTCTTTAATTTGCGTTATTGTATTGCGTTATAACTTCTTTGATTTGCGTTATTATATTGCGTTATAACTTCTTTAATTTGCGTTATTATATTGCGTTATAACTTCTTTGATTTGCGTTATCATATTGCGTTATAACTTCTTTGATTTGCGTTATCATATTGCGTTATAACTTCTTTGATTTGCGTTATTATATTGCGTTATAACTTCTTTAATTTACGTTATTGTATTGTGTTATAACTTCTTTGATTTGCGTTATTATATTGCGTTATAACTTCTTTGATTTGCGTTATTATATTGCGTTATAACTTCTTTAATTTGCGTTATTATATTGTGTTATAACTTCTTTAATTTACGTTATTGTATTGCGTTATAACTTCTTTGATTTGCGTTATTATATTGCGTTATAACTTCTTTAATTTACGTTATTGTATTGCGTTATAACTTCTTTGATTTGCGTTATTATATTGCGTTATAACTTCTTTGATTTGCTTTATTATATTGCGTTATAACTTCTATGATTTGCTTTATTATATTGCGTGGGGTTCCGGATTCTTAGAATAGATCCTTTGTACCCCTTGCTTGTCGTAAGAGGCGACTAAATGGGGCGGTCTTCGGATGAGACCGCAAAAACTGAGGGCCCGTGTCACAGCAGGTGTGGCACGTAAAAGATCCCTCCCTGCTCAAGGGCCATAAGCGCCGAGCATAGGCCTAAATTTGCAGCCCTTCACCGGCAATGGTGACGTCTCCCTATGGGTGAGGGATTCTCGAGCGGGACGTTAAACAATATTTAATCAATCAATCAATTATTATATTGCGTTATATCTTCTTTGATTTGCGTTATAACTTCTTTAATTTGCTTTATTATATTGCGTTATAACTTCTTTGATTTGCGTTATTATATTGCGTTATAACTTCTTTGATTTGCGTTATCATATTGCGTTATAACTTCTTTGATTTGCGTTATTATATTGTGTTATAACTTCTTTGATTTGCGTTATCATATTGCGTTATAACTTCTTTGATTTGCGTTATTATATTGCGTTATAACTTCTTTGATTTGCGTTATCATATTGCGTTATAACTTCTTTGATTTGCGTTATTATATTGTGTTATAACTTCTTTAATTTGCGTTATTATATTGTGTTATAACTTTTTAAATTTGCTTTATTATATTGTGTTATAACTTCTTTGATTTGCGTTATTATATTGCGTTATAACTTCTTTAATTTACGTTATCATATTGCGTTATAACTTCTTTAATTTGCGTTATCATATTGCGTTATAACCTCTTTGATTTGCGTTATTATATTGCGTTATAACTTCTTTGATTTGCGTTATCATATTGCGTTATAACCTCTTTGATTTGCGTTATTATATTGCGTTATAACTTCTTTGATTTGCGTTATCATATTGCGTTATAACTTCTTTGATTTGCGTTATTATATTGTGTTATAACTTCTTTGATTTGCGTTATTATATTGCGTTATAACTTCTTTGATTTGCGTTATTATATTGCGTTATAACTTCTTTGATTTACGTTATAACTTCTTTGATTTGCGTTATTATATTGCGTTATAACTTCTTTAATTTGCGTTATTATATTGCGTTATAACTTCTTTGATTTGCGTTATTATATTGCGTTATAACTTCTTTAATTTGCGTTATTATATTGCGTTATAACTTCTTTAATTTGCGTTATTATATTGCGTTATAACTTCTTTGATTTGCGTTATTATATTGTGTTATAACTTCTTTGATTTGCGTTATTATATTGCGTTATAACTTCTTTAATTTGCGGTATTATATTGCGTTATAACTTCTTTGATTTGCGTTATTATATTGCGTTATAACTTCTTTGATTTGCGTTATCATATTGCGTTATAACTTCTTTAATTTGCGTTATCATATTGCGTTATAACTTCTTTGATTTGCGTGATCATAATGCGTTATAACTTTTTGAATTTGCGTTATTATATTGCTTTATAACTTCTTTGATTTGCGTTATCATATTGCGTTATAACTTCTTTGATTTGCGTTATTATATTGCGTTATAACTTTAATTTGCGTGATCATATTGCGTTATAACTTCTTTGATTTGCGTTATCATATTGCGTTATAACTTTTTTAATTTGCGTTATTATATTGCTTTATAACTTCTTTAATTTGCGTTATCATATTGCGTTATAACTTCTTTGATTTGCGTTATCATATTGCGTTATAACTTCTTTGATTTGCGTTATAACTTCTTTAATTTGCGTTACAACGCCTTTATGTTGTTGTTAAAACGCCTGTAATTTGCATTGATGCATGCCCGCTTTTGATTTGATTTTCCGCCTAATAATATTTTTTTTCATTTTATTTTACCTATTAAATCCGCGTTTTTACGCCTTTCATTTGCATCACCACGCCTTTCATTCGCGTTATTATTCCTTTGTTTTGCATTATTTCGCCTTTGTTTCGCGTTATTATGTCTTTGTGTTATTACTCCTTTGAGTTGCGTTATTACGCCTTTCATTCACGTTATAACGCTTTTTCACTGCGTTATCACACCTTTGTTTTGCGTTATTACTCCTTTGTGTTGCGTTATTACGCTTTTCATTCACGTTATAACGCTTTATCGCCGCGTTATTACATCTTTGTTTTGCATTATTATGCCTGTGTTTAGCGTTATCACGTCTTTCATTCGCGTTGTGACGCCTTTGTTTGCGTTAGCACGCCTTTCATTCGCCTTGTTACGCCTTTGTTTTGCGTTATCACGCCTTTCATTCGCGTTGTGACGCCTTTGTTTTGCGTTATCACGCCTTTCATTCGCCTTGTTACGCCTTTGTTTAGCGTTATTACACCTTTCATTCGCGTTGTGACGCCTTTGTTTAACGTTATCACGCCTTTCATTCGCGTTGTGACGCCTTTGTTTAGCGTTATCACGCCTTTCATTCGCCTTGTTACGCCTTTGTTTAGCGTTATCACGCCTTTCATTCGCGTTGTGACGCCTTTGTTTAGCGTTATCACGCCTTTCATTCGCGTTGTGACGCCTTTGTTTAGCGTTATCACGCCTTTCATTCGTCTTGTTACGCCTTTGTTTTGCGCTATCACGCCTTTCATTCGCGTTGTGACGCCTTTGTTTAGCGTTATCACGCCTTTCATTCGCCTTGTTACGCCTTTGTTTTGCGTTATCACGCCTTTCATTCGCGTTGTGACGCCTTTGTTTAGCGTTATCACGCCTTTCATTCGCCTTGTTACGCCTTTGTTTTGCGCTATCACGCCTTTCATTCGCCTTGTTACGCCTTTGTTTAGCGTTATCACGCCTTTCATTCGCCTTGTGACGCCTTTGTTTAGCGTTATCACGCCTTTCATTCGCCTTGTGACGCCTTTGTTTTGCGTTATCACGCCTTTCGTTCGCCTTGTTACGCCTTTGTTTAGCGTTATCACGCCTTTCATTCGCCTTGTTACGCCTTTGTTTAGCGTTATCACGCCTTTCATTCGCGTTGTGACGCCTCTGTTTAGCGTTATCACGCCTTTGTTTAGCGTTATCACGCCTTTGTTTTGCGTTATCACGCCTTTGTTTAGCGTTATCACGCCTTTCATTCGCCTTGTTACGCCTTTGTTTAGCGTTATCACGCCTTTCATTCGCCTTGTTACGCCTTTGTTTTGCGTTATCACGCCTTTCATTAGCCTTGTGACGCCTTTGTTTTGCGTTATCACGCCGTTCATTCGCCTTGTGACGCCTTTGTTTAGCGTTATCACGCCTTTCATTCGCCTTGTGACGCCTTTGTTTAGCGTTATCACGCCTTTCATTCGCCTTGTGACGCCTTTGTTTAGCGTTATCACGCCTTTGTTTAGCGTTATCACGCCTTTGTTTTGCGTTATCACGCCTTTCATTCGCCTTGTTACGCCTTTGTTTAGCGTTATCACGCCTTTCATTCGCCTTGTTACGCCTTTGTTTAGCGTTATCACGCCTTTCATTAGCCTTGTGACGCCTTTGTTTTGCGTTATCACGCCGTTCATTCGCCTTGTGACGCCTTTGTTTAGCGTTATCACGCCTTTCATTCGCGTTGTGACGCCTTTGTTTTGCGTTATCACGTCTTTCATTCGCGTTGTGACGCCTTTGTTTTGCGTTATCACGCCTTTCATTCGCCTTGTTACGCCTTTGTTTAGCGTTATCACGCCTTTCATTCGCCTTGTTACGCCTTTGTTTAGCGTTATCACGCCTTTCATTCGCCTTGTTACGCCTTTGTTTAGCGTTATCACGCCTTTCATTCGCGTTGTGACGCCTTTGTTTAGCGTTATCACGCCTTTGTTTAGCGTTATCACGCCTTTGTTTTGCGTTATCACGCCTTTCATTCGCGTTGTTACGCCTTTGTTTAGCGTTATCACGCCTTTCATTCGCCTTGTTACGCCTTTGTTTAGCGTTATCACGCCTTTCATTCGCGTTGTTACGCCTTTGTTTAGCGTTATCACGCCTTTCATTCGCGTTGTTACGCCTTTGTTTTGCGTTATCACGCCTTTCATTCGCGTTGTGACGCCTTTGTTTAGCGTTATCACGCCTTTCATTCGCGTTGTGACGCCTTTGTTTTGCGCTATCACGCCTTTCATTCGCGTTGTGACGCCTTTGTTTTGCGTTATCACGCCCTTCATTCGCGTTGTGACGCCTTTGTTTAGCATTATCACGCCTTTCATTCGCGTTGTGACGCCTTTGTTTAGCATTATCACGCCTTTCATTCGCGTTGTGACGCCTTTGTTTTGCGTTATCACGCCTTTCATTCGCGTTGTGACGCCTTTGTTTTGCGTTATCACGCCTTTCACCATGCCTTTATTTTGCTTTACTACACCTTTTATTCGCTTTATCACTCTTTTTTGCCGCGTTTTTATGCCTTTGTATTGTGTTATAAAACGCTTTTGATCGACATTATAGCGCCTTTAGTGATATGTTTTAAAATTCTGTTTAGTGATCCTACATGTAATATAGGATTTTGTACACATTTATGTAAGAAAGGAATGAAGGAAGAATGGATGGATGGAAATATAAGTGGAGTATTTCAAACTCTGAAGCTTACGTGCTGTTCTACAGCTAGATACTATAATACACATTATGTCATCTAGGCTTGAGATATTATGAAATATTTACAGTTTCGTGATTATTTATATAATACTTGAATATCAGTCTTTAATCAGTTCTAGTCTCTATTATCTCTACCAGGGTAAAATTACTCTATAAATCATGAGACGCTTTAATTATTGATTTCCATATCTATTGATTTAGTGTAATTTGATGACAAGGTAAGTCCGAATAGCAAAAACCTGTCATAATCTGTCATTAGCGGACGTTAACTGCAAATTCAAGCAATATATTGTTTTCCCATTTTAAAAGAAGCAAACGAAGAAAATGGAGATCAAGTTGTGACTGTAAAACAAGATTTTTGTATTCATTCGGATTCACTTTCAGTTGAAAACTGTGGCAATGGATTTTGTGACAACTTTATAAAATTTAACCACCACCATCCATTTCCCGCCCTCTTGAAAGCCTCCTACTGTGGTATCACAATTCTGTGGGTACCATATTTGGTGCTATTTTCCAACACTGTAAACACACACACACACAGATATATATATATATATATATATATATATATATATATATATATATATAATTTGAAAAAAAAAATCCAGTATTTGATACAGCAAATATAATATAGCCAATAATAAAAGCAATAAAAGCCAAGAAATACAAAACTCCAATTAATTTCATTCCACTGTAAGCAAGCGCTTTCGGCTTTAATGCCTCATCAGACAGCTATAACTGTCGGAAGAGGCATTAAAGCCGAAAGCGCTTACAGTGGAATGTAATTAATTAGAATTTTGTGTTTCTTGGCTTTTATTACTGTATATATATATATATATATATATATATATAACTTTAACGTAAATTCTGTGCAACTACACGTGTTCATTGTAATTTCCTCTTCATTAAAATTTTTATGTTAGATTTTAATGAAGATAGCAAGATTTGTATCGATGTCAACTTTTCCCTACTATTAGTAAATATTGCGTGACCGCAGTATATAAACGACAACTGTAGTAGGTTGTTCCGACACATTCCGAAAGTTCCGTACTGCATATATTTACTCAAGTTTAGCTTTAAAAAAAACTATAGGACCCAGCCAGTAGATTACTTTATAATCAGATGAATGTGTAAAAAATGTCACATTGTTACTAAGAAAAAATATTTTTTGCCTTATATTATTTTAATAATTTTAAAATATTTACAAGACTAAGATATTAATAAATCCAAGAAATAATTGGAAGGGACACAAACCGACCAACCACAAAAAGTTTTATGTATAGTTATATTGGTGCGTACTTGTATACATATATGTACCTTTAAGTGTGTTTACAGACACCTGTACAAAACACAAGATTGAAGAATGCAGTTTTAAAAACGATGATGAAACGCCAGTATACTATATAAGTATTGTACAGTTGTAGACGCAGGTGTCGCCAAACGACATTGGAAATTGTGCATTTTGAAAGCAATATAAAATCGAAGTGACTGAATTTGTATCGTTCATTTTTAGAAACTTCTGTTCTGTCGGATGTCATCAAATGAAAATGCATTCTAATAACTCAATCAGTGTACCATAAATTGTTTAATATTATTTTTGATAGTGGCATTGTCCCAGACGAGTGGTTAATTGGAATTGTGAAACCTATCTACAAAATCAAAGGTGACCCCACATTATCTGAAAATTATTGCCCAATAACATTATTAAGCTGTCTTGGCAAACTCTTCACATGTATATTGAACACTCGGCTGGAGGCATACGCAGCAGAAATAAATCTCATTAGTCAAAGCCAAACTGGCTTTAGAAAGGGTTATTCTACCTTAGATCATATTTTGACACTGAATATCTTATCAGAAACTCTAATGAAGCAAAAAAAGAAATTATTCTACGCGTTTATTGACTTTAAACAAGCTTTTGATACCGTATGAAGAAGCGGTTCATGGTATAAGATGTTGAAAAACGGTATTGATGGAAAATGGTTTACTTACATTAAGAATATGTACCAGGGAATTAAATCTTTGATCAATATGAATGTTATATCGTCTGATTTAATAAGCTGTAATGTTGGTGTACGACAAGGTAAAAATTTGTCTCCTTTTTTGTTTTCCCTGTATATTAATGATCTAAAGAATTTTATAGCAGATAAAACTTTGTGGGTCTCCAAAGCAATGCTACAGCCATAGAGAATGAATTGTTTTTGTACTTGAAACTATCTATCTTGTTTTATGCTGATGATACAGTAATTATGGCTGAGACAGCATATTATCTCCAAAGAGCATTAAATGAATTTTACCTATATTGTAATCAATGGAAACTACAAGTCAATACAGATAAAACAAAAATACTGATATTTTGTAGAAGACGGATACCAAAAATATTTTTATTATAATGATGTTACTGTAGAAAATGTCAAAGAATTTAAATACTTGGGTAATATTTTTTCTAGATCAGGATCTTTTATCAAAGCAAAAAAAATCTGTGTGAACAAGCACAGAAATCAATGTATGGTGAAATAAGACAATTTAATTTACCAGTCAATTGTCAGATTGCTTTGTTTGATAAGATTGTCGCTCCAGTGTTATTGTATGGATGTGAAATTTGGGGGTTTGAAAATGTACACATTATTGAACGTGTTCATTTGAAATTTCTAAAGTTTATCTTTAATTTAAAAAGTAGCTCTCTGTCTTATATGGTATACGGTGAAACAGGGTGTTATCCTTTAGATATCAATATATATACAAGGATGATATCATACTGGGAAAAAGTATTTACTTGTCCAGAAAATAAAATTGTGAAGATTTTATACAGGTATCTACTCATACATCATAACAGTGAATATATGTCAAATTCTTGGATCTTATGTATCAAGAAAGTGTTAGATATGTGTGGGTTCTGAAATATCTGGTCTGAACAAAATTATGTAAACATTAAATGTATTTCGACTGTTGTTAAACAAAGGTTACCAGACCTATTTATTCAAAAATGGTTCAGTGATATTATCGAATCATTAAAAGGCCAGATATACAGAATATTTAAAACCAGCTTCTGCTTTGAAAATTATACTGTATAAATATATTGCCAAACAAACTTAGAAAGATATTCATGAAATTTCGAACTTCAAATCATCATCTCCCGGTAGAAACTGGGAGATGGTACAATATCCCTCTCAATGAAAGAGTTTGCAAATTATGTAACTCGGGACATATTGCTGACGAGTTTCATTATATTATTGAATGTAAAGAGTTTATTAATCAAAGGAAACTTGCATACTAAATATTGTAGATCACCAAATATAATGAAGTTTTCCGAACTTATGTCCAATAATAACTGTACATCACTGACAAAACTATGCATGTTTATTTCCAAAATTTATTATTAATAATTATTATTAATTTATAGTTGCATACTTCGAATTTTTCTACTTGATGCTTTGTATATTTCATACATTTATCGTACATGTTATCTCTTATATACCTCTGCCAAATGTATATTTGTAAATATATATATGTTCCGCATGTACCATTATATGGTTTGAGTGAATAAACTAAACTGTAAACTGTAATCACAGTAATCACAGTAATCACAGTTCTATGCAGTGTAAACCTGACCTCACTCAAAGTATTACAGTGTTCCTTTAGTAATGTAATAATTCAATATTACCTCACTTAAATAATTACAGTATCTGCTCTATTTTTCTCCATTTTCAGTTGAATAAAAAGAAGTCAGTTTTACAAAATTTGCTTACTTCGATGCATGGCTAGCCGTTTTGCTATTTATTTAAAAATGAGATATCTCTTTAAAAATGAGATATCTCTTTAAAAATGAGATATCTCTTTAAAGAAGAGAAACATTTCTTTAGGTAAATAGATATCTCTTAAACATAAAGAAATATATCTGAAAACTAAAGACCTATCTCTTTAAGGTAGAAAGACTTTAACATACTTATATATCTCTTAACCTTTAAGAAATTAATATAATTCTTGAAATACATGAGGATATGAACTACGACGCTTCACGTCCGCATGATTCATGAAGGGAGTTAATAGAACTCCATGAAAAGTATGCGAGCGTGAAGCGCTGCAGTTCATACGCTCAAGAAGTTTATTTCATCTCGCATATTTTAACAGAGATATCTCTCTAACTCTCTTTCTAACTCTATTTGACTACAATGATTTCTCCCATCCATGACCGTCGTCATATGTGTGACGTAATAAACTAGTGTAAAAGTGGCGGGTAAGTTCGAGGAGGTCGTTGGGACGACACTAACCACTTCTCACCAGTATAGCCAGTGGTATTATCGGAATTTTATTTACTTCATCTTTTGGGAAACTGATAGGAAATTAAACTTATATTTATATTTCTATCCCCCATATGCATTAACAAAAAGGAGAAATATATATTTAAGAAATAAATCATCATTGAAAATACATGAGGGTTTGAACTACAACACTTCATGCCTGCGATTGATTGATTGATTGATTGATGAAAACGAATCAAAATGTTAATATCAATTCTTGAATAACTTTTCTCAAATCAACAACATTAAAACGTATGACTTCACAACACTTTACACTACCATACCTCACGATAAATTAAAGGCTTGACTTTTTGACATAGACAGGTGCTGCTTCAACAAAAAATGATAAAAGGAAATACTCATATCTAATGATCGGACATCCCAAAAATCATTTTGTTAAACACTACTCTGACTCCACGCACATGTACTCTGAAGTTGATATTAAAAAGATGTTTGGCAATATCTTCGTAGTATTTGTTGGTCAGGTCTTCCAACAGTCTTTTGGAATTCCTATGGGCACTAATTGTGCTCTTTTGTTAGCTGACCTGTTTTTATATTCTTAAGAAGCATGAGACGAAAGTATCTCTTGCTGTGGCCTTCAATTTGACATTTAGATATATCGACTCGATGTGCACCAGTCCACTTGAAATAAAAGATACCACAGAGTTTTCCACATCTACTCCGTACTTAGATATTTATTGAAAATAGATGCTGACGGCAAACTAGCAATTCAACTTTATAACAAACGGGACGATTCCAATTTCTCTATCGTCAACTTCCCTTATCTATCTAGCAATATTACATTATCACCTGCATATGGTGTTTTTATCTCTCATCCGATTCGATACTCAAAAGCTTGTTCTGCATATGATCAGTTTTTTAAATCGAGACAGGCTACTGACAAACAAGCAGATGTTACAGGTGTCTGAAGTCAGCATTTCGCAAATTTTATGGTCTTTATAACGATCTAGTTTGCCAATGGGACAAATGCTGTCTGACGTGTTTCATACCAATTTTTAGACCGTTCTTGGCACACTGTTTCTAACTGAGGATTACTCCGTTTACCTGATCAAGATATAGGCCTAGGGCTTAAAGCGTGTGTGGGTCGATAGGAAATGTTTTACTCCTCCTATGCTCCTGACCCCACCTCTGTTATGTCCAGGGGTCCTTGTTTGTCCATCTCTCTGTTTTGTATTTTCTATAGGAATTACGAGATTGAGTACTATTCGCTATCTTGGTCTTTTCATTAAATTTGTGCTGTTGTTGTCTTCATTTATCTATAGAAATACACATTCAGAAAGGTACACAATGTGATTTCTTTTAATTAAGACTGATTAGTAAGTTTGTTTTTTAATTGCAGATATTTTACTTCGTTTCCATGGTTACGCCAGTGTTTGTTGGGTTGAACGACATTCCAGTGGCCACGGGAAAAACAAAAAGGCTGTCGCCAAGCACTTCTCCAGCGAGGAGATTTATTTCGACCACACGGTTGATATTTATGGTAAAATATTAATACTGTTATAATTCTAATTTAATTATACCAAATTTTCTATTAAGATTGAAAATACTTCAGGGTATGACTGGTGACGCTTCACGCAAGTATGCCGACACAAAGCGTTTGCCGTTCCAACCTTCATGTATTTTCAAAAATGAAATTTATTTTTTATATCTACATATTTTATTTTCATTTTTATCAAAATTTCCAGCCGTTCAATTAGATATACTATATTTTTCAACGTTCATACGCAAATTGTTCGCAACCTCATTGAATTCGTGAGGAAATGACAATCATTACAAATGGTAGAGAAGCAATAGAAATGTAAATATGCAGAGATGGCAGCATGCTAACCGATATTGAACCAAATACAAGGCACGAATACTGTGCATGACGTTTACAAAGATTAGTTTTTAAGATGTAAGCAAACCTAGCCGTGATGCTGACATTTCACACTCTGTCAAAACTTGCAATAATCATTAAAATTATAGAATAAGCAATCTGATACAATTTGGGGAATATTTCATTATATCCAAACGATGTTCGTGATCTTAAAAACTGAGAGAGAGAGAGAGAGAGAGAGAGAGAGAGAGAGAGAGAGAGAGAGAGAGAGAGAGAGAGAGAGAGAGAGAGAGAGTAAAACGTGTAACGTGAGGACAAATTTTAACCATTTGACAGACGTTGTGAGGACAGAAGAGCACTATCAGGACAAAAATTCTGTCCTCACAATTACGTCCTCATAAATGTGACCTACAAAATGTGAAAGATGTAGATACAATATATTAGATTAGTGAGGACAAGTGGTGTGAGGATATGTCCTTGATTAAATTCTGTCTCAAAAACAAATTTTTCACAATTCGAAAGAGAGCAGTAAATAAACTTTTATAGGTGTCCCTATAGTTCTACCTAACATAGTGCTTTTTCGCCTTTAAAATACCGTATGTGTATATTTTCTTCTAGACACTTTACAGGTTCGGTCGGAGAGAGAGAGAGAGAGAGAGAGAGAGAGAGAGAGAGAGAGAGAGAGAGAGAGAGATGGCTATTGATTGTTGCTGAAATTTAGTTCTTGACCTTTCCATAATTACTCAGATTCTAGCATCTATATATTTAATTCATTGTCTAAATTGTGCTATGGCCTTTGTTCAAGTTTTCGACCAGATTCCAAATGAATTCATTGAAACTTGAACAATAACATAGTATTCTCCCTTAAGATTTGAACGGCAAAATGCTCCGGTTTCAAGAATTCTACTGTGCTGATAAGAATTTCATTTAGAACCATATATTAATTTTTAATTTTTTTTAATTTAAACTTTCACTTCACACAAATAATATTTGCATATAAATAAAAAGAAATATTATAAGAAAATATGTTACAGATCCCAAGGAAAACTGACAAGACACATTTATTTTCAAACACAAGTCAATAGTATTGATTAGACATACTGTCTATGATTTTATATTTATCTTTTTTGTAAATATGAATATGAGTGGAGTAAAAGGTAATTTCCAATGAAAAGAGAGAGAGAGAGAAAGAGAAAAATGAGAGAGAGGTACAAAAGCATTGTTACCTTGCTAACAGATTTTAACAACTGCAATAATTCTAAATATATCTATGAAAAAGACAACTTCAATATACTAAATGAATAAGTAATCTTAAGTTTTCACATATCGTCTGCCAGTGACTTTCATATTCATCACATCTACAGTTTTAAAAGCAAGTACATCTCAACTGCTATTCTGTATATAACTATTTTTTCTAATTGTAGATATATGTGACTGAGGGCTGTTTTTGTATTTTACAAGAAAAAAATGTATTGTTTAACTACAAGCAAAATCAAATTTTGGAATTTATAAATATGCCTGTTATAGTATCAATTAATACAGTGAACTTTGCCCCATATCTTAATTCTGTACATCTTAAATAATGTATTACAAAAATCGAGAGAAAATTTATATATTGAACTTAATTCAAAGTTCAAACTTGTTTTATGACTTGATTTCATGACTGTTTTATGATTTAATTGCTAAGAATATATATTCATTAATCTGTCCACCTTGATATATATTAAAAATTCATTTTCCTAATTTTTTTTTCTGACGGGTTTTGGGAAAAATGAAAATGGACTGAACTTCAACTTGGAGCAAACATTCTGTATCAACTTATTACTATATTAAGAAATATATATATAAATGTGAAATTTAATGAGTGACTATAATTAATTTAATTACCTTCATTTACTTCCATGGAATCTAGGTCACGTGGGTAAAGAAGTCCATACACTGACTTCCGGTTCCCACTCCATCCCGTTTGAGTTTCACCTTCCTACTGACTGTCCCACATCTTATGAGGGCTCCATTGGTCGTGTGCGTTATTACGTGTCCGCCCGGATCCGGAAGTTGTATGAAATTGAACACACGACCATGAAGCTCTTCACTGTTATCAACCATCTTGACGTTAACAACGATTTACGGTTACAGGTAGACATTTTATAAGTAATAGGTTAAGTTCAAAGGTAACGCGTAGAATTTACATGTTACAAACAGAGTTTACAGGTTCTAGAGAGTTTAAATAGCTTACAAGTAGATTTTACAGATTGTTTGAAGATTCTAGAGAGTTTACACGTAGAGTTAGAAGTAGATCTTGAATTTTACAGCTTTTTAAAGGATTCATCTGTTACATACAAGAAGTACTAGATTATTGATACTCATCAAAATTCCGAGTCTTGATACTGTTAATTTCCAGATCATTGGTTCACCACTCTCTGAAACTGATGGCGTCATGCATGCATATATAGAAAATATCCACCGCATCACAAACAAAACTGCCTACACAACAAATAATTTTACTGTATGTTTGGTTTTGATAATTTGGAATACATTTATTATCTCATAAACATGGATTTACAAATACATAAAGGGGTATATGATTTACCAGTACTATAGTAATGAATCACGTCTCGTTGACAAGCGAAGATCATCAGATTAAACTCGACGCTTCGCGCCTCGTTTAATCTGATAATCCTCGCCTGTCAGCTAGACGTGATCCGACTTTTCGGACCAAGTTACTCTAGTAATGTTATATATCTATTTGCTGAAGCATCAGAAAAGATCTCAATGTGCAATTACTTAATCGTTGTATATTTCAAGAACAAGGTACGTCTCAAAATAGCACTTAATTATACACCTACTTGGGAGAACTCCCGTAAATGCACGTCAAAATTAACGTCAAAGCGACGTCATCGTCAATTTGATATAGGGTTTCTGTTGAATATATTACAGCCATCGTCAATTTGATATAGGGTTTCTGTTGAATATATTACAGCCATCGTCAATTTGATATAGGGTTTCTGTTGAATATATTACAGCCATCGTCAATTTGATATAGGGTTTCTGTTGAATATATTACAGTTTCTTTTGAGAATTAAAAAAAATAATAATGGCTATTTTTTTTAAATGGCACATTCTCAAATACCATATTTAATATTTTGTTGAATTTTCTTAATAACTATTATCAATAATTATAACCTTGTTCTTACTGTCCGACTTTGAAAGATCACACCTCTGTTCGAAGTTAGATTGAAAGATCACACCTCTGTTCGAAGTTAGATATCGTACAGCTCGAGATGAGGGACTAATTGGAATAAAAAATATAAAGAAATGGCATGGCAAAAATCACGCTGATTGAAAGAAACACTTCGCATCATGTTTTAAGCAGCCTTGGCAGAAATTATTTTGTATTCTTTGAGACAGAATTTATTCTAAAGCTTAGACATTAGAAAACAAAAATACCCTGATGTGACCTTCAACTCGAGGCTTAGGTTTTACCTTTTAAAAATACTCTTTTCGCTTATGTCGATTCAATATATCCCAGTGAAGTCGAAATAAAAGATACCACAGATTCTTCTATATCTGCTTCATATTTGGCTATTTTATTAAATATAGATGTTAATGACAAATTAACAACTCAACACTATGAGAAACGAGATGAGTTCAGCTTCTTCGTCGTCATCTTCTCATTTCTACGTAGCTGTATTCCATTATCACTGCATATGGTGTTTAAATCGTGGCAAGCTACTGAAAAATGAGTTGGTGTAATACTCCAGTTTAAAGTCAACATTTCGCAAATTCTATGGTCGTTATAAAACCTGTTAGACTGAATGCTGACTCGCTGTTTCATATGAATTATTAGGCTGTTAATCCTGACATCGGATTACTCCGTGTACATGATAACGATATAGGGCGCACGGCGGGTGTGACCGGTCAACAGAAGATGCTTACTACTCCTAGACACCTGATGCCACCTCTGGTGTGTCCAGAGGTCATAATTTGCCCTACTCCTAATTTTATATTCATTGTAGGATTTTTGAGATTGATCGTAATATTCGTTATCTTCAGGTTTTCATCTTCATCAATCACATTGATATGCCTTCATCAATCACTTCTACACACCTTTATCAATTACATTTTTTTCATTACAATGTTACGAATTTTCAATAGTTTTTATTCCCATATATTGTATTTTGTTAAACACTATAAAATTTTGAAATTTATATGCATGTATTAATCAGTGCATATCAGTTTTTCCGTGGAGTGGACTGGTCAATTGATTTTATTGTACCTCGATATGATCTATATAATGCGATTTATTAAATACCTTAATATCATAATTCTATATAATGCGTTATCTGATTGGTCTAGACAATCACATGCAAGGTTGGATAAAACGTCATATCACTTCGTTGCTTGTACATTCCAATACGTTGATGACGTAGGATTTTGTTTTCGCAATTTCAATTGGATTTCTGTTGTCTTGTTTTGTTTTGGTATAATAAACAATTTATTGCATGATAGTGAGGGCGATATGAAGATCTATTAACCGGGGCCTTTGGTTATGAATGTATAGAAATTCGTTAGTTTGATTAATATTTGTACTATCATCAACAATCATTGTAGTCAAACAGTTTACACACTTACGATGATTACAATTCTTTAGGGTCTTCTACAGTTTTCTAAGGTTATTTATTTAGTAGGACTGCATTAATTGGTTTTTGGTTGGTGGATTGTTTTGTTTTTTTGGGGGGGGGATTGTTGTTGTTGCTGTTTTGTTTTGTTTTTTTTTTGTTTTTTGTTTTTTTATTTTTTGTTTGTTTTTTTGCTTTTTGTTTTTGTTTTTGTGTGTGTGTGTTTTTAAGGGTTTTTTTTTTTTTTTTGTTTATTTTTTTTTTTTTTTTTTTGTTTTGTTTTTTATTTGTTTGTTTGGTTTTTTTTTGGTTTTTTTTTTTTGTTTTTTTTTTTTTGGTTTTGTATTTTTTTTTTTTTTGGTTTTTTTTTTTAGGGTTTGTTTTCGTTTTTTGGGGGGGGTTTTGTTTTTTTTGTTGTTTTTTTTTTTTGTTTGTTTTTTTTTGTTTGTTTGTTTTTTTGTTTGTTTGTTTTTTTTTGTATATTTTTATAAAATAGGAAATAAAGTAATATTATTGCAACCATGTCTTCACTTTCAGCAATCAGCAGACGCGAGTAACGAGATAATGCTTTGCTGTCTGTGTTGTAAGTCTGGACCAATCTGTGCCACGCTATTTTTAGAAACAATTGGTTTCGTCCCCGGTGAGGGAATACCTATCCACGTGGAGATTGAGAACAGGAGCAGAAGGAAGATTTCTGCAGCAAGTGTTACACTTCTAATGGTAATTAATTAAATGTAATTAAGCCATGCTCGGATAATTTCTCTTCTGAGAACATGAAAGAGAACAAGGGTAGTAATTCTGATTAAATTTGCTACATCATTAAATATTGTGAAAATAAAATTAAATAGTTTTTAATTTTGATCATCGTCGCTAGCCATGTTTAATGAGTCCGGGAGTACCTACCTTTCATCAAACGATGTGATGGTTGTATGATCAGTGAAATTCTTGATTTTCATGAATATTTATGAAATGAAACATTCATTTTTTGACCAATCACAGTCACGATGACAGATATCGATAGCTGCACCCATAGGTAAAACGTGAAGGTTTGTTTACGAATAACAAAAAAAAAATATCACTTTTAAGAAGCAAGACAAAGATGTCACTATTTATTGAATGAAAACCGCCTTAACAAGAGAGGCTGTATTCTTGCAATTCTGTATCAATAAAGTTATTATTATTTACTTTGGGAGGGGGATTCAATCATTTAAAAAAATTGAAAAGAAAAAATGTAAGGGAGTCCCTGATTGGTTCATATATGAAGAAAGTCGAGGACGTTCTTAAATCATACAACTATAAAACGTAGTCTTAACTGAGACAATAGGCGTGTTTTGCGACAATGAATTTCGTTGAAAGAGGAATAAAACATGATTCAGTGAAGTGAGACTGATTTTGATAAATATTTAATCATATTTCACTATCCATGAGTTAGGATTGTGAATGATATACCGTTTGAAGATATCGAATTTACTAGTGCAAACTTGATGTATCTTTTTGTACCGATAATTCTATTATGAGTATTTAAATTGCAAAATGCAGAAAGAGAATAATAGCAGATAATGTAATTCATTTCGACTGCGATACGGAATCATAATTAATTAATAAAGTTAATTGACCAAACTCCAATTTTCATTACAAATACTATAGAATCAAGAAACCTAATCAAGAAATAAAACAAAGCCAATGTCAAAGTCCGCCAGATAGATACAGAATCCTGAAACGAGTATTTCATATCAATCCCAATCTTTCAGCATTTTGTTAATTATGAAGGATTCTCCATATAAAGGACTAAGAGCATGTGTTTGCGATTATAACCCTGAAAGAGAAGAGCACTCATTGCAAAATGTTCGCTAATTTTGTGAAGTTAAGGGTTTAAGTATCCAATCGATATCTGTCGTTTGATGGCTAGAGTCCTCTTTGAAGAAGGAAATACTTTTATTTAATCCTTCACGGGACATTTCCTTAGAGTAATATCTGGATTATTATCAATTTTCCAATCAGGTGGTCCGGTACAACACAAGCAAAAAGTCGAAGACCCACACAAATAAAGTGGCGTCTGCGTGTAAGTCTGAATGGAATGCTGGGAAGACAGGCGTGTGGACAGGGGAGCGACTGATCATTCCTTCTGTCCCGCCATCATACCTCTTCGGATGTGACATCATTGACATCTCATACGTGCTCGAGGTAGTTGATCTCTTCATAAAAGATATTTTGAAAAATTGATTTTTTTTTCTATATAGAATTCAGGAACCTCTTGACAGATTAGAAAGATGTTTTGTTCGAAAACGTAATACCTGCTTTAAAGTTACCGATTATGATATTTGTACATATAAAAACATAGCTGTAAACTGATTCTATTGAAAGATTTGAGCGAGGTCGTCTGATATGTCAATTTGCCGGTGAAACTGATCGTAATCCATGAAATAAATCAGAATTAGTTTCGTAAAATTAATCAGGAATAGTTTCGTAAAATTAATCAGGATTAGTTTCTCTATTTGTGAAAGATTCATGTATTAAGCAGCAACTACTAGTGTCTGTTAAGAGATTCCCTGAGTTCCTCTGCCTTCCTTTATGAATAAAGACAGTTCACTGTGCCATTGCTGAGATACCTTGAAATTTGCCTGGAAAATATCGGTAACATTGACCATTTTTAAAAACCTGTCCTATATTTTTCCTTTCTGTCCATTCATTCGATACACAAAACATGCAGTCAGTCATGTTTTTTGCTCGAGATGTATAAGTATTTACATAATCAATATAGGTATTGAAATATAATACTGCGATTTTTTTTTGATTTTTTTTTAAACTTGGGATTATTTAAACAGGTCTATCAGTGTAACACATATGTTTCATCATTCTTTTGAGACTTTCGGTTTCTTTACAACAATATTTTTCACTTTAGCCTAAGGTCAGAAATCCAGAGAAAACTGATCCCCATCAAAGCAGTGCTTTTGCTAGCGCCCTCGGGTAATAGCATATACATTATTGTGTTTGCAGCTAATGTGCATTCTTCGGTTCCATAGTACGGCATTCTGGGAGTTATAAAGAACACAAGTCTCGTTTTTTGTTGTTGTTTTTTTTTTTTGTGTGTCCATAAAACATTTTACACGAGTAATAAAAATGCTTTAGAAACAAGACTTTACAGGTAGTTATCTATCTTTTATTTTTGCGGGCTAATTATAGAGTATATACATAGTAAACGGGTCCCATTTGTTTTACTTGAAGATATACTTGTAATATCTAAAGTATAAGATTAGCAGTAATGAATGAAGCTCTCTTCAGCGGACTACACACAGTTCACGCTTGTCCGATCGATCAATATAGCCTCGACTAAAAATATCTTCTTAATGGATATTAGCCTCGGCTTTCCTTTGATGATGCGCGAGAAAATTACTGTTATCGGCAGTTTCCGTAAAGTCACGTGGTAAAATTTCTTCTATCGCGTTGACCGACTTTTCTAAGAAAACAAAACAAGTACTTGAAAAATACTGTCTTCGTAAGGTCATGTGGAAAAATTTTATGCCTATATACCTTCAAAAATATTAATTTCATTACATGTGTTTGAAGAAATGTTTCCTTAGGCTACAACTGATTTCCTCCAAGAACTTCAACATTTGTACCGTCTATGATTAGATACACCTGGACCAATTTTCTCACCGAATACATTTATCTAACAATAGTTTACATATATTTTTCATCAGTTCACTCAATAGGTTCAAGTAGGTCAAATGCTATTTTTATATCGGCATACCTTTTTCTGTTGTTCATTCAGTCGGAATATTCTAATTATATCATACTTTTGTTCTCGAGCCAAGGGCCGCGTACACAAACTTTCACACATGCCAAGTAAACTTAAGCCCAATTTTCTTAAATTGTAGTGTAATAATATACGAGTACATTATCCCGACTCCATGAACTATGATTTATTTATTGAATATTTTACCTTTCTGTCACGTATTGCAATGCAAACCAACCATCCCAAACATTACTTGTAGAAAATAAAGGTCTTTTTTTTTCAAAAAAATCTATAAACTCTAAGTAATTTAAATTTACTGTGATTGACATTTTATGATTAATTAATCATTTCTTATAACCTCTAATTGCATAGTCGATTAATAGATGTGGCGATATTACTCAAATATATGTTTTAATAGATATGCGTGTCAATAATATATATCAATCATAAAAGCACGAAATATATCAATTTCATGAAAATCTATGAATAATTAAAAGTTTTGAAGTTTTTCAAATTTATTATGCTTTTAAATGGTCAATAAAATGTGGTAAGAATGGATTCAAGGTTAACATTCACCACAGATAAACAGTTTAGCAATATCAAAGCTTGTACAAATTATTTCACTTCAATAGAAATTCACTGTCCTTGATGAAAATCACATGTATCTTTTCTAATTTCAACCCCCATTATTACTCAAAAAGAAGATAAGGGATGTGGCGACATTTTATCGTTCTTTGATTACATTATTAGTCACTAGATTTAAATAATAGATTGCGTCCCCAGTTTGATTATTGTGCAATAGCTATTACAGCAGTTGCATCCATGTTTCCTACATTTTCTGTTATTAAGTCTCTTAGTGGCAATCTCTATTCTTTGCAGTATACTTTAAAGCTATCAAAATGTAATTATCAACAGAATTTATCAGCTTAACGTACATGCATTAGTCGTTCATTTATAATTTTGTACATGTGACTCTGTCACACGTATCGTTTGTTAATCTGTTCATACGGGTTTTTTTAAATAACACATACATGTAAGTTTAACCAGTAGTTGATTTAATGCTTTTCATTATTACTTCAGCTTTGTTATATTACGTCAGTTTTGTTATTACGTCAGCTTCGACCGGTCGCAGTAGCTCAGTAGTTAGAGCGTTCGCTTCGTAACTGAAAGGTCGTGAGTTCGAGTCCCGTTCATGCTATGGCCGGGTCAAACCTAAGGTAAGGATTGCTCCTTCGCCAAACGCTCAGCATTTATAAGTGAGAATCACGGATCTTTCGGATATGAATTTAAAAACGGGGGTCCCGTGTCTCGGCAGTCGATGTTACGTTAAAGAACTCTCACTGTTACGGTCCTGAGCGCTAATCTAAATTTGTGGTACTTCAACTACAACGGGTGACGTCTCAATGTGAATTTTCGACGGGATATAAAACAAACAATCAGTCAAACGTCAGCTTCGTTACATTACGTCATCTTCGTTATATTACGTTAGTATCGATATATTACGTCATGCAGCTTCGTTATTACGTCATCCCGTGAGGACCCGGGTTAGAATAGGTCCTCAGTACCCCCTTGCTTGTCATAAGAGGCGACTAAATGGGGTGGTCCTTCGGATGAGACCGCAAAAACCAAGATCCCGTGTCACAGCAGGTGTGGCACGATAAAGATCCATCCCTGTTCAAAGGCCCTGAGCGCCGAGCATAGGCCTAAATTTGCAGCCCTTCACCGGCAATGGTGACGTCTCCATATTAGTGAAAAATTCCCGAACAATATATAATCAATCAATCGTTATTACGTCAACTTTGATTTGCCATTAAGTAAGCTCTTCGTGTTCTTTCTCTAATATCCTTGACTTCTCTGTACTCTCTTCGGGTTTCTGCTTCAAGAGTTTGGATCTGTCGTCAGTAAAATTTGGAATTTATTTAATGGTGTATTTAATAACTATGACATTGCATGTTTTGCAGTATTTATTCAACAGTTTTTCACATCCTCCATTTGTGCATTATTTATAATTCTTCCAGGATTCAAATTGTACATTTTCTGAAAAATGTAAAATATTTAATTAATTATAATGAAAAATGTACATATTCTAACTTTTCTTAATAAGATGTTCAACTTCTAAACATACTTAGAATTGCAATCAGTTACCAATGAATTCCAAACCAAAGCAAATATAGGAGATCCATTTCTTTAACTATGATGTAAACATTGTCTAAAGTTTGTGTAATTTTGTTACAGGTTCAGTTGAATCCTGTTAACATTGTTCAATTCTCGTTACATTTTACTTGTATTCTACAGTTGAATCCTGTTAACATTGTTCAATTCTCGTCACATTTTACTTGTTTCTGCAGTTGAATCCTGTTAACATTGTTTAATTCTCGTCACATTGTATTTGTTTCTGCAGTTGAATCCTGTTAACATTGTTCAATTCTCGTCGCATTTTACTTGTATTCTGCAGTTGAAGATCCACCCCTCTGGACCTGCGTTTACACTACCAGTGAAGATGGAGGTGGTTATTGGAACAAAACCTCTGAAGAACTCTGTTAGTAACTTCTCGTACAGCGGATCCGGAGTTTCTCTGAACTCTACAACAATCCAAAGCAACGAAAATAATTCACAACGTAAGTTTATTCTCAATAGGATATAGAATCTAATAATTGATTCTTTTTTTTCTCTTCGTATTTATAAAGAATAAAAGTATATATAGCGATAAAATAATACTTTTCTTTGTCATAAATGACAGTGTCAAAAGAAAAAAACCCTATTTTTTAACAGAATCTGACAGGGCTATTCATTGCGGTGACTATTTTGAGGTCTTCATTACTGGTATTAGTTTTATAAAAGTTGAATTTGATAAGGTTTTTCCTCGTGTTCTGGAGATTTTCAACGTTTAATTGTTAATTTTTGTCAATGTGTATTTTGACTCCAATTTGAAACATGAATTAGTCAATAATTCAATGATTGCAATTATACCGAAAGTAACATACCAAAGGCTTGACTTCCGACGTGGTGGTTTTATGTATATCCGTATCTTACAGAATAATATTATTACGTAATAACTACACCTTAAATATTTATTTCCTGACCAGGAATGCAACGGGCTTTTAAAGTGATGCTGTCATTTGAGTTGACAATACGTCATGGAATTGAAATCCACAATTGAAATTTGCATGTGGAACAGGTCAGCCTTGGAGTAGTATGATCAGTTTGTTCGAAAGAAACGGGCCGTTTATCACTATGAAGCCAAGCATTATATCATATGATAATCATCATACTCAGTCTATTTATCGGTCACCATCTCGTTAAATTCAAGAATCGGCTGTATGAATGATTAATGATATAAAAGTTTCTGATAATATACATAGCATTAATGGATGAAATTGTATCCATTGATTTCAGGGACGGATCCAGAAAATCTACAAAAGAGAGTTGTGACCCAAGTTTGTATTTTTACCGCTCAAAAAATGGGGGTTAGGGGGTGGGGTTGAAGGCATCAAAATGGCAAAAATGACCCCATATTTTTAAAACTTTCAACCCAAGGGGGGGGGGATATATGTACACCCTCTAGATCCGCCACAGGATTAGTGACATAGTTCTACCATTGGTGATTGATGCTATTATTTTATTAGTCTTCATGAATGATACACTTTGGACCATGTGTCATATTGTAAATTTCACATTTACTGGGTAAATACAAAAATGACAACATGACAGATGGATGACGTTGTTGTTCGTTAATGATAGAATCTTATAGTCAATAAACATAGTATCCTCCACAAAAAGCTAAATATTATATCGCAAATGGAATTTATATCCTCAGTGGTGACTACAATGCGCATTAATTTCCTACGCGGCGTAATGATACCTTTGTTGTTGTGCTTTGTAGTTTGTGCGAGGTACACGGAGAGCGTGCTGGGGAAAGTGACCGTGGAGGACGATAAGGAGTGCGACAAGATCCCGTATGACATCACATTTGCTCCGGTTTACCCTTATCATTCACTCTCAAGTAAATCCGACACCTTTCAGGTAAACTCGCCCAAAACTAGAGTGAACGAAGTCAAGAGACAACAGACTGTGACTCTTCCAAGCTGAATGCTGCTTTATCCGGAAACTCTGCACAACTTTGTCGGTTCTATTTGATGAACTTCCGTTCACTTTCAATGTAGAACAATGCAACGACACATGCAGACGGATCTTGTATTTCTCCATCCGCGTCCTTAAGGGAAAGGAACATTTTGATGAATTCCGAATGTGAATAAGTTGTGTTTCTTAGGTACTAGTATAGGACTTGCAGTACTAATTGAAAGAAAATTAGAGGTGTTCAGCCGACACATTTCTCGTGAAGAGTTGTTGAAGTGGTCTTTTTTTACGCTGAGAAATGTACATCCAATTATAATTTTATTTTACTATTTAATATACAAATATACTGCAATTTACAGTCGAGATCAGATGTAGAACAGGCTGTAAGTCTGTGCGAGTCCTCGCTGTGCTTCACTGATACCGATTCATTAATTGATATGTATTTTTTACAGGTTGTTTTATAACATGTTCAATCATTTCAATGTTTTTATGTTCGACATGCTTTAAAAATTAAACTGCGATACTAAATCTAAACTGCTGTCATTCTTTGTTAAAGAGGTACCGCATCAGTAATTTTTATAAAGAGTTCATGTGAGTAGGACTCAAGGTATTGAAATATTTATCATTTTGAAATTTACAAGACATTTCAAAGATATTATATTTTGTTGTTTGGCATGCATATACTGATATGATTTCAAATAATTACTACTTTTTGATATAATTATGGAAAATTAAAAGTTTTACCTTTTTATTATTATTAATCTAATTAAGATGATACGATATATATACACTTCGAAAATATAAAGTCATTCAGAAAAAAATGTTGTTCAGCTTTATCAAATGTCTTTGAGGGTCTTCATGGAGACCCCATATCAGGTACATCAATTCGATTTTAAATGAAAATGTGGTTCTTCGACAGGCAGTTATAAGATACGAAATATAGGATTCAACATTGCTAACGTGAAATAACATGGTGCCCGTGTGTAGATAAACGACCTTCCTGCTAGACCTGAGTAGTGGGTTTAACCATTTAGCTGCGTGGATAGATAAAGCAGATTATTATCAGAAGTCACGGGTTCGATTCTCAACCGAGACAAATATTGCTTCTGTTAAATCATAAACATTTTGAATATTTATAGTTACTGTGTACTGAAGTTGATACAATACAGTTAATAATTATATTTTGGAGACATTTTGTACGTTTTGAATGCACGTCGACCAGACAAAATATAAGATTCTTTGATAACCTATATATATTGTAAATTCGGAATTGTAAGAAATATCACCGAGCAATTACCAATATTTAAAAAAAAAAGTTAATTAAATCCTAAGAGCAATCCATTGAATATTGTACACTCAACATTCAGTTTGATTCCTATTCATATTTAACGTCACATTTAAATGCTCATTTTGACTGAAAGCTGTGTGTGTAAACCATAAAGGACCCTATCTGATCATTACGTGTAGCTTTCTTATTTAAACAGCAGCACAAAATGGAAAAAAAAAATCTAAATGATTGAGGGAATATGACAGTTAGAAATGGGGTCAGTTTAAAATATCTCCATTTGCGTGGATGTTTTGTAACGAGTACAGTACTCAAAAAGTTGATTTTAATGCAATGGAAAACTAAACGAGGAACTCTTGGGAATTCGCTAGAGTAGTAAAACACATTTAGATGAATAATTAAATCAATAATTGAGTAATCTGATATCTAACAGCGTTTGTAGATATTGCAACTACAGAATAACTACAGAATAACTTCTCATCCAAATATAAAACTGCAAGACTTTAACTATACGAAACGCGCAACACCTATAAGTATATAAGTACGCTGCAAAATTTAGACAACAGATCGTCCTATTTCATATACAGGGAATCAATGTTGTGATGGTTTATTCTTGTTAGTGTTTTTTGTTACTTGTTTTTCTTGAGGGGGGGGGGGGGGGGGGGGGGGGGGGGAGGTACTAGTATTGTTATCGTCTCACATCTCTTAGTTCTCATACAAGCTTAAATACAAATATGAACAGGAAATACATACACACGTACATGTAACAATGATCAATTATGGACGAAAAGTAAATTTTGAAAAATAAAAAGTCATTAAGTCTATGTGAACATGCCATATTTTTATTAGGGGCAGTCAGTCAATGTAAACAAAACTGGTCTTTAATCATTATTCTAGCACGTCGCTAGTGACTCTCAGATCCTAAAATCCATCGCTCTCTTAAAGCAGCAATTTTACTGTATTAATTTTATCTGAAATCTGGTTGGGGTTTTTTTATGCATCTTTAATTTTGGAATATATTTATATTCAAATACAAAGATGAAAATTGTTTAACCGCAATAATGTTTTTTAAATGTGAATGGATTTCTTCGATCGCATTACAGAATCACATGTAATTGCATTGTGATTAACTGTGATATAAATTTATATATATTCAATACAAGTTAATTTGAGGATAACTACCAAACACAGTGTCGGATATATGAAGACACTACACGCTTTCCATTGTAGTTTATTAATAAATACGACAGAGGAATTTATTGTCTGACTTTAGGTAACAAATGAAACAAAGTATATCTTATATGTAATATACCCTTTATTATATAATCATTAATTTTGTTTCTCACAAACGCGATACAGGATTCTGTTGATGCTAGTATCTTATTTGAGTGTTCCAACCTGTCAAAGTTTCAAATGTTTTGTTCCCGAACAAAAAAAAAATGAAATATCGGTATACTTTCTCTCTAAAACATTGAAAAACCACATTCTATTTGGTAAATTAACTACCAGAGTTTTCAGATGAAGAGACGATGAAATATCCAATGTTTATATATTTTACTCCTGTATAGAAAGGAGCACAATGTGCAAATCACGGTGGCTTTGTGGCTCACAGCGTCTCCTTCGTGGTCGGTTGTTTGAAACTTGCCCGCGTCAATCCTAAGACTCCTCCTTCGCCTAACGCTCGGCAGTTAGAAATGGAAGCAGCGGGGGAGGGGGTTGTACAAGACCTTAAAACCTAGGCCCCGTGTCACGACAGGCGTCGGTACGATAAAGCTCCCTCTCAGCTTTGGCCCTGGGAGCTTTGCTTAGGTCTAAATGGTGGCATTTCACCTTAGTTCGTTAACTTTCGATATAATGTAAAAATAGAAAAGAGATGTTTACAAAACAAACAACAAAACAAATGGACTTGTAAACATATCTATCTGTTGGATTCAATATTGTTTCACGAATTTTTTTTTTTCTTCTGGAGTTGCGGCATCTTGGGTTTTATCATAATTGAGTGAGTTCTGCACGAACCAAAACTGGTCTCCTCCCACCATTTATTATACACACGATTGTGAATTTGTCATTGACAGAACAGAATAAAGATCAGATTCAGAATAGATTAGCTTTTGGGGATAAGCTTTTGCTCATAGACTTAGATTTGATACTAACCTGGAATTGTTAGCTAATGAGTTTATGTTGGTAATGGACTATGGAAACACAACGCGACTAGGAGATTTCTCTATATAAATCTTCCAAATAAACTAGTGTAACAGGTTTACAGATACAGGTACACATTGGGCTCCATTTATAATAAACACAAATAATTCAATTCTGCAATTTATTTTGTATAATATAATTTGGTATGGGGACACACCCCCTAACAACCAGAGTTTATATTTGCTCCCGAAATCAAAGATTCGAGGACATATAGTTTTTGGCCTGTCTCTGTTTCTCTGTGGCAAAAAACTTTAACCTTGGTCATATCTTTTACATCATAAATGGTAGACCTTTTATATTTGATGTGTATATATATTGTGGCAAGATGTTCCATTGGCACCAAAATCTTTCACTTGGTGAACCTTACATTGACCTATGACCTACTTTTAGGAACTTCTAATGTAAACCATGTCTTTCAAACCGTAATAGGTATCATTTTTATATTTTGAATGTGCATTTCTGTGAGAAGACCTTTCCAATGATACCATATTTGTTGACATTGACCTTTGATTTAGTTTTGAAACTTTAAAAAAAAACTTTAAGCTTCGTCATATTTTTATACCTAAAAGGTAGACCTTTCGTTTTTGATACGTACATTCCTTGCAGTAAGACCTTTCCACTGATACCAATGTCTTTGACCTGGTGACCTTTACATTGACCTTTGACCTACTTTGGAAAATTCTAATACAGTCATATCTTTCAAATCGTAAGAACTGCTGTTTTTATATAAAGAATGTGCATTTCTTGTTCCAATGATACCATATTGTTGGCCTTGTGACCTTGACTCTGTTGACCTAGATTTGAAAATTTTCAAAAAACTTTAATCTTGATCATATCTTTTACAACATAAGAGGTAGAACTTTCATATTTGGCATTTATGTATTCCTTGAGGCAAGATCTTTCCAACTGGTATCAAAATGTTTGACTTGGTGATTTTTACATTGACTTTTGACCTACTTTTAGAAAATTATACCACGTCTTTCAAATCGTAAGGCATTGCTTTTAAATGGTGAAAAATATGAAAATTACTTCACATGTTCAATATTGCTATAAAAGTTTAAACTACAATATCTTACGGTTCTACTTTTGTTGAAATTCGGGGGCATCAGTGTTTCACAAACACATCTTGCCTTTCTTTTTATTTTGCATAGCAGCACTGTTGTAGAACATTTGTGAAATAGAAAGTCAACGTATGCAATTGATCGATTGTTTGGTTTACGTCCCGTCGATAATTTTTCACTCATATTGAAACATCATCAGCTGTATATGAAGTACCACAAATTTAGACCTATGCTTAGCACTAAGTGCCGCAGCAGTGAGGGTTCTTTGACGTGCCAACGCCTACCGTGACACGGGACCTCCGTTTTTAAGGTCATATCCGAAAGACCCGTGGTTCTAGCTTCTACATGCCGAGCATTTGGCAAAGGAGCAATCACTACCTATGTTTATGTCTTAGATTTGACGCGGCCATGGCACGAGCGGGGCTCGAACTCACGACCTCCCAGTTACGAAGAGAACACTCTACCACTCAGCTAGGTACAGAGCCTTCAGTTAGACACTTCGTCCTGGTTGCTAAGTGAACCATTGTCTGGCACAACTGACTTGTATTTTTCAGAATATGTGTACATTTTGATAAACGAAGATTAGTATTTTTGTCTTTTTGCATTAAATGATAATGAATGAATGAATTTAAGTTGGGGGCATATAGTATTATACGACATAACCTGCTTTGGATAGTTTTACGCTTTTTATAATCCGATTCGCGGATAAAAATCAAAAATGTACAAGTCCTTTACACGTAAAATAAGCTACTGAGCATCGAAAATATAATCGCGATACGTAATGAAAGCTTTTAAAATGTGTTTACTGCTCCACCATCAATAGCGAAGAGAAGTGTACAAACAGAATGGCGGGGATGGAGACCCGACAAACGAACGCCGCGAGTTAAATTCAGTATTTTAAACCTATTCCGACAATTACGTTTTAACCGAACTGGGATGATTTTATATGGAATATGTAGATAAAAAATATCTGTATGTTAATTAACATAGACATTATTGTTTCAAAAAAGAGTGCGAGTACGTAAATGAATCGGGTTTGGTTTGACTGGCTATCCAACATGGCTCCGTCAACAAGCGAAATCAAAGAAGCTGTGGGTTGAATGCTTAACGGTATGTTTATAGTTGTAAAACATGTTAAGATATATATATATATATATATATATATATAGAGAGAGAGAGAGAGAGAGAGATTCATTTTTTTTTAGACGGCGGTGTAAAAATATAGTGATATGAAGCCTCAGACATGCGCAATTTCTGTGATGTAAATCGAAGGTTTTAAATTTGTAAGGATTGGATCTGTAGTAGCTCTCTGGTCTGTCCCAGTATTTTCCCAGAGAGGTACAGAGGTACAGTTACTTCTGATCTCGATGCTAGACATGGAGAACAGCTCTTGGGGACGAGAACGGATGCGCTGACGTTCGTGTTAACAAAGCTAAGCAAAGAAAGCGTAAACATAGATATCACGTGCTTTTACGTAAATCTATACGAGGCTGCGCATTGCGTCGGTATTCTTCAACTAGAGACATATTCTATAAGTAGCACATTAAACAACCATGTGTTGATACAAAGGTTCCTCCTCGCCTTACTAGATGATCAGTGTCCATGTGTATCAAAAACGAACATGGCTATTGACTACGCATTTTTCGTGTCTTATCAATGAATAAAATGCTTCGAAGATTTATGAACGATTTATTTCTGCTCAGAAATTCAACCCGTCGTCTCCTGTCTCATTATCACAATATGAAGCTGCACTTTCTGTAAGCATATTTATTTTGATCACTGGTAAAGACACTGGACTTGATCTGCAGTTGTCTTCGTCAGTTGTTGTACATGAATGTTGTTCATGAACCTCGTACAGGATTCCCCTTGTTTTGTATAAATTGGACGGATTAGAGCCAGTCATTTCTGGTGCCTCTGTTGACGTGTAGATTCTGTTCTCATCAAGACTACTGAAGTTGTCCGGGAGATTTGTAAACGCAAAAGAAGAACCATCTTCCTGTACGTGAAAAATGCTTTATTGACATCGTTACGTTAAGCAAGGTACTGGCCGAAGATCATAAAGAAATACAAAAAGGAAAGCCTGCTTTTGATGCTTTACTAATCTTAATGACTGTCTACATAAAATGCTGCTGATCATTTATTATTTCTTAACTACTGTTAACATCAATCTTCTGATGTTTTACCATTTCTTAATACCTATCTACATAGCAACCTGTTTTACTAGTTCAAAGACCAGTCTATACATAAATGTATTACACAATTAAGTATTGTGATCGTACAAGATCTAAAGTTTTAATATCTGATTTTCAGAAGTTTCTAATTACCGAGTACAAGACTGAGATATATAGATTCGTTGTCATGGCAACAATTACAAATCTATGGCAACTAAATCACGAATACTAAAGGGCAATTCATCGACGAGTGACCGTACTCGTTACTGTACAGGAAAGGTCATAAACGTCATTTCTAAAATGATTTTGGCGTCAGCAATAATCATGCTCTTAAATAGCAGTGTCTTTAGCACAATCTAAGAGCGGTTTGGTTACCACCACAATGTCTTTTTGTCCAAGTACCTTAATGTGAAACATTCCCTCTCGTTGCTGGCACATTTCCTCCTTGGCTATTTTGGCCACACGGCAGCTGAGTAGTATTGAGAGAATACAGATCAGGCACTCCACTCCAGCGGTTCCCATAGCTATTAATATCAGGGGGTCCTTTTCCTCCTTCTGAAACGTGCTACCGTCCGTGGCATGATTTTGAAGACCAACTCTCAAAAGTTGAAAACTGACAAATGTCGTGACCATTGAAACGGCCGATATGGCAATAAAACACATTATCTGAAAAATAGGCAGCTTCTTCTAATACCTCGTGATACGGTGATTTTCAAACTTTATAATTTTTTTAAAGAATATATTAAAATAAATAACGTACCACATATGACGTTTTTCTTTTGGCACAGAGAATTCCGACAAGTCCTGTGATGAAAAACTGCCGAAAGAATAAAAAAAACATTAAAATTCTCCTTAAATAGTGGAAGGAGTTTAAGATGAAAGTGATTTTATCAATACTTACAATACCGCCACTCCATATCGGCGACACACTGTGGGCCAGCCAGACCTCTGCCTGAATACTGAGAATGACGCCGACACAAACACTTAAAACTCCCAGAAAGATGTGAAATCCCGAGGCACAGAACACGAGGGTGAGATCCCAGCGAACCATGTTAAGGGGATAACTGGTCAGGTTCCTTAGGACATCGACAACAGACTGAAAGATAGAAATGTTATATTCAAAATAATCCACTTTGAAAATTATAATTTATTCAGAAGATGAAAACAATTTACTGACTACAGCGTGTGCACGTATTTCAAAATAATTTCTCCTCTTAATTATCATTGTGTTACCTATTTCAGTTGTTCATGAAAACGAATTATAATATATAATACCTGTAAATCTTACCCATGCCCAATTAGTCTCATCCTAGTCTGACACAAAAGTTACAGAATCCTATAAACCGGATTGATTTAAAATTTTCCATGTTATTAAAAGCTTCAATTGCGTCAAGCACACCAGTCCAGTGGTAGGCTGGAAGAGACCCCTAATAACAGACTTGTGCCATAAGAAATCCAATACTTGACGACCTAAGAACTAAATATAAAGCGTGGCTCTTTCGATCGATGTGTATTTGGTTTCCTTATTGATCTGTTGCGTGTAGGCAAACGATGTAGGATAACCAGGAAAGGCCATTACTCTGTCTGCTGTGGATAAGGAAAGGGCAAAAATCGATACCATAGGTCTATATGTCTCCATTGTTAAATCCAGGGTACCTACCTAGGCTGTTTAAATATGTCCAATTAACGTCAGAAACTAATTACATATTACATTGATGTGGATCTAGTGGCTAATCAGCGTGTGAAATAAATGGAAAAAGAACATGTGTTGTTTTCGCTAAATTTTGTACGCATTATAGAAATTACTTGCAAATTTAATTCTTTGGTGAAAGAAAAAAAAGAGAATTTTCCTATCTATATTATGTGCGCCTTTCAAAACATACCGCATCTAATATGATGAGTATATTTCAAAACAAGTATATTCATTCTAAATTCAGTCACTTTGATTGTAACACATGGTGTCCCTATCTTTACTTCTTTGAGTTCTGGGTTATCATTTTTTTTTTTTTTTTTTTTTTTTTTTTTTTTTTTTTGCTGCTGCTATTTACACAAATACGAGCATCTGTATATGACAAAACAATGCTCACGTAGGGGTCTTTCACTAAAAGCTGAATATATTCAACCACATTAAAGTTTCCATATCTGTTAAAGTTGTACGTATAAACCAGATAAGATATAAATTAAAAGTGTACGGCATGAATAGTGCATAATAAACTCCTCCATATAAAAATTAAAACAGTTTTGTCCATTTCAAACCTTGATCACCAGAATGGGCAAAGTAACCTTTTAATTTTTATATCTAAGGCAAGTTT
Source organism: Ostrea denselamellosa (assembly GCA_024699665.1). Lineage (NCBI taxonomy): Eukaryota > Metazoa > Mollusca > Bivalvia > Ostreida > Ostreidae > Ostrea > Ostrea denselamellosa. The sequence continues at coordinate 12,805,240 of JAMZEH010000010.1, forward strand.
TTTTTATCATGCAAAGTTTATGCCGTACATATTCAATTCATTTATTCATTTTATCATTATTATTTTTTTCATTATTATTTTTTTTATTATTATTTTTTCTATTTATTTATTTATTTGGTAAAAAAGTGTCCATTTATTACTAAATGCCCAGTGTATATAGTTCCAATAGCTATTCACTTAATTTATATCTTAAATTATACGATGTGTCTCTGTCAATTAATTAAGATTCAGAAAAATACCTTAACTTATAACATTTTTCATAATTTCATTCTTTTTCATAGAAGATTGAAATTATGAAGTGAACAGTCGCTGAACAGAAAACCTTTGTGCAGAAAAACGTGATATGATTGTTTTAGCGAGTTATCTCGGACCAAAATGATTGATGAATTTTCCCTGTTTGGCGGATCTTGTTAGGAAGTACCCATAAAATGATTTTTATCAGACGTTGATTATTATACCTGTTTATCGCTATTTTTTCGCCTTGAATATTCATAAATTTCCGTTTCAACACTCTTTCTGTACATAATTACTATATAGTAACCTGAAACGAATAGAATGATATTACCATAAGCATTATCCCCATAATTATGCGATTTTCTTTTTTAACAACTAAACTAATGCAAACAGAAGGTAGATACAGTAAAAAAAAAAATCAATGTTTGTACACTTTTCCATCCAGAAAAAGGATAAACTCTTAAACTGTACAAAATGACAATTATGTTTCATATTCTTAAAAAAGTTCAAAGATAAGGGAGATTGTAACTCCCTCCAGCGCCACTACAACATTAGTATTGTATCCCTTACTGTCTCGTGAACAATGGCGCAGTTTGCTAAATCGGTTAAAGACTTAGCATCCTTTTAGTGGCTTCAGGTTCCTTCTAATTTAAACTGGTTTGACTTTTTCCATAGTATTCTAGCCCTGTTTCCAACCCATTACAATGTCTACTAGTACAGTTTTACATTTTGAAAAATAAAAAAAAAATATCAATATTTGTCTTAATTATGTGAAAACGAAAACAACAATCAACCAGCTAAACAGCAAAGCTGCAGCTTTTAATAAGAAATATATTTAAACAATTGCCTTTCTAAGAGATAAAATTTTTAAAGGTGTTCTAATATACAAAGAATGATTGAAATATATTGAAAATAAAAGGGAAGCAAGCCAATCTTATTTTTCTACATGAAGGTACACGCGTATTTATTTTTAAAAATGAAAATACTACTTTCAATTGCATATTTTCTTACACCTTAAACCTGTTTATTATCCTTAGAATGATGCCTAAATAAAGTTAAGAAGGTGATAATAACTATTTTGCTTCGGAAGAAGTTCAGTACTCCCCCGTGATTGTAGAAATATTCCCTCCTCCCCTCAAAAGAACCATTACCTCCTCATGCAGATTTTTTGTGATTTGCAGCAGTACGATTGGGTAATCAGATTCTATGACGAGTTCCCATATACGTCACTTGCACTAAATTGATTCGTCTTGAATTCGTAATTCGCTTAAACGTGCTGCAGTGTAGTCGGAGGAATGAATTGATAGCTTTCTGGATTCTCAAGATAACAGACACCCAGAAAGTAATCAACGAGGGTTTGAATCAGCAAGACGATTTCTTACAAATGACAATTTGAAAGTGAATATTATTCAGATCAGGGAAACAGTCTAATTATCTATATTATCGCTAAAGTTAATTTTGAAAGATAACAGTATGATAAAACGCTTGTCCATTGGCTATGCAGCTCTTTTATGGACTAAAAGACAGAACTGTTTCTTTCGGGCTTGATAATACACGTTCATGTAGATAAGTTTGACGTGCCCTCTGTTGGTGATAAAAGAACCAAGAAATAATTTTGAAACATATGTGTGATACTTTTGAAAATTTTCAACATTAAATTCAAAATGTTTATAATGATAACGAAAAATCGGGGGTATCAATTTACAATGTTCAATGTTTTTCAAACACATGGTTCACGTGATATCGGTGCGGATATTTTCTTATGTCCGGAGTAGTTTAACCCACTACCCTTGACCTTGTGAATTCAAATTCAAATGGAGTCAATCTACTCCCTAGGGGGTACCAGTGTACCAAATATAAATTATATCCAGCAAAAGCAAAGTTTGAAATCACGTATATATTGTCTTCAAATATTATTTCTTTTAAATCTTAAGAATAAGGTTGAACGTGCTGATTTATACACGTGCATGACAGAGGAGGAAAGAATTTATCTTACACTGATCACGACTAATTACAAACAAGAAACAAATACACATAATTGACGACATACATTAATATCCACAAATACGTTAACTGTTTCCAGTTAAAGGTATAAAAATACCAAATTCACATTGAAAACTAGCATAGCTATATGTAATATTCATATGAATATAGATTAAAAGTATCAAAATCTCCATTCCATTGATGACGCATGACAACACTCCTTCCTGTACACTTAGTTATGGATGTCTACACTAAGTGTTAATGTATATGCTATATTGAACCACTCATTTTCAGTAGAAATGTCAAATTTGTAAATATGAATGCCGACACAAAAAGAAAAATACACAATCGATCAAAATACTTTCCAGCGTCTTTCCACGTTATGTCGTATTTATCATCGTTTTCCTTTTCATTGCGAAAACTACATATCAAGTTCTGGATACACTTGGGAACTTCTTTTGTTGACTTGCGATGAATTCGTAGACCGATGATGGTGAAAATAATGATAAACGCCGAGAGGAAAACGTTTGCTAACAGTAGATAACATATGAGAGAAATGTTTGGTTTGGACGTTTGTGGAAGGTTTCCAGATACAAGCGTTAGAAAGACAATGATTGCTAGATGAACAGACAGAGTGTAGGCTATTCTGTCACCATGGGCAACGGGAATGACAAAGACGAATATATTTAAAAGCCCTAACATCAGGACAGGTACTAACATGTTGATTAAGAAGAACCTTGACCTTCGACCTAATGTTATCACAAAATGCACATAGTCCATATTGTGTTCAGATTGCGCAAATGCTGACGTTTCAAGAATATCCCAAAAACCGTGTGGTGAGAAATATTTAAGATTCACTTTATCAAAGAGAAGTTTGAAGTTCATTTTCGTTAAAGAATATCCCCAAGTAACATATGTCAACTTGCAGACTTGGACATCGAAAGGGAAATTTTCAACGTCCACGTCACAAACGGTTTCGATGACGTCACCAGGATTCCAGGTTGCATGTCCGGAAGAAGTGTAATGAATAATCATTTCATCGTTCCCAAGGTTACGATTTTTGGAGAAGGAGTTTGTCAGGAAAATTGAAGGTCTCCATACCAGAGTTTGCGGGAGGAATATGTTTCGGACATTTCTGTACTTTTTCGGTTCCCACTGTATCCTTGGGTCCCACCAGGATATGTAGAAAAATCCCATGACAGAAAATTTTCCTGTTAGCTCGTCTAATTCGTTAATGTTCATCAGGCTAAAAATCATGTTTATTTCCATTGGTTTCTTCAAGCTAAGACATGGTCTTACATGCATGTTATAGTCCTTCATAACAGAAATAATTACATCTTCCTCGGATCGACAAATCGTTGCATTGTTGGGTACAGCTCTTGCTGAAACACAGAGTGTGGAGAAGAATATGAGAACAAGCTTACTCATCTTCTTGTTCCGTGGATTTCAGTATCAACCGAGCAATACAATCCATTTATATCTTCCTTATCAGGAAACTTTAACAGAACCCATTAACGAGTGTTCATCTTCGAGTGTTGTTTGAGATGACAAACAGTTTGTAGCATGAATTACCAGACACAAGGTATATTAAAATATTCGACGAAGATTTCGTTTCTATGGGACAGATGAGATGCCAGATGGTCAGTTTCCTGCGTCCTGTTAAACTGACCACCATTCCCTGAGTTACACCTATGGTCATGTAGTTCATGCATTACTTAGTATGGACTTTGTAACAACACCTGCAATAAGCCCAAGCTTTGCAAAGATAATTGAAAATAAATTGATGAGGCAAACGATATACTGGTATTATTTTTTTCAGGGCTGGCATAATTTCTCTCAAACTTATTCCAAATGAAATGTTCCCTCTTTTCTTCTCGCTGTACATAATCTGGAATTGTTAAAAAAAAATAAAGTCTGCCAAACAGAAAAATACATTTCTATACTGGTAATTTGTACGAAATTTACAAAGACTCTCATAACTTGAATTAGGTTTGAAATCTTCTAAAGCACTCAATGTACGTAGGTTTCAGATAACAACATATCAATTATTTAACAATTTCTTCATTGCATTTATTTCACTAAACATAGGATATTTTCCATATATAGTGTAGCCATTCCAAAATTGGAACAAAATGTATTTCACGTGAATGGAAAAAGAACAAAGATAGATCACGGGTTATTTTTGTCTCTAGCTACATTTTTTTTTATTTTACTGTAACTTTTTATTCAATCGGTGCCCATTGTACACAGATCTACGAAACGTCATCAGCATTCTATTGGTCCTTTCGTTGGTTTCCATCGATTGCACGTGTATTCTACAAATCACATGATCCCACCTCTGACGTGACCAGGGTACGTGGCCAGGGTACGTGACCAGGGTACGTGGCTATCCTGTTTCGCTATAGGGTTTACTAGATTGGTCAATGTTTGTGTCTACACCAATCTAATGAAAATTAGCTGTTGAGGATTAAAAACAGTTAATTTTAATTAGATTATATATTTTCATCTTTTTTAATGTAAGTCAGTCTACTAGGAATACAATACACATTTCAAAATCTGAAGTCATTAAGTAGGCCAGCAGATTGTTTTGTTATTCCATCTAAAAGTATACCAATATTTTGACAGAGAATTAAATTCTTTTTCTTTTAATTTGCACATGACACTCTGAGGATTTATTGAATTTATTTACTGACCAACATGTTCATATGTACCATAGGACTGTTTTTTAAACAGTCGATCAGACTAACAGCTACTCAGATTATTGTTTTCATTTGTAGAAAGTTTCGTTATTCCATTTCAACGATTGCATATAAAAAACAAATTCAAGCTGATATAAAAGCTGCACATCAATCCAGTCACCGTTACTCTAATTGACACACCAGTATATTTCCGCCCACTTACATGCAATATAGATTCGTTTGTAGTATCTCTGTCACAACAGTTTTTCATATAACAATAAAATTAATCAACCCAACAAAGATAAATATCACAATAGGACATTCTGATTCGCGGAACAAAATATAGAAATGTTACCACATCTCGTAAAACTGGATATTTGTATTTTAACAGATTTAGCATTTGAATTCATGGGGATGTTGTATTTATGTGTGTGTGGGTTTTTTTCCTTCGTAAATTGCCAAGATTTTACAATTTAGTTATCTTTCATTCATTAAAAATTCTGTGTGAATTGTGTCTTTGTCGATGACAGGATTACCATGATATTAAAAAATTTTAGCCCCCGTGAACTATGATAATTTTACAATACTGTATACCAACATTTATTTGCGACTACTTTGCTAGTGATCAACTGGTTCACGGTAACTACTTTTCGCGATCTAGATTATCTTCAATAGATGCAAGGCATATTAAAGGACTGGTTCGCAGAGAGAAATAGTAGCGATGAAGAGATTCTCGCGAACCTCGTGAAAAATTCTCGTACACGCATAAAAATTGTTTTTCAGAACTCCATTTAATGATTTTATCATAGCTTTGATAACAACGTTAAAATGTTCAATTTTGTACTAGTCATACTGATCGTGTGAGCATTCTGCAGCGTCTCAATCAGTCAGATTCAAGAACATGAACAAAAAAAATAAGATTAGCTGGGGAGTTAGTGTGATCAAAAGATTGTAGGACGCCATAGAGCGGAACTCTGTCGATTACGATACCACACACCCAGCAATAATGAACTACAGCGTGGTCCAGGAAAACATTCACTAGAAGCATTGCTGCTCATCGTGATCAATAATGATAATTTTCCTGCAGTTCTCTTAAATTTTATTGCAGTGCTTGAAAGTATGAATTGTCTAAAGCACAATAAACCAGTTTTAAAAATTTCCTGCACGTATTCTATAAACGAAAAAAAAAATTCTGGGCCGATATAAAATTACCGGTACTCTCATCTCCCTAACCGCGGGCATGCGGAGATTATGTAAACGTGGAAGATTATGCTTCATAATTTGAATGCTAACAGGCGACTTTAGTTATAATTGTGTACTTATAAAATGTTAAATCCCCCTTACTTTATTTATAAAGTTTTGTATCGCATGTCAATACAGATCACATAACATAAATATAGATTAAATGGATTGTAAGAAGCATGAAAATTACGGAATATTTCAATCGACCATTAATGACAACAGTAATTGCTTTTCAATATTCCAATGTTCCATAATTATTCACAACAGTAATTGCTTTTCAGTATTTCAATGTTCCATAATTATACATTCTTATTCCCAACTTGACATGTTATAAGCAGAATTTTTCTTATAAGTCACAGTATTTCTTTTATTCATTCACTGAATTACAGAAAGTTAATGCTGTGAAATCAGAAAATACTGATAAAATTGAGAATTGTCGAAAATTTTGAAAATATACACATGAAAAAAGTGTTTGTTAGCTGGCCTCTTTTTATATTCTATATTATATAAAGCAAAATGTATTCAAAAGCTTCTACATGAGAAGAAAAAAAATTCTTGTTGTGGCCTTCAATTCGACATTTAGATATACCGACGACGTTATATCTATTAACAATAATCATTTTCATTCATATGTCGATTCAATATATCCCAGTGAACTTGAAAGAAAAGACACCACAGAGTTTTCCACATCTGCTTCGTACTTAGATATTTTATTGAAAATAGATGCTGATGTGAACATTTACATGCATTTTAAAGCACTAAAATTGAAAATTACATGTACCTGGGTATAGTCAATTTTACGTTGACATATTTTCTTTTTTACACTGAAACAGGCCCGTATATTATAAGCTGGCAGTGAAGATCCTTTGGCTTTAAATCTGCATCATATAGGGTCGTGACAAAATTGAATTCTTCTTCAAACGTTTGACCTGTGCAAGCCTAGGTTAAGTGCATGACCATAACAGTGTATGTAAAGGTCTCTGGGTTCAAGTGATGAATTAGTGTTGCAACACCTGTCTTTGAACCAGCCATGTCATAACACTGGCCTCGTACTTTGTTGATAAGCAGACCGAACTTCAAAAGGGCGTCTTTAATTGCTAGGGTTATTGAATTAGTCCCAATGTCAGTAAGACAGTACATCCCTAATAAATCTTCAAGTTGCTCTTTGTTGGAAATATCTCTTGTTTCGTCTGCCATTACTGAAAAGAATTCAGACGATTTGATGAAAGCAACAATTTGTCGCAAAACCTGCAACCCCATCACCTGCAACATTTCATTTTGTATATCTGGAGCAACATACTTATTTGCCTTGCGTTGCAGCCATTTCTGAAGCTGGGGATTGCGTTTAGCCTCTAGAATGAGAAGTTGATTAAAGTTCGAGTTTTTCTCGTCTTTATCACCCCGAAGAGCAATTCTTTGTCGAGCAAGAAACTTCAAAATGTTTGTAATTTTAAGCAAATTCTCTCTGTTAGACTTCTCGACTTCGTGCGTCTTTGAAAGACATTCTCCTACATCTTTAACCTCCTCCTTTATCGTAAACTCCCTTTCCATTGCCTCTTTATGGCAATCACTTTTCTCGTGTGCGGCGAATTTTGTGGTTGCTCTTTTCCAGTTTTTAAAACCACGTGATATGAAAACTTTTTTTCTTGTGACAACTGACAGTTTTCTTCTGAAATGATTTTATGCAAGGACAACTGAATACAACATGTTTGATTTCTACATAATGTAACCAAGACCACCGATCAAACCAGGAGACACTGAAAAATCTCATCTTTTTACCTAACTCTTTTGCTGGAAAGAAAATATTCCGTGGCTGATTTGGGGCACTATCGATCTCTGGTGTATGCCATTTTTTATGTACAACCTGGGCCTTTTGAACTGGTATTTCTGAAATATCATCTTCTGAAAAAGAAGAATCAATAAAGGAAGCAACCTTAACATGTTTGTCTGTTTCTTTTTTTGCAGTTTTCCCCAATTTACCTGTTTCAATAGACTCCTCATTTGTGTTAGACTCCAAGAGTGGGGAAGGACTATCTTGTGATTGTTTTGGTTCAAATGAGCGATGAGGTTCAGAATCCTCAAAGGATAACCTGGAACGCCTTGAAAGAGGTTCCTCATGCTTGTGAATACAGGCAACAAAACGAGTAGGTGTCCAACCATCTATTTTTGTAGCAATTGTTTGAGTCCACATGATGTGGATAGCATCCTGATATTCTTTAGCATCAGCACGGTCAAGAGGAACAATAAGCTGATTATGATCTTGTCTGTTTACACCAGGGTTTTGCACCTCGGGGAAAATCGACATGATTGGTTTCTGCAAAACGTTAGAAGCTACAAACATGTGTAAAAGGCTTGAATAGTAACCGTTCTGAGTTGTTTTTATTGTTTCCGTTGTAACAAAGCAGTCAAATCACCAGTAATTAAACACTCTTCTGACAGGGAACTTTCAAAGACATATTGAAGTGTACTTTTGTTTGTGGACATGGTCACAAAAGTGTTTTCATTCGTGTAGCGCTTCAGGTTTGATACAAGTTCAATTACAATTCGTACCCTCATTTCCTTACAATTGTCCTCATTTCCAAACCCAAAAAAGAGAGAGTTCTGATTTAAAAAATTCCCATCATCATATATCTGAATCGGGATAAGCTCAGAAGGAGCATCATTTGGATAAAGCTCTGAGGAAACAGCATATTGTCGAATATTCGATTGATTATATATTGTTTAATGTCCCGCTCGAGAATTTTTCACTCACATGGACACGTCACCATTACCGGTGAAGGGCTGCAAAATTTAGGCCTATGCTCGGCGCTTATGGTCTTTGAGCAGGGAGGGATCGTTAACGTGCCATACCTGCTGTGACACGGGGCCTCGGATTTTGCGGTCTCACCCGAAGGACCACCCCATTTAGTCGCCTCTTACGACAATCTAGGGGTGCTGAGGATCTATTCTAACAACCCGGATCCCCACGGGATTCGGATATTCTAAGTTGGGATATTACGTATGCTTGTTGGAAGAGGATATTTCTTAAAACTTTGCCCTTTGAGTCTAACAAGAAAACTTACTGCTCCTGCATTCCTTGCTTTCTGTCGTCCGTCTGGGCATACATTGTGAAATATAATCAGAGTTAAAACTTTGCGGAAGGTCGATCTTACACTGATACGATAGTGTCTACTCTTGGACCAAGAAAGAAGCAGATCTTGACAGCCTGAGACTTTACAAGCTTTGAAAAAGTTCTTACACGTCATGACATACGTCACATTGGGGTGTTACGTCATTGATAAATAGTACTTCACACCTTGTCGTGTTTACCTTTACCATACAAACTGTGATGATAAAAAAGTCAACAATTCATCATATTAGCTTTACAAAAAGATTTTAAATATATACAAACGTTGAACTGATATTAGGGCAGTTGGGCATAGACATTTTTTATTAAGACGAAGGGGCCTCCGTGGCCGAGTGTTTAGAGCATCGGGCTCAAAATCACAAAGCCTCTCACCTCTGTCGGCGCGTGTTCGAATCTCGGCCGCAGCGTTATGTGAGCAAGTTTGCCAGTTTACTTGCGGAAGGTCGGTGGTCTCTTCCCCGGTACATTGTACCTGGGTTCTCTCCTCCACCAACAAAAACTGGACGCCACCAGATAACTGAAAAATTGTTGAGTGTGGCGGAAAGCAATAAATAATCAATCAATCAATAGAATTATTAGACCTTGAAAGTTAGTCAAGGTCACACATATTAGATATCTTTCGATCAGTCGTCCCTTGCAAGATTTTTTCACTCGTATGAGTCGTCAACAAATACCGGTAAAGGACTTTAAACGACACTTGAACAGTGAGGGTACCGTGCCAACGCCTTTCGCGACACAACATAATATATTAAAACAACAATACTTTTGAATTCAGTATAACGCAATTCAGTTTGTTCTCTTGTTACAGTATACAGGGTGTCCGAAAAGGAAGGTAACACTTTCATACTTTTAGAACGCTGATTTAAAGTTGAGGAATTTGTATCAAAATATGCACACATATAAAATATGTAAATTTGTTATGGTAGCATAATTTAGTTGATATATCAAATAATGTCATTTTAACAGCATTGTACCTTTTCAACGGTCGAGGTAGCTCAGTGGTTAGAGCGTTCGCTTTGTAACCGGGAGGTCATGAGTTCGAACCCGGCTCGTGCCATGGACGCGTCAAACCTAAGACGTAAACATAGGTAGTGATTGCTCCTTCGTCAAACGCTCGGCGTTTAGAAATGAGGATCACGGGTTTTTTTTATTTGACCTTAAAAACGGAGGTCTCGTGTCACGACAGAACCCTCACTGCTACGGTCCTGGGCGCTAAGCATAGGTCTAAATTTGTGGTAATTACCTACAGTTGGTGACGTCTCAATATAAGCGAAAAATTCTTGACGGGAACGTAAAGCAAACAAAGAAAGTACCTTTTAGTCATTTCAATAATTAATGACATTCTCTAGATGACGTCCTTTCATAAGCTTCGCTTCTCTAAATCGCACTTTGAAATAGTTAATAACATCTTGACACATTTCTTCATTAATCTTTTTTACTTCCCGTTTGATGTTTAACAAAAGCATATTTGTGTCCACCAGTTTTGGGCTGTAAACAGAGGACTTTAGGTAAGAACAAAGTAATCGCACGGATTCAAATGAGACTGTGCGCGGGCCAAGATTGTCCACAATCCTTCACTTCAGAGTATCGTCGGGAAATCACTTTATCGAAGATACCATTGAATTAAACTAATACAATTTTTGAGGATGTGCTGCTGCACCATCTTGCACGAACCAGGCATTTTGCATATTTGCTCTTCACTTTCGAAGATCAAATTTATTTTTCAAGAGCGAAAAGTAGCGTGACATCAGCGTCCGTAAACACATATGGGCCAATTACGCCATGTGTCGACATAGCAAAACTTTAATTTTTCATAGTTTAATGGCATCTCCGTATAACAACGAGGCTGTTCATTTCCCCCAAATCTCATGTTTTGTTTGCATTGATGGCAAGATAGAAGGAAATGTGATTCGTCTGAAAACCAAACATTTATGAATTGTGTCTGCATAATTGTCGGCAACATCAGCTGCTAAGCGACAAAAAGTCCAGTCTTTGAACCTGATCTGACATAGTCAAACTCTCCATAATCTGAATTTCATATTGAAAAAGTCTGAGGTCCTTCCTAAATATGTCACGAACACAACTCTTAGGAATTCCGAAGAAACGTCTAATCGAGTTTTCTGGGCTGTTAGAGAGTATTTCTCGGAGCGTGTACACGTTTTCATTGCTCCGACTTGACCTCGACTGACCTGCTTTTGGGAGAATCTGCTACTGATCCTTGTCGCTCGTATAATCTTGTAGACATGTTTGCTGCCTACATTACAATTCTCAGAATAGTATCTAAACTTTCGCTGAACGTCCTTTATACATTTCTTTCTTAAAATTGCTTTAGGATAAAAATGCGTTGATCTGACGTGAGTCGCGCCATACTGAAATAAAGTTTACTTTGAATGATGTCAAAGTGTCGGATTGTCATTAGTTCTGGCGCATTATTTTTACAAATAGTAAAACCTTCCGAATGACATAACGTTTATAAAAATAGCACGGGGTTTAGCAAGTCATCAAACTGTTAAAGTATTATCTTTCTTTTCGGACACCCTGTATTACTACCTGTATTTGATTACATATTGTCCAATCCGTCATGTTTGTTGGCCGAGAATCGCCCGTGCAACTATTGTTCTTACTTCCAACAGAATTGCGAGTTTTGTACACAGTGATTTGCTTTTTTTTCTGTACAGTTTGACTACTTAGGTATACTTTATTTCACATCAAAGTTACGTGTCCTCTTCTACATGTAGTCTCAAATGCAATCAGATGATAGATTAATGGAATGAGGTAGGCAGGTATGTCAATGAGAGGAAATGGTCATCAAGAGATTCATCACCATTCAACCATCTGTAGAATTGTCAGAAAGTACCAGTTAACAAATGACGTCAAAGATCATACACGATCTGAAAGACCCCTTAAAAACATCTGTTCGGGAGGACAATGCACTCAGAAGGATGGATAGAAGAAACGTGTTTACAAGTAATTCAGCTTTAAAATGAGAACGGTTGTCACATTGTTTGCTTTTTAACGAGAACAGTGCGGAGTCGACTGAAGTCATTCATTTGGCTTTCGAAAGAGACCTTTGCTTATACCCAACCACGAAGCAACACGAATGCAGTAGTGTCAAGCTTGTCAGCGTCGGAACCTGGACTCTTGGGGAAAAACGTCCACTAGTCGGACGAGAGTCGCCTTTTACTACACATCACAGATGAACGAATACCTGTATGGCGGCAACCTAGAGCTGCACGAAATATTACATGTATAGAGACTATTCCGTTTGCTTGTGGGTCAGTTATGGTATAGGACTGTGTTTCCTAAGACTCTAAACTGCATCTTATCTCCGATAGGGGCAATCTGAATGCACAGAATTACCAAAGGGACATTTTTGCTGCGTTAGCTTCATTTTGACAATCACCCTCTTCGACGAAAGCCAGTGTTCATGGATCGATGGCAATGCTAGATCGTGCTCGTGGTGTGCAGAATGTTTTCTTTTTCAGCTGCAAACTACCATGGTCTGCTTGAAGTCCAGATTTGAACCCTATTGAGCAATTCCATGGTGACCTGGGTTAGAATAGGTCTTCAGTATTCCACTTGCTTGCCTTAAGAGGCGACTAAATGAGGCGGTCCTTCGGGTGAGACTGCAAAAACCGATGTCCCGTGTCACAGCAGGTGTGGCACGATAACGATCACCCCCTGCTCAAAGGCCATAAGCGTCCAGAATAGGCCTGAATTTTGCAGCCCTTCACCGGCGATGGTGACATCCCAATAAGGGTGAAAGATTCTTTCTATACAACCAAGTCTACTGAGGACGTTTTGGATATAATTGGTCGCAGAGTTCGTCAAAAAGACACCACCAATACAAACTTTAAATTAACTGACAAAGCATCAGGAGTTACTAGCTCTACTACATCAAATTCAATGTTCAATCAGAGACTTAAGAATACGCTTAAAGTCCGTCATTCTTGTGAATGGAAGCTACACTAAATACCAAAAACACGTTCTGTTTGATTGATTGTTTGTTTTACGTCCCGTGGAGAATTTTTCACTTCAGCTGTAGGTGAAGTACCACTATTATTAAGACCTGTGCTTAGCGCTGAGGACCGCAGCAGTGAGGGTTCGTTAATGTGCCAACGTCTGCCATGACACGGGACCTCTTTTTTAAGGTCATGTCCGAAAGACCCGTGATTATCACTTCAAAGGAGCAATCACTACTTATGTTGATTCGCTTTTTTTCACAAAATGGTGAGACACTCAAGTCTCAAATTTTTTTAAGATACACTCATGTACCATCAATATGCAGCCAACACTTGTAATTTTTAAATTTTGCTTTGTGTAATACGAGCGTGATAGCGGAGACTCTGGATTACCTGTGTAGAAGAAATTATATCCCAAAGTATACACATGGGAAAGAATGTCGCAACACCAACTTTTCTTTTTCTTAGGCTAAGTATGATATATAATGAATTTCACAGTATAAGATGAATAACACTCTTCATGCTTGAAAATTTTTAATAGCATCACGTGATATCTAAACATCAGTATACGTATTCATTGTCATTCTTTTTCAAAGATAACAACATGTGAAAATTTCCAGTAGATAACTATGTCTCTATCTATGGATTCGAATTTCGCAGCAGGTGTTGACAGGTGTTGAACTCCCACTGTTTAGGCCCTGAGTACAGGGGCTTGACTTTCAGATTGTGGTAAATAAAGAAAAAAAATTATGAAAATATGAATTCTTTTACAAATCTTCTTTGAAGTCGTTCTGATAGCGATGTCGACACGTTTTTGTAGTTTATATATTGTTAAAAAAAACATCTCCTACAAGTAGTATTATATCAATACAAGGGACAAAATGTATCTTTGAAAAACAAAACACACCTACTAAGTTCAACCCCCATTTCTTACTCTAAACTAATTTATTGGATTATCGTGGCACGATTCGCAGCAGCAGTGATTTCCCAACACGATGATGTACTTGTTGCCGGTTAGCACACGTTCTAGCAAAGGAAAATACATTACGATCTCTTCGAGTTTGACGACCATCTCGCCAAGACACCATAAAATTAAGTCATTTGAAGGCTTTAAAGTTGTTCATGATGTTAAAACACCAGGGAAGGTTTTATTGTTTTCTATTATGACTGAAGTAAAAGATCAACATTTTGCCTTCGAATGGAAGTAGCGAACTTCCTGAGCTTAATTGTTAGTCTGTATAAATTTTCAAGCTTCAGGGATCAAATTTGGTGCTTACCATCGTCGATAGTTAGAAGCTTCTGACGCGCTACACTCCTCCCAAAACTCCAACAAACTATGTTTAGGATCAAACGGACATAGCTTGTTTGTTGAGTAGCGCAGTAGAAACTCTTGACTGGCGACAAAGATAAATCACATGGTAGTCTACCTAATAAGAATATGTTTGCCAACTGGAAAAAATGCCATTGAAAGTTTTCCAGGGTTAATTTTACTTTTATTAATTATCTGATTCTCTCCCGTAATACGTAACGTTATACGAGTGAAGTTATTCCAATTCATATCAAAGACTTGAATAATGCAGTCTCGATTCATAACAGATATTGATCTCAGTTTTACCCGCCTCGTCACAGGTTGCATCTCGTGACATTTATTGATAAGCAGGTTGTTTATGACATTGGATGAATACTAATTTTACGGAAGCCCATTGGTGTCAAGTGCGGAAACTATTTATCTGGCATCCGCCAGTTAATTTATTTGGCGCCACATAAGAGGACAATACAGTGGCATGTATGATTATTATGCTTCATTATAAGTTCCTGAAGTAGTACACATAAAGGCACCAGACGTACATGAGATATTTAAAAGATATACGGAGTATGCATGTGGGAATATGTAATTATAATGTCTAGTATCCGTCAGAAAAAATAACTGACAGTAGCAAAAAATAAAAGCTGCCGCGAAGTAAATCACCCTGAGGTCGTTCTCCCTGTATATAAAATCTTTAAACTATATATATAATGAATAACCAGTGATTTAGAAACAAATTTTTTTTCTTCAATGATTTTTATTGAATTGTGATAAACAATTCTTACTACTAAAAAGAAATGTTCTTACGTAGGAGGAAAATTCCTACCGGAAAAGTTCTTATATAGGAGGAAAATTCCTGTCAGAACAGTTCTTATATAGGAGGAAAATTCGTCAGAACAGTTCTTATGTAGGAGGAAAATTCCTGTCAGAACAGTTCTTATGTAGGAGGGAAATTCCTGTCAGAACAGTTCTTATGTAGGAGGAAAATTCCTGTCAGAACAGTTCTTATGTAGAAGGAAAATGCCTGTCAGAACAGTTCTTATGTAGGAGGACAATTCCTGTCAGAACAGTTCTTAGGTAGGAGGGAAATTCCTGTCAGAACAGTTCTTATGTAGGAGGGAAATTCCTGTCAGAACAGTTCTTATGGAGGAGGGAAATGCCTGTCAGAACAGTTCTTATGTAGGAGGGAAATGCCTGTCAGAACAGAACTGTTGACCACCAACTGCCGGTGGCCATATTTAATATGTTTCTCATGTAGCACGAATGGGCGTCCGTATCTTTCGAGATCATTTCAGAATTGATATTTTTTTTTTAAATCAAACAAATAGATCATGTAAAAAAACATATTAGTATTAGAATGGAATCGTGATGAAACATTGGGTACTTGTGTGATACATCGTGCAGAATAGTTTGTACTTTATGTTCAATAGAAAGGTTAATTGAAATAAAGTGTGAGTCATAGCGTCGTAGCGTTGTTATTAATAGCATTCCAAGGTCTAAGGTAGGCGATGATATGGAAATAGTACTCATCAACTGTCTTCAATTTCAAATACTAATTCAGTCCAAAAAAAATCAATATGTAATAGGAAATGGAGAAAATGTTGCAATTTGGATTTCATTTACCACTACTTTAATATCATCAACAGAAAACAAAGGCAATATATGATCTTTATTCTGAGAAGTTTACATTTATGGGATTTATGTATTTATGAATACATATCATTAAAGTTTTGTACCATTTATACCATAACAGTTATCGCCCTTTGCAGTCTTCTGGCGGATATGGTCACGTGACTGACCAGACACAGACTGCTTTTTGTTGTTGTTGTTGTTGCTGTTGATTTATAAGTAAACTCTGCAAAAAGATCAATTAAGACTGTTGTCCTCCCAAAGCACTCATTTGACGCTTCTGTATCCGGATATGCCATACTATAGTCTACTCCTGATATATAAAATTCAGGAGACCGACATGAATTCTGTGTTATATCAAAGGTTCAGTATAACCGATGTAATTTACTGAAGATTTAATTTACCACAATATAATAGATAACTCAAGCGACTTCAATATAACATGTAGTTCAATATAAGCGACTTCAGACTGCAATTAGTTTTAGAATCTATTGGATAAAAAAATCCAAAAGAAATAATTTCCTTGAATTTCTAGATATTATACGAAATTGGTGTATCATCTGAACTTTAAAATTTTTTAGACATTATACGAAATCAGTGTGTCATCTAAACTTCAAAAGTTTGACACGAGCGATATTCGGAAATTATTAAGCCATCACGATTTTTAAACGGTGAATAAACAGATAAGGGAATAAATCAAAAATAATTTAATGTTACTGAACTTCTGTCGAACTGCACAAGCTTTCATATTGCTAGTACTGGTAAATTCAACTGCAGTGTTCATTTAATTTCCCTGTTTATGTAAAACCCAGATCACCTCGTAGCATCACTATGACGTCATTTGATGTCGTTGAATATTTTCACTGCGACAGTCGGTTTGGTATTCCTACTCAGAGTAGATTTTGTCCAAATCAAATCAGCACACTTTCAAATGATAAAAATCAAACCGGTGCATCCAACAGGCATAAATTTACTTAATTTTCCAGTCAAGAGACACAAAAAGGGACTTTCGAGATACGGATCCACTCTGACTTCTATCGTGCATTGAATGTAATTGTACGGCATTCGTCACTACCGGAAATCTTACAATGACAATTACGTATACAAAATTGGAAGTCGCTATCTTTCCAAGAAAAGAATCACTACAACCATTTACAGGAAACCGCATTTGATTAATTATGTGAGTTGGCGAGGGAAATAAATCTCGAGGACGTAGAGATGAAAGACATTATGCCGACATGGATTAGTTTATCGGTAACACTTTACGCCTTACATATAAAGATACGCGTCTAAATGCAGTGTTCCTTCAATCTGCTTTAGACCTAGATAACGAGCACAAATAATGACTTATATCGTCAGCGTTCTTCTCTTTTTAGGACTGTACATTGTTCTGTGTGGACCGTCTGCTTATGGCCTTTGCTTATGAGCCCTGCAATTGTTTGCTATCACGTGACACCGATGTTGTAATCGGTCTCTTCGGTACATCCCGAAAGTTTTGTATTATTTGCAACTTCAAAATGGCCGCCGTGTTTTCGCATTGCACACCTCGGTAATTTTTGGATTTCTCAAACATCTTATAATAAATTCTTACCTATATGCCTCGTGGGGATCCGGGCTAGTATAGGTCCTCTGTACTCCTTGCTTGTCGTAAGAGGCGATTAAATGGGGCGGTCCTTCGAATGAGACCGTAAAAACCGAGGTCCCGTGTCACAGCAGGTGTAGCACGAAAAAGATCCCTCCCTGCTCAAAGGCCATAAGCGCTGAGCATAGGCCTAAATTTGTAGCCCTTCACCGACAGTGGTGACGTCTCCATGTGAGTGAAAGATTCTCGAGCGCGATGGTAAACAATATACAAACAAACAAATCAATACTTTGTTAGATTGACTTTCATAACTTCCAACAATATGGCAGGAATTGTGCTGTACAAGTCTTCAGTATAAGAGGTATGTCACAGTATTGTCATTTTAATTGACTTTTCAAGTGAATAAAAATTTGCTTGCTGTATACCTACTCCAGAAATAAAATTTCGTTTAGCTTCACTTTTATTTCAATTTTGTGAAATTTGCCGGATAAAGGATTTGGCATGGCACCAAAGTTAGAGAATTGAACAAACTTTCATTTGAGGAATACCTGTTCCTTCAACATGGAGGAAGGAGCTATGTCACAAAACGTTCATTTTGTTACCTGTAAGAAGTAAGTGGACTATACCGTTACTGGTACGCCACAACGTCAGAGTTCTGACATGATAACATTGGTTAAGAGTGCACGTTATGGAGCGTCGCTCTAAAGTTGTCAACAATGCACAGGTATAATGGAGCGTCGCTCTAAAGGTTTCAACGCTTGAACAGTGCAAAAAAATTTAATAAAGCGCCGCTTTAAAGGCATCAGCAGTGCACAATTGTCAATGTAGCGTCACTCTAAAGGCGTGAACGGCGCACAGTTAACAAAAGAGTATCGCTCAAAAGACCCCATCGACGCACAATTGTCGATGGAAAGTCGCTCTACAGGCATCAATTGCGCATGGTTATGAATGTAGCGTCGCTATATAGGCTCAATTTTCAATGAAGCGTCCATGTAAAGGCGTCGCAGTTATCAACAGGGCGTCCCTCTAAAGGCGTCAGCGGCGTACATTTATTAATCGGTCATCGCTCTGAAAGCATCAACGGAAGTCACTGATACTTGAGCGTCTTCCTGCGGTTCCAATCACCGAATGTCCTTGTGGGGAACTCCTGTTGTAACGTACGAGTACACTTCAATTGTTGTCAGAATTTTTTCTGAAAATCCCTTGGAATTGGGGTTTTTTTTTTCTTTTAATTTTTTTCTCTCTACACACATGTATACAGTTGCCGAGTTTACAGGTGTATGTTTAGTGATGTTTGTTTTGTGAGAAACACAGTTTGATTTGTTGGTGGCTAGTACCAGCTCTATGGTTGTGAAAATGCGGGAACTGGTTTTTGATGCTGAAGATGTAACATTATCCTGTATGTTATTGTGTTTCTAGTTCGCTGAGGTTTTGTAATTTCAAAGGGTCTGTAAATGGATTTGACTAATATAAAAGACTGTCGTCGGTAAATACTGTAGTAACCGACAACTAGAGTGGAAACAAACTAGTAACCATTTATGCGACACACATACACAAACGGTAAAACGTGCTTATAACAAATACGTTTATATTGATGTTTATTCCCCTATGAAAGGAAAATAATGAAAATTTTATTGGACATAACAAAGTTTGGTTAATCATGTTTTACTGTACGTGTAAAGGCAAGCCTAGCGCCAGCTTTAGTATCACGAGGATTCGCGTTTGTGAAGTACTCCGCCGTTCGTTGTGGTATCAAATTCTTCCCTGATCAAAGTCTTCAGTATACTTATAGAGATTTTCGTCAAGGTATCAGTCAGTTGACTAATCGATGCGGTATCCCTGATCAAAGTGAAGAATGTCTATAGAGCTTTTCGTCAAGGTATCGGTCAATTCAATTCTCATCAACAATAGCAAATAGCTTTTCATACGAGTATCTACTGCATAACGCCGACATATATAAACTATAAATGGCCTATGATTTTCAAGAAAACGTTATTCTTCTTTTATATATATAAGATATATACTTGCATTTAATCATGACATGGAACTTTTGGAATGCACATAATTATGTTATTAAATGGCCAAATAATAGCCTCTCTTGAATATAAAATTAATATCTTCCTTTTGATGGTTTCGTCAAATAATAGCTTCTGATTTATTACCAAGGCACCGGTCACGGTAGCTCAGTGGTAGGGTGTTCACATCGTAACCGGGAGGTTGTGAGTTCGAACCAGCTTGTGCTATGCCGCGTCAAACCTAAGACGTAAACATAGGTAATGATTGCTCCTTCGTCAAACACTTTGTCATTTAGAAGTGAGAATCACGGGTATTTCGGATATGGCCTTAAAAACGAAGATCGCGGCAGGCGTTGGCACGTTAAAGAAACCCAATGCTAGGCCCTGAGCGCTCAGCATTGGTATAAATTTGTGGTACTTCACTTACAACTGGTAACGTCTCAATGTGAGTGAAAAATTCTCAACAGGACATAAAACAATAAAGCAAAAATAAACAATAAATCAAAGTATTCAATTTCCGTGCATTTTACAATTGTATAAATGTGCGATATGGCTTTAATCTAACCGTTCATCATGTGTAACCAACATTATAAAAACATTAAAGTTATTCATTAATGTGCTATATAGTTTTATGTATTCTTCCTGGCTCTTTTCACGTACATGTATTGTGTATTTTTAAATTCCAGGAAAAGCAATCATGAAAAGGGATAGCGAGATTTAAAAAGAAATAAAAAGTGAAATATCATCATCGGGGTGTAAAACAAATAATTAAAAATTCAATCTATAATCTACAAATGTTTTGATTTGCTGAAACGAAATACGAAATATCTTTTGTTATAACCTTTCAAAGATAAAAACGCCAATATAAGAATTGTACATGTCCGGATATCATTTAATCAAATCTGTTACGGTATGCAAAGGTTTTCTTCGCACTTCTCGTATCCTTTCGGACAATCAGCGCAGGGTGGGCCTCTTTTGAAGGGCTTAACATCTGGGTTTCCTCTGGAACATTATTCACAGTGATATGACATTAACTGTATAAACGTGTACCTCGGTATCTTGTCAACTGTATAAACGTGTACCGCGGTATCTCGTCAAATGTATAAACGTGTACCGCGGTATCTCGACAACTGTATGAATATGCACCTCGGTATTTTGTCAATTGTATAAACATGTATCGCTGTACTTATTCGACTGTATAATCATTTAATAAGGTGTCTTTTTAAATGTACAAACGTATGGCAGGTTATCTCATCACCTGTACAAACATATCTCGGTATCTCGTCAACTGTACATATATATACCGCGGTATTTCATTAAATATATAAACATGTACCGCGATATCTCGTCAACCATGTAAACATATACTGCGGTATCTTGTCAACTGTATAAACATGTACCGCGGTATCTCGTCAACCATGTAAACATATACTGCGGTATCTTGTCAACTGTATAAACATGTACCGCGGTACCTCGTCAGATGTATAAACGTGTACCACGGTATCTAGTCAACTGTATAAACGTGTAAAGCGGTATTGCATTAACTGTATAAAAAGGTACCGCGGTATCTCATCAACTGTATAAACATATACCGCGGTATCTCGTCAACTGTATAAATATGTACCGCGGTATTTTGTCAACTGTATCAATATATACCTTGGTATTTTGTCAACTGTATAAATAGGTACCGTGGTATTTTGTCAACTGTGTAAACATGTACCACGGTATCTAGTCAACTGTATAAACATGTACAGCGGTATCTAGTCAACTGTATAAACATGTACAGCGGTACCTCGTCAACTGTATAAACATGTACAGCGGTATCTTGTCAACCGTATAAACGTTTACTGGGATATATCGTCACTTACACAAACGTTTACCGGGATATCCCACCAATAGAGTGTGTGATACACTTGCACTTATCAAACCACAACTGTCCGTAGGGATTGAAACTCTGTATATCTTATGAAAACAATTATCTACTTAGATTCTCTTCAGTTGGAACCAGCAATTTATGTATTGAATGATAAACAGTGAAATTAAAACTGAATGTGGTAAACAGTAAAATTAAAAATGAATTTACCTTGGGGCATAATTACAAACTGTAAAGTATCCAAAACTACAGTTCGCGGCGCCGCATCCAACAAACTCAGTCTCGGCACGAATCACCTAGAAAGAGGTCATTTTTCAGGTTATATATATATATATATATATAAACTGTATATATATATATATATATATAGAGAGAGAGAGAGAGAGAGAGAGAGAGAGAGAGAGAGAGAGAGAGAGAGAGAGAGATTGTTTTCCCAACTTTCCAATGAAAATATTTACATTTCCTATGTTTTCCCTTTGATATCTTTACAAATTGTAATGATAGCCTTTTCCTCATGAATGCACTGCATTTATGAACAATGCGCGTATGAATTTTGATAGATATAATACGTCTAATTTAATGGCTGTAAATTCCAACAGAAATGAACGTAGTAGAATGTAATATATATATATATATATATATATATATATATATATATATATATAAAATAAGATAAATAACAGTTAAAATAAAATACATGTAGGGATAAACTGCGACGCATCACGCCGGTATACGTCATGAAATGAGTTAGCTCTACATGAAAAAGTATATCACGACGTGGCGCTTGGTATTGGGTTTTTTGGGGGTTTTTTATTTTGTTTTGTTTGTTTGTTTGTTTGTATGTTCGTTGTTGTTTTTTATAAAATTGTTTTTGTTTGTTTGTTTGGGGGGGTTTTTTTGTTGTTTAACTTGTTATTTTTTTTGGGGGGGGGGGTGTTTTTGTTTTGTTTTTTTTGTGCGTATTTTTGTTTTTTGTTGTTGTTTTGTTTTGTTTTCTTTGTTGTTTTTTTTGTTGTTTTTTTGTTTTTTTGTTTTTTTTTTATTATTATTTTGCTTTGATTGTATTCTAAGTTTGTTTTGTTTTTTACTCTTATGCTAAGAACATCCTTTTCATACAAGCTTGCCTCGGTTTAAAAGGTTTATCATAAGCAGGACATACTCTTGTGTATCGAATCAGTTGACATAATCACCATATGCAGGTAATATTACTTCATTAATATGGAAAGTTCACGTTAGAGAAGGTGAAGTCATTCCGTATATCATAAGGTTTTGCTATTAGTATGTTGACAATGTTCAGTAAAAGTAAAACATCCATAATTGAAGCAGATGTGAAAGACTCTATGGTATCTTTGATTTCGAATTTACTGGGATATATCGAATCGACATATGAAGGAACGTGAACATTTTTTGATAAATAAAACTTTGTCAAGTTCAAGGACAAAGCAAAATTTTTTTTTCTTTGTAGAGGCTTTTGAATAAATTATAACTCATAAAAAAATAAATACAGGCCAGCTAATGAAGGAACATAATATATGCACATGAAAATTCCAGTACACTGTCGGAAGACTTCAGAGAATCAATTTTTGGATGACTGATCACAAGGTATGAATATTTCCGAGTTCCACACGTACAAAAGAAGACAAGACAAACAAACAAAAACAAAACAGCCAGATATGATAAATTATGACATGCTAATACATTTTCTAACATACTTACAAAGATACTTTGAAGAAAGGGACACTATAAACACATGCCTTGATAAAGCTTGAATGCAAATTATTCTCTATCGTCTTATTCGTTACCTGTTTGTAAATCTCACATGAGGCACCTGCCCTGCAAATGTTCGTTGATAATTTATAATTGAAACGTTCCTTTGTCCACTCTCCAACCACGAGTTTATCGCTTCTCTTTGCTAATGTTGTAAAACATTACAAAATTTAATTACATGGTGTTTGGAAAATTAAATATTTGTCCAAATAAGGAATTATAATCTTGTATGTAATTTCAGGTTTTCATCATTACATCACTAAAATCTATTATAGATTACTAGTATATGACTAAAACTTCAATACCCATAGTCAATAACCCCAGAAAGTATGTGAATGAATAAAATTAATATTTTTTAGATATTAATATCGTTTACACTTATTGAGGGAGCAGTTGAATATTTAGCAGAATGATGTACATTTTAGAATTGTAAGAATGCTGGACATCACTTCCAGAAGCCTAGGAGTCTCTGACTCCTGGCCGAAACAGCAGGAAGTCCACTGGGAATTCCAGACTATGAGACTGTAGGTACAAATTCCCTAGGAATTTTTATACTATAAACATAAGTCCTTCTCGGGAATTTCCTGACTGTTGGCCTGTAAAGATAGAATTCCTCTTGGGATTTCCTGACTGCCGGTCTGTAGTAATAAGTCCCATGAGGATTCCTGACTGCCGGTCTATAAAGATAGAAGTCCCCTTGGGATTTCCAGACTGCAGGCGTATAAAGATGGAAGTCCCCTTGGGATTTCCAGACTGCCGGTCTATAGAAATAAGTCCCATGAGGATTTCCTGACTGCCGGTCTATAAAGATGGAAGTCCCCTTGGGATTTCCAGAGTGCAGGTGTATATAGATGGAATTCCCCTTGAGATTTCCTGACTGCCGGTGTGTAAAGATAAAAGTCCCCTGGGAAGTTCTGCCTATGGGCCTGTTTACTATCATTCGTAACAAAGTATCTGTCCGCGTGGAGAACCGCATGAACCTATAAATTTTCATATCACGTGATCGTCTCACTCACTGATTGGCCGTATGATTTCAATAAAACTGAGTTTGGATGACAACCTATGTCATTTCTTTTGTCATGTGAACAAGAATAAAATCCGTTTCGTTGAAATTTATGAGAAGCGTCGCCCAAATATTTGCCCTCTCCATCAAGTGAAGTGACTCGCTCTTACTGGAACGTTAGACATTGTGATAAATCAAGAGTACAAAATTATCAATTATTCAGTAGACAAGTTACTCATGATTTCATGAAATGCAGCTAAAACCTTGTTTGTTCATGTGAGGAAACTAATTGTAGTTGTAACGTCCATGTAGTAAAGGCAGTGTTTTAAACTAGGGGGCCCAACATAACTTTATATCTAGTTTCATTATGCATTCAAAAGGTTAGAACAATTTCTTTAATTTCACTGTATTCGTGTAGAGAGGCAGAGAAATGCTACAAACCAGACGACTTGTGGATATTTTCGCCCACGTCTTGGAAAGCGACAGACTGGCTAGAGGCGTTCGTGTTTTTTGTGTAGATACAACGGTTAGCGTGCGCTTGTGCAATCTTCTGTAATTCCGTGGAAAGTTTCTAGCAAAATAAAATATGCAAATGGGCTTAATGTTATACAATAAACCAGCGCTATATAGAGTTATACCTCGTCTCAAACAGAAACATAGTATAAACAGGGAAAACGTCTCACACAGAAAGCAAAGTAAACACAGGAAAACTTCTCAAACAGAAAATAAAGTATACACAGGGAAAAGTCTCGAATAGAAAGAAAGTATACACAGGAAAAAGTGGTTCATATTATTCTCATATGTAATTCGCATGACTTTCATGTGAATTCTTCGCATGAGAAAAAATGAAGAATACGAAGTTTGATAATAGCACGAAATAAGTTTTTACATGTTCTCTTGCACATATACTCTGCAAAAAAAGAAACGCATAGCCCTTTTGAAATTTTAAAAATGCAAATTATGTATTTTACCAGGTAAACTGAAATGGTCAATTGAGTAATTGATTTTTTACAGGTAAGTATGAAACTTTAAAGGTCTGTTCATTTGATTTGGCTCTCTGCCAAATTAGCTCGGCGACTCTCTAAAATTGCGCATCACCTCTATCGCCATGGAATGTGGCTTACGTTTTTCACGAGAACTTTGTGCTTAATTCAACCACTACATTAAAGCGTATAAAAGGACGAAGTTTGAAGCTTGAATTCATCATAACGTTAAAATGCTGCCATGCCAAGGTTGGACCCTGCTACTCGAAATATTGTCATTGGCCGTCTCCAGGCCGGAGTATCCCAAAGTGAGATTGCACGAACTGAAAACGTAAATCAGAGCACAATTTCTCGGCTGTGGAACAGATTCCGGCAGACTGGCTCTACTAATGACCGACCGAGGAGTGGGCGACCTCGCATTACGACTCCTGGACAAGATCGCTACATCCGGGTCTTTCATCTACGAAATCGAACCGTTGCTGCAACAGCTACTGCAGTCGGAATACCTGGATTGAGAAGAATCAGCTCGCAGACAGTCCGCAACCGACTTCGACAATATGGCATTAGACCCAGAAGACCGTATTTTGGAGCAGTTTTGACACCGTTACACAGACGAGAAAGAGTCCGATGGTGCAACAGATTGAGGGGCTGGACATTCCGCAACTGGCGTAGAATCTGGTTCAGCTACAGAAACGTGATGGAAGAATCCGTGTATACCGGCGCAGGAATGAACGTTTCTCTTCCTCGTGTGTCCAAGAAGTGGATAGCTTCGGTGGAGGTAGCGTCATGATGTGAGCGGCGATCTCTAATGACCGTAAAACAGAACTGGTACATGTCCCGGGCAATTTAACGGCTCAAAGGTACAGAGACGAAATTCTCCAACCTCACCTTATGCGCGTAATTGACCGACAGAGGGAGTTATTCCAACATGACAATGCTAGGCCTCACACAGCCCGCTTAACAATTTACTACCTTCAGCAGAACAACATTAATGTGCTACCATGGCCTTCCAAATCACCGGATTTGAATCCGATTGAACACTTATGGGACCAAATGGATAAACGTGTGCGCCTGCGCCAACCTCCGCCTCAGACCCTCGATCAGCTCCGTCAAATGTTACAACAGGAATGGCGAACAATTCCACGCAATAACGTAAGAACATTGATTGACTCTATGCCAAGGAGATGCAGAACTGTGGTGGCAGCTCGAGGTGGTCATACACGGTACTAACTTAAACGTGACAGGAAGTGTTCTTAACTGTGATGATCTGACTTTTTTTTCACCAATATCTAAGGTTTGGACTGTAATTTTTTTCAATTGAAACAATTCTAGTGAATATCTGCATTTTTTATTGTAAAATCATAATCCAAAATACATCTACTAAAATCTTAAAAAATCCATTATGCGTTTCTTTTTTTGCAGAGTATATAATCTAAGATGTAAAGTGTGAATTCAAGCAGGATTAGGATACCAAATGAAGATATCATAAAGTATATTCTTTATCAATTTTATACTTTTAAATTATAAATAAAAACTAAAATAATATTATTAACTTTTCTTGACATTTCAATGTAACATAATATTGAAAGTTTTACATGCAAATTCTGCACGATTATCACATGACCGAAAGCTCTATAATGAAATACTGTATGAAAAAAATATGATAATTGAATGATTCTCTCATAAAACTCTTGCGAATAAACTTGCATGCATCATCACCTGTATATTGACACCCCCCCCCCTTTTTTTCCCATTTGTAAAAAAGAAAACTGTCAACGTACCAGTTTTTTCATGTTGGAAGCTCCAGCATATCTTCTCACATCGTTATGTTCCTGATATAGAAATTGATATTACATTGCATAATCAAAACAATACTCGATTATGTTAATCATCCACAAAAAAAATCTCATCAACATTATGTCACCATCTTTTCTTTAATATGTGCTGAAACTGATGTTTTATACTTAATTATACTTATTGTATTGTATCTTATGTTTATATCATTTTATTTCAATGTTTTATTGAATTGTTTATGTACTGTAAAGCACCTTTGAACATACAAATTTATGAAAAGGGTGCTATATAAATATGGTATTATTATTTTTAATTAAGGTAGAAATATCTAGTTATAAGTGTTTTAGGGATGGAGGCATATGGAAAGATATGGTTAATTGTCTTATTCAGAAATATTCGTATCTCCCATAATACAAACAAAATAGTCATTTATTCGACAAAACTTTGAAAATTGTAAATAATATTACTGGGTAAACAATGAAATAAATAAAATATATTTCATTCGTCTGCTTTTTCCAAGGCAACATGCCCTTTTTATTTATAGAAATTTATACCATCCGAACTTCATCAAAATAAAGTGCATGAAGAGGATTAGATTTTCTTGATAAACTAAACAACAGGCTTGAATTTCTCCAAAAAAAATTCCCAGACTGAAGTTCGACTTCTATTTGAGCTGTCAAAATTAGAATAAAGCCCTAAACTTATGTCGAAGTTTCGACTTAAGTTTTCATTATTTGTAGGTCAATTGAGTAAATTTAGGTGGACTATAATTGCAATTGGTCTGCGTCCGTCGTAAGTCATCAACTGAACATTTTTATTTTCTTGATAACTACCATTCCAATTCTTTTCAAATTTGGTATGAAACATCTTTGGGACAAGAGGGACATAGATTGTAAATCCATAACGCCTGTCCCCCTCCCCTGGGGCCTTAGGGGAGGGGCTAAACCTGGAAAAAATTGTCAATTTTAAAAACTCTTCTTCCCTACAACCGTACATGTCTATGAATAATCAAATGCATAATCATGTAGAGCAGGAAATCCTCTACCAAAACTGTAAATTTCATGATCCCCGGGGTAGAGGTTCTGATTGCAGTGCGGGACCAAACTTGGTAAATATAGTGTATATGTATAAAACTTTAAATAATATCTTTAATGTTATTGATACTAAATTGAAGTTAAATAGACATTTAGAAGAAGTAGGTAGTCCTTTACCGATATTGTAAATTTCATGATCAAAGGGGGTGAGGGTTTTGGTTCCAGGGTGGAGCCAGAATTCCTGGAGTTATTGCAATCTCTTTATCATTTGAAAGACTTCTTTAGGTTTGCTTATACAGTATCAAAAATAAATGCATATTTAAGAAAAGCAGAAAAGGATGTACCAAATTTGTGAATTTCGCATCCCCAGGGTATTGATTCAAGGATGGGTCTGAATTAGCCATATCATGTTATTGTTACATATATTATGTAAAGTTTTCCATCAATAATGGCACTTTTGAGAGCAGTTAAATTTTAAGAACATATCTTGTTTTATACTTTTGCTGAATATTAAAATTTATCTTAGATATTCAGAACAGGATTTTTTTCTATATCTTGTAGCCTCTGGTACTAGTGATATTATTAACTAATACTCAGGTGACCGATAAGGCCTGTGGGTCTCTTGTTTTGTATTTACTTTTTATTTTTTTCAGAAATGCAGGACAGATACACCAGCACCATTCAGTCAGTACATACTTCATCGAGTAGTGTCCAGCGAATGATTTCCACTGATAATTCGAAATGATCGTGCTCACAGTTCACTGATTACTTATATTATATATTTTGTCCTATGCTGATCTACTTTTGTCTGCTTCCAATGTTGTATCGACCTACTGTCGACAGATAAGAGTAAACTTATAACCGGTCAACATTGTTCATATCAACCCTTAACCATATCAAAATCCTTCTTATATGGACTAGGTATAAATGTTAAATAAAGGCAATCTCATTAAAATCATATCCTAAGATCCGCTCACGTAGATCGCTATACTAGGATCTGACATAACCCCATAGAGAGTCATGTCCGCATGACCTTTCGCTTTGAATATTCATAAGAACTATCAGTCAATCAGATTGCGTTATAGAGACAACGATGGCTATTAGCCGGCTCCCGGCAATTCGTTTGTTGTTTGCTTGTTGTTTTTTCGCCACACTCAACAATTTTTTAGTTATCTGGTGGCGTCCAGTTTTTGTAGGTGGAGGAGAGAGCCCAGATACACTGTACCCGGGAAGAGATCACCGACCTTCCGAAAGGAAACTGGCAAATTTCTCACATTTCTAGGTGCGAGCGAGAATCGAACCCGCACTGACTAGAGGTGAGAGGCCTTGTGATTTTGAGCGCAGTGCTCTAACCTCTTGGCCACGGCGGCAAATCGTAAACAAGCTACAGTAATCTCTATCCCACGAAGTTTATTCTACATTATAAAATTGTATGTTCTCACTTAAGAAATTTTAAACTTTCGTGATAATGCCTAATCTATCTCGTTAATACAATAGGTACGATTTTAATAGTTTTCAAGATGGTTTACATATTGAACGCGAGGAATATAACGCCAGCCGACGCAAACAGTGCATTTGTGACGTCACTTCTAGCTGCGATGTGTTTTCTTTCAAACCAAACAATCGCATCAATTTTCTTTGAACTTAAACAACAACGGTTTCAAAGGCGACGCGCTGATTGGCTAAGATAAAGGTCACGCGGACGTGACCCTCTGTGGGATTATGTCAGATCCTAGTGTAGCAATCCACGTGAGGGGATCTTAGGATCTTATCTAAATCAGATCTCAGTGTGGTAAACCGAAAAATCGAGGTTTAGACCGCTGCCAATCAGCTGTTTCCTTTCGTCGTTTAATTTTCTATTCAATAGTTTAGGGATTATCTCCTCTCCATCGGTTTATTTTTTCAGTTTGAAGAAAACAAAATCCAAAGAGAATATGTTGTTGATACCACATGTTTTGACAGATGTGCAGTCTCCAATCGTTCGTTCAGCCATCACCAATGTAAATATTAACGCAAGGTTCTTGGGAAAAACATCGTAGGTAGAATATGAGAGCGTGAATTTAATTGGCTCATCGAAAGATCATGCGGACGTGACCCTTTATGGGGTTACATTCTAGTGAAGCGATCTACGTGATTTGATTTTACATTAGTGTATCATTGTATACTAAGTAAGAGTTATCGTTGTAGGTTCAACGACTGGGTACAAGATGATTGCTTTAGGCACAGTACAACTGTTAGATTTTTAACACCGGTCGCGGTAGCTCAGTGGTTAGAGCGTTCGCTTCGTAACCGGGAGTTCGTGAGTTCGAGCCCCGCTCGTGCCATGGTCGCGCCAAACCTAAGACGAAAAAAGGTAGTGATTGCTCCTTCGTCAAACGCTCGGCATTTCGAAGTGAGAATCACGCGTCTTTCGGATATGACCTCAAAAACGGAGGCCCCGTGTCACGGTAGGCTTTGGCACGTTAAAGAACCCTCACTGCTACGGCCCTGAGCGCTAAACATAGGTCTAAATTTGTGGTACTTCACCTACAGCTGGTGACGTCTCAATATGAGTGAAAAACTCTCAACGGGACGTAAAACAAACAAACAATCAATCAACAATAGACGGAATTTGTGCCTTAATTATAAGCTGGTTACTAGCGTTCGAGAAATCAGTCTAGGTGGGTTGTGAAGGTTAGAGTTGATTATCATAGGCGAAGTGAAAGGGTTATGATTAATTTAAATTGGGCGCAAGAGTTGGAGTAGGCTAGGTAATGTGTACGATGTAATGTGATGTTATGTCGACCTTGCAAACACCGCGATGTCAATATGATGTAAATATGGTACAATATTTACGATGTTATGTCGACCTTGTAGACACCCCGATGTCAATATGCTACCGTGTACGATGTTATGTCGACCTTGTAGATATCGCGATATCAATATTGCAAAATATACACGATGTTATGTCGACCTCGCACACAATACGATGCAATGTCGACCTTGTTGACACCGCGATGTCAATATGGTATAATATGTACGATGTTAACACGATGCTATGTCAACCTTGTAGACACCGTGATATTAGTATGTTGCAATGTGTACAATTTTACGTCGACATCGTAATTTGGACGATGTAAACTGTGGTCATACAAGGTTTATAGGTGCTTTCAACGTTTTAGGATTTTCTTCGCTGCAGTTACACTTGTATTTGTCGATCAATATTTCCTGTATATATTTCTGTTGATTAGTAGTTACCGTATATTTATGTCTCCAAATGTAAATTCATTGCCCGTGTAAGAACATAACATGTACCTTACAAATGGACAAGTCAGCCGACTAAATGATGTATTTCACACCAGAAAAACCTTTATGAATGGAACATGGAAACTACGCACAGAAATATTTTAAATTGAATACTTTAGAGTGTACTTTATTTAGTGGGGGGGGGGGGGGGGGGCAGTTTCGATAGACAGTAATCGGGAACAAATTAAAACTCCTGGAAGATTTCAGCTCACATCTCCACGCTTTTTTCCACTGAGTTAACTTACAAGACAATAAAGTTTAAGGAGGAAATCCGATATGCATGGAAAGTGGAGAATTAATATGTACAGTAATACTTTGAAATTGTAAACTTTCAAAGTTAAAAATGCACGTTTAGTAGAAAGGAATCTAAAAACAAAAAAATTAAAACTCCTGCTAGACTCAAATCCAGAATCTACAGATCAGCAGTCGACACACTAACCTACTGAGCTACCCAGCTAGGCAGTCAGATCTATTTTCATTCATGATTCAAAAGAAAGTCAGCCATTATGACTGCGTTATTCCTCCTTTGATATGGTACACAATGCATCTATATCCCATATATATATTTCTATTTAATTTACGGTTCTACAGGAAGTCGATCATTTTTCACGATGTTATTCATCCTTAAAAAGTCAATTATATTTAATATAGAGACTCGGTGTAGACACCATTTTAGATATTTGTAAATCAGACAAACCTTGACAAAATCAGCGAAGATCCCGAAAAAGAGAGAAAGCGCAACGAGTCCACACAGTGTATAGGACGACATTATGTTCTGTTAGAGGTCGGTATGGGTTTTCTGAAATATCTTGTTATACACCACAATAGAAAAGGCGAGTGATTTATATCAAAAAACGTACTGAGGTGATATGGACGATTGAAAGATGAAACAAGAAATACTGGTGAAATGTTGTGATATCCTGGTAATAATAGTACATGAAGTCATTAAACATCATATAAAAGTGTGCGGTATCTCCTTAAACGCTTATTAATTTCTCTGATTAGTTTTAAGAGAGGGTTGCTGGCGCACTCATTTTATTGACTTTCTATATTACTAACAAGAACGTACTCTATTACTTGGCCAGTAATCGATATTTGTCAGCAAATACTGCACAGCAGAATACCCCGATGTGTGTGAAGAAGGCAGAGAGACGCACCATTCTAACACGTCTATATCAATGTTTCTGAAATCGTGTAATTGTTTTTATTGATATTGAGTTTCTTGATTTTTAGAAGACAGTAAATGTTGATACCCCACATTAATTGCCACAACCTGCTAATACATTGTAATAACTGAAAGAGATTTCCAATAGTTGCTTGTACATGACGCCGCAAATAAATAAAGTTCAGTTCCAATACCTTTTTATCCTATATCGAGAACCTGCCGATTTCTCTCTCTCTCTCTCTCTCTCTCTCTCTCTCTCTCTCTCTCTCTCTCTCGTTCTTGGGCGCAGTAATTCAACTGTAGAGCACAACACAATTATAGAAAGCAATGACTCGCAAAGGAAGCACTCGACTTAATCAAGGGAACAATGACTCAAACTTATTTAGAAAAGCTCTCATTTTAAATGATATATTCATGATTGAATGAAATGTTTCTTCTTTAGATATTATAATTTTTTTAATAAGGTAGTGATCATTAATTTAGAAGACATTAGCGTCCAATACATTAACACACTACATTTGAATTTATGTCTGATTGACATCAAATCCATCATGATGCATTGCTAAAGTTTAAAAACCACTCCTTGCCATAAGTAACATGGCGTCCTAGGCCTTTGTAACTCAAAAACAAGATGTCCTCCTCAAAATGTCTTCACATAAAGTTTCACTACAACTTCATTGAAAATCAGATACTTTCATCTGCTTACTCAGTTTGTTATCGGGATGTTTCAATATTATGTTTATTCCATTCCTATCCAACCAGGATATATGAAATCGTCAATAGAATTATTTCTAAATTCCTTTGAGAATTTAGATCCAGGAACAAATATGTGTTTGTAATACACAGTTGTTCCCCTTGTCAACCAACCAATCCACCATCCGTACGTTCCAACAGACATGATCGTGTGATTGGCTAGGGAGAGAAGCGCCATGTCTTCTGCGGCCGAATTTCCTCGGACATAATACACATTTTTTTCTGTTTCGAGCACTTTTATCGGCCACCAAATTTCATCGGAACTTAATATAAATAAAACATTTTGAAATTTCTTTCTAAAGTAAGACATGGCGTTCTGGTAGTATGTCGCATTCGGTGTCAACTTTCCATATTCTTTATGTCCTTTTGTAGCGTAATCTCCTCGTCGAACATGTACACCAACTACAACCCCAGCAGTCCTGTCAAAATTCATCTCTCGTAGAATATTCTTGAACTGTGAAGAAGCAGAATTTCTTATGGAGACATTAAACGTGAAAATGTCCCGGATTTCATCTTCGTGGTTTATCCAATATTTCCAAGACTGGAAATAACCTTCAAATCTGACGTTTTGGTTTGCCGGTACATTAATTAAATTTTCATCGTATGACAGACCCCATCGTTCCACTCGGCGCTGTAGCGCCGAGCACGTGCTATAGCGTTTCTTGGTGCCAGAAAGCGTTGTGTGCTGAACGTTAAACAACCCTAGGAGCTTGAAATCAACAGGAATTATAGGAAAGAGATTTTTAGTTTTAGTCATGACGTATAAAAAGGCGTATTGTAACATCAGATTCCCTAGACCTCCTTTAAAATCCATGCAGGCTACGGCCTTAGAACGGACGTAAGTGAAATTAACTCTCTTCACTGCGCGATGAAATGTACCAGTATTATGCATTGTGACTTCTAAATGTAAAGTTCCGGCAGACTGTTGGTACAAATTGTGAATTTCTGGCAAGGCTCTTTTCACAACCACTAACACCAACACAATGGCTAAACTGACCACTGAAAATATTTTATAAATGAAGCTAATTTACATTAAGCTTATGCAAGATTTCAGACAGCTTACATCATATATACTCATATCATTGATCAATTTTGCAACTATTTTATATAGCTACTAATACTTTATATCATTTATATTAACACCCAACCGCGGTAATACGTCAGCGTGATTTTGTTGTCATCGCTGGGAAAGTGTCGGAAAATTAAATGACGCGCGTCATACAAAATTTACGCTGAGGCCGTCATTTCCCTCCATAGTGACGACAAAATTTACAGTTAACTTTTATATTTGCTTATATTTTTGCTTAAATTGACAAACATATACTTTTAAATCAAGGAAAATTGACATATATTGTTTCTATGGAGCGCCAAATCAACATACACTCAAATCATTGAAGATATCTTTAATTATTTGAATATATCAATTCATTTGATGCACACAACAGTTCAGTTAAAGATCTCTTCAAGTAATTAATGATATCTTCAATTTTGAATTATTGAATTGATGGTAGCGTTAATTATTATACTGAATTGATGCGCGCTGTAATTGAATTGTTGCTCTCTTCAAATGAATTGATGATATCAACAATTGAGTTGATGCGCTCTACAATTCATCTGAAGAGAGCAATAATTCAATTAATGCGCGCATACATTCAAATTAAAATGCGTACAATAATTGAATTATTGCTCTCTTCAGTTGAATAATAGCGCGCAATAATTCTTTTAGATAGAGTAACTGTATAATTAGAAATATCTTCAATTCAACATATCCATATTTGAATCAATGATCTCTTTAAAACAATTGATGCGCGCATTAATTCCTTATACAAAACCGTTGTAAATAATTAAAGATATCTTCAACTTTACCGAGCTAGATATTAAATTTTGCGAGCAATAAATTGAATTGATGAGAGCATTAATTAAATTGATACGCTCATCAAATCAATTATTGCTCTAATCAATTGAATGCACGCATCAAATTTATTATAATCTCATCAACTGAATTGATGTGTGTAATAATTAAAATTGATGTGCGCATCGATTCAGTTGATGAGAGCAATAATTGAATGGGCGATATCTTCAAAGATAGTTATTTCAGTTATGTTAATTTGGTTCTCCATAGTTTTCAATATTGCGGCAATCGACACGTAGCTCACCCGGATCGTAGTTTGGCAAGTTCCGTAAGAATTTATATTCCATTTTAAGAAATAAATTTCATTTTTGAAAATGCACGAGTGTGTGAACTGC
This sequence comes from Ostrea denselamellosa, assembly GCA_024699665.1. Classification (NCBI taxonomy): domain Eukaryota; kingdom Metazoa; phylum Mollusca; class Bivalvia; order Ostreida; family Ostreidae; genus Ostrea; species Ostrea denselamellosa. Next base: position 12,840,902 of record JAMZEH010000010.1, read on the forward strand.
GACAACTGCATGCCCCATTTTAGTTCGTACTCTCGTGTATTTTCAGTAATGAAATATATTTCTTATATCTACATTTTACTTTCATTTCTGTCGGAAGTTCCAGCCGTTAAAACAGACATAATGTATCAAGATTCATTTGCTTTACAACTGCAACGCATTCATGAGGAAATGGATATCATTACAATTTGTAAGGAAATCAAAGAAATGTAAAAACATGTAGGTGGCTTTTTTAAAAAACGGATACACATGTATCTAGTTTAGAAGCTGTTTGCTTTAGATGACAGAAATGTGGCTCTCATAAGAAAAAATAGACAATATATGCTGTGGATTTAAATATGGCAATGTATTGAAATTCCAATATTCATTGTACAGTATAGTGCAGCTCAAAAGCATATCCAACCATTCAATTTACAATGATGCGCCAAAGATTTGAAACTAACCTGTCAGGCATGTGGTTAAGACCTTGAGCCTAAAAGTACAAAGAAAATTTTCAATTTATAACAAATTTATCCAAACACCCGTATTAAAACATAATTATCTCTTTTGCATTATCGACACAACTGATTCGTAGTATGCTGTTCCACTTGATTTTACTTTCATTTTTGATGAGATTTCGATTGATTGATTTTATGTTGTTTAACGTCCCGCTCGAGAATCTTTCACTCATATGGAGACGTCACCATTGTCGGTGAAGGGCTGTAAGATTTAGGCCTATGCTCGACGCTTACGGCCATTGAGCAGGGAGGGATCTTTATCGTGCCACACCTGCTGTAACACGGGGCCTCAGTTTTTGCGGTCTCATTCGAAGGACCGCCCCATTTAGCCGCCTCTTACGACAAGCAAGGGGTACTGGGGACCTATTCTAACCCGAATCCCCACGGGGAGATGAGAGTTCGACTTCTTGTGGATGAGAGTTCGACTTCTTGTGTATTGAACTTAAGGGATTCAATGTATAACGATCATATTTCATATTTAACACAGAGAGATGTGATTTTTGGAATCATCGTGGATTACTTTTATCAAGGGCGGATAACTCTTCCAAAAATATCGGCTCCTAATCATTTACAAGTCATGTGAATTAGGTCTATTTCACTTTCATCATTATTTAGCACTAAACTTGTCATTCAAAATTTTTCAATCTCCTTTCGCGATTGATTAAGTATCTTAAAAGATTTGATGAGAGGATGTACGAAATGATACCTTCTAACACAGGTTCTATCACAGTAACGCATCGAGCACGCCTTCAAACTGTTCCGTTATGTTGTCTTCGTATTCTTGGAAAGAGAGAATATGACTGCCATCTACCACTACCGAATCAGTACTGTACGAGTAGAAAACATCCCGATACTTTACGATCAGTACAATGCATAGGAAAATCAGCAACACGCATATCGGACTTCTAGAAATTGAAAAGAAAAAATATACACATCAAAACAACCCTGTGACTTTCCTCATCGTCGCAAGCCTCGGCTAAAATATACTCTACTCTCCCTTTTTGCCCGTGGCTCTCTGCATGAAAAGAAACACTCCTATGTAAATATATTGTTGACCTATAGGGCTGGTATTGGTTTCAGTCTTTATAAAAAGCTTATTGCTTTCCATTCTGGTCAATGACTTTAGGCCACATACGTGTAGTTATTTGTTTTTCATGCATTGCTTTAGTTCTAGTCAATACACGTAACTTGTAGAGAAAGAAGAAATCATTTCACAGTCGTTATATGAGCAGCATTAATTTTCAGTTCCTTCTCTTGAAATTTCATTTCGTGTTTCTCACTTATTTTTTAACAATTTCTTAATATGCGTTTACTTACAACTCATTTCTTTGGAAATAATGTTTTAAAAAGTCATTGGTGTAAGAAATACAAACTATGAAAATGAAATTCAAGAAATTAACTGTCGTTACTGAAATATAGTCCTACAGCTTAAACACTTTATGAGTACACCTTGCAATATGAAATGTCTTCAAGTGCTGAATGTGCAATAATATGTAAACCCTTTGTGACACATGATGCACATCGCCTTAGTTTTTCCAACAGAAATAATAGAAAGAGTGACGCTTGCAGAGGTAGATGAATTTTTGCAACAGGTTTTATCACTTTCATCAACTGTGTATTCATCTGACCCCTCCCCTCAGTATTTACAGATACATCCTTTGTATTAGGGTCCTTACCTGATGCCTGGATAATGGCAACGGGACATAAAACGTTAACTGACCCAACCCCACCCTTTTCTAATCTGTAAACCTTCCTCCTGCATTTTTGGCATAAAATATCGCCAATGCACACATTTTCTTCTAGGAATGAATTGCATCTATTCTGCAGTATCTCTCCCACAACAATACCATTTCCCATTGATGTTCTTGAAAGGCAAACGCAGCAACCTTTGCTCGGCATGATTTTTCTTTGTGGCAGTTGTATCGAGTAACACAAAGTGAATGATTCTTGTCCTCGAACAAAGTGTGCTTACACTGAGGTATAGTTCCGGTTTATTGCTTTTAGTTACATAGAATTTAGATCTGCATTCTCAAAATTGTTCTTTATATGAAGAGCAAACACGCATTTAAGGAAAGATGTACTGGTAAACTAGATCGTTATAACGGCCATAGAATTCGCGAAATGCTGACTTTAGATGAGACAGTACAAAGCCCTGTAATATCAACTTCTTTGTCAGTAGCCTGCCTCGATTTAAAAACTGATCATATGCAGAACAAGTTCTTGCGTATCGAGTCATTTGGGAGATATGCAGGTGATGATGGAATATTGCCACATAGATAAGGGAAGTTGACGATGGAGATATTGAAATCATCCCGTTTGTCATAAAGTTGAGTTGTTAATTTGCCGCCGGCATCTATTTTCAATAAAATAACTTAAGTACGAAGCAGATGTGGAAGACTTTGTGGTGTATTGTAAGTTCACTGGCATATATCGAATTGATATATGAATGAAAGTGATCATTGTTAATAGATAAACGTCGTCGATATATCTAAATGACGAATTGAAGGCCACACAAGAGATTTTCTTCTCACGTAGAAGCTTTTGAATGAATTCTGCTTCATAAGAATATAAAAACATGTCAGCTAACAAAGGAGTACAATTCGTGGAGATGGGAATTCAAACAGACTGCTGGAAGACCTGATCACCAAAGACTACGGAGATATTGTCAAAAACCTTTTTAATATCAACTTCAGAGTACTTGTGCGTGGAGTCAGAGTGGTATTTAAGAAAATAATTTTGGAATGACCGATCACTAGATAGAAATATTTCCTTTTACCAATTTTGTTGATGAAACAACTGTCTATGATGTCAAAAGGTAGAGTCTTTAATTTATCTTAAGGTATGGTCGTGTAAAGTGTTGTAAAACAATACGTTTTAATGTTGTTAATTTTAGAAAAGTTTTGATATTTCAAATTCACTAAAAGTTCTTTAGAATTTTTAAGAATCCACATTTGATTCACATCAGATCTGGCATATGTAGTGGCACAGTACGTTTGGTTTACACAGGATATGTAAGAACAAGCGTTCTCGTTGGTCCAGAGCAATTTTCTCGCATTCTATAGAAAGTTTAAATCTCCGACTAACCTGTGCTTGGAAGCTCAGTGGTTGGCCGAATTGTGTCATGCATATTTATTTGAAACGAGAAAATTTTCACGCTGAGAGCCACGGGTGAAAAGGGAGGTGATCGTACATTTCAGCCGTGACTTGCGACGATGGATTTTCCTTAGTTATGGAAATTTATCAATCCTATTTCATCAGTTGGGGTTAACCTTGCTCTCAAGGTGAGGCAGGGGGGCAACGAAGTGACTAAAAATCCATGACAAGCTACAACGATTTAAATCATTTGCTTATTTATTCAAATGTTATTTTATTTTCAATAATGTAGATTCTTCTCTCTCTCTCTCTCTCTCTCTCTCTCTCTCTCTCTCTCTCTCTCTCTCTCATACAACATAAGGGCTCTGATGACAGTTATGGGTCAATTCAATAAAATAAACGTGCTCATTCTCACCTAAATGTCCCTCTAAAGACACACGAGATCATTAATAAAATCTGTATAATTTTGAAAGGTAGTCTAGAATGAAACTGCGCCATGATCAAGTAAACGCCATTATAACATGACAAACTAACCTTGCAGTGACAAGTATTTTGTTCCGGAATGAGGACACTGACAGTCTATAGAACATGATAAATCATGATAAGCATTTTCCAGTTCCTGGGTTAGTGTAATCGTCTATGTGTATGACGTACTCATTGTCAAATTATCTAAGTTCAAGATAAGACTTGTATAGTATTAATCTACAACCTTCCATATTTACTGTGGTTTATCTGTCTTTTGACGAATATTTGCATTATTTACGGAAAAAGTTGTTTGTCTAATGAGAATGTAACACCATAAACTACATAGTTATCAAAAGTAATTTTTCAGTTTCCCCCTCTTTCTCGTATTTTAACTTACCCTGTTTGCAGTGAATGCAACTTCAATGCAATGAAAAAGTTAAGAGTTTTATCAAAAAGAAAGTCAGTTCTGACAACCATTTTTCTCCAAAAGAGCCGATTGGCAGATTTTTAAAAATGACATAATTAGAATTTTTTAAAGGGATCAAAGAGAAAGCTGTAAATTTCTGGTTGAAATTAACAAATTAACAATTTTGGCACAATTTGGACAGAGAATTTAATCAATCTACACCCAGACGTATTCCAGCTCTGGACAGTGGAGGATGAAGGGAAGGAGACGCGGCAGACAAATTATTGACATTTTTGTGTGTTCGGAACTCATTTATTCGAATGTCATTCCTACTGTTGCAAAGGCTATTTCTAGTCTCGTGAATATCATTCCTAGTCTCGCAAATGTTATTCCTAGTCTCAAGGTTATTCCTAGTCTCGCAAATGTTATTCCTAGTCTCGAGAAGGTTATTCCTAGTCTCGCAAATGTTATTCCTAGTCTCGAGAAGGTTATTCCTAGTATTGCGAATGCCAAGATCGAGTATAATTTCTTATGCTTACGTTTTCGATATATGCCTTCCATATTTTTACCAATTTTGATGATACCCAATGTTAATGTCTATGTTCAATGAAATTTCAAAGTACGAAGCAGATGTGGAAGACTCTGTTGTGTCTTTTATTTCGATGTTTTGTAAACTAGAAGTGACAAGACAATTAGGTAGGTTACATGTGGAATATGTTTTGGTTCCAGCTGACAAAGCTTTTAACAACATTGTCTTTGTAGGGTTCATAATTCCATCAGTATTATAAACGAATTTGGCACTAATTCCACATTTGGTAATCGTACTTATACTTTCAAAAGATGAAATTCTTCAAAATCATGCTTTAGTCAATGGGACGAATGAATTTGAATTACCGTACCTATACTGGATCCCTAAATTTCACAAAAACCCTTACAACAAAGATACATTGCTGGATCCAGTAAATGTTCTACCAAGCTCATATGTTTGCTCCTCATGAAACTATTGACTGCTGTGAAGGAGAAACTTCAAACGTACTATGCCACTGCATATGTCAGAAGTGGTGTAAATCAAATGTGGATTCTAAAATTTTCTAAAGAACTTTCAGTGAATTTGAAATCACAGAACTTTTCTCAATTCAACATCAAAACGTATGACTTTTCAACATTTACACGCCCATTTCTCACGATAAATTAGAGACTAAGACTGTTTGACATCATAGACAGTTACCTCTTCATCAGAAATAGTAACGGAAATATATCTAGTGATCAGTCATTCAAAAAATTATTTTGTTAAAACACCATTCTGATTTTACGTACAAGTACTCTGAAGTTGATATTAACAAGAGGCTCACATACCTTATCCATCACCCGAGTATTGGTTAAACGTATCACTAGAAACTTAAATGCCCTCGAAACCCTTACCCCTAGGATCATGAAATTTGCAATTTGGTAATGGACTACGTACTACTCATTCTAAATAGCTTTACACATATGCAATATATATACCAAGTGTGAGCCCTCCCTTGAGTCAGAACCTCTACCCCATAGATCATTAAATTTTCATTTTTGGTAGAGGCCTTCCTAATCTACATCACTATGCATCTAGTTTTTCGTACACATATGCGATTGTAGAGAAGATTTTCGAAAACTTGTCAGTTTATGGCAGTTTTCGTCCTGCCCGGAAGACCCAGGGGTGCAAGAGTCCTAAAATGTACAATAGATCTATGTCCATTTTGGCCCCCTCTAATACCATAATCCCAATCCTTGACATCCTGAAATTTACAATTTTGTTAAAGGATTTCCTGTTCATCTATTTAGTTTAAATGTAGTATCAATAGCATTAAAGATGCCTTTTACATATTTTACATATAAATGCTTTATGCAAAATTTGGACCCTCTCTAGAGTCAGAAATTCTACCCCAGAAATTATGAAATTTACAATATTGATAGAGGTCTTCCTACTATGCATGTAATATTTCTTACACATGTGCGGTTCTAGAAACGATTTTTGAAAACTGGTCAGTTTTTGCCTTGTCCCTAAAGCCCCAGAGGTGCAGGGGTCCTGATATTTACAATTTATGTCCCCCTTGTCCCAAAGATGCTTCATACCAAATTTAAAGAGAATTGGAATTATAGTTATCAAGAAGTTACAAATGGTCAAATATTAACGTACGATGGACGACGACTCGGGTGACATAAAAAGATGCTAGAGTACCTCATTGACAATACCTTCGTAGTCTTTAGTGATCAGGTTTTCCAACAGTCTGATTGAATTTCCATGTGCACGAATTGTACTCCTTTGTTAGCTGATCCCTTTTTATATTCTTAGGAGGCAGAATTTATTGAAAAGCTTCTACATGAGACGAATAACTCTCTTGCTATGGCCTTCAATTCGATATTTAGATTAATGACGACGTTTTATCTACTAAGAATAATAATTTTTATTCATATGTCGATTCGATATATCCCAGTGAACTCGAAGGATAGGTTGTACGTATTTTTGTTTTGATTGGTATAATACTGAACTTTAATATTCCTCTTATACTTTTTATCCATTCTGACAAGGTATCAAGTTCTTTTTTTTCTTTTCTTTTTTTTTTTTTTTTCATATTTAGCCCATTGTCTGGCGTAATCTTTGACAGAATTCATAATAGAGATGAAGTTCTGTCAACAATTGAAAGATTGGGGTTTTCTGAACTTAAGAGTAGAAGTTTTAAAATAAGTGATTTCAGCCCCCATTTTCAACCACATCAACATCACTAGTAATGACATGTCCAGCTGGACTATAACTGAAAGAAAACGAAGAACACCTAGGTGGGTTGAGTATAAGAAGGTCTATATCTGGGCAATGCAAAGTTTGTAGATAAAATATTTGGATGCAGTAGTGAAAGTATATTTGTAAGAAATATAGGGTGTACACTTCAAATACCTAAACTTTTATGACGAAGAATATTGCTTATGTTGACGGTATCTTTTCCCTCGTTATCAAATTTGAGTTTGAGGAACTGTCGGCATGATTCGGAAGGAATATCATCCATAATCCTAATCCCTAACGATTCAACTTTTATCATTAATGAATTATCGTCCACTAATGATAGACTTCCAGATTTATTTCTGTTGTGATCAAAGCACACAAATGATATTTTAAAAAGTTTAAAAAGTCACTCTGACCGCTAATACTAGTGATAACATTTTGATATTACATTAATGGATGGACTGATACATGCCTATGGTGAAACCGATACTTTTTGATATAAAACCTCTTTTTTATTTTTTTTATTTTGTCGTCATTATTTAAACATGAATTAAGGTTATAAATTTAGTTATTATGCTACGAATTCACGTGTGTGTACGTCAAATTTCCCAGGTGTATATAGATGTCAATATTTTACTTCTATATATTACTTATATGTTCTTAAACTCAAAATGAAATATGGCTAACCGTTCGTTCCATCCACAAGTGGACAACATCATAATTACGATCAAATACTTACAGAAATTCAGGATACATAAACCCTGTCTTATAGAAAGAATTCCTTAAATATGTATGCTAATAAACAATATTTTGATGATAAAACTCTTCTATAAGAATTAATTAACAAGAGGCCAATGGGCCACAACGCCCACTTGAGTCAACCTGGTTCTGCTATTCAGCAGAAATTTTTTTTAAAAAGATTTGTGAAAATCATGTTAATTTGTTCGGTTTTATAAAGGTCTCTTCTGTTCATCACTCCATGGGTATCCACCTGGGATAAGTGAAATCCTCGATGGATTTGTTTTAAAAAATCCTAGAAAAACCACTTCCTGGTACAAAAATATGTTTGTAATATATACTTACCCCTCTCGTCATCCACCTAGCCCACCATCCGTAAATCCCAACGGACATGATTGTGTGATTGGACAGAGACAGTAACGCCATGTCTACCGCGGCTGAATTTCATGTGGAGTAATAGACATTCGTTTCTGTGGCTAAAGCTTTTCTGGACCATTCAATGTCTGTATAACAAACAATAAATAAAATTCGGTTAAACTTCCTCTTAAAATAGGATATAGCCTTTAAATAGTAACTCGTTTTGGTGTGAGTTTCCCGTAATTCACTACTGTTTCTGAGAGATAGCCCCCCCCCCCCTTCATATATGTACACTAACAACAACACTTTCACTGTCCATCGTGAAATTCCTTACTCTCAAAATGTTATTAAATTGGAAAATAGCATTTTTTCTTATCAGTTCACTAAACTGAAAAATACTCCGGATTTCTCTTTCGTATTTTACCCAATATTTCCAGGACTGAAACTAATATCCGAAACTGACACTTCTAGAGTAGGGGACGTTGAATAATCGCTCATCAAAAGCGTTTCCTTTGGTAAAGGAAGTCTGGAACAAGCGTCCCGACTTTTTCCAGTTTGGGATAATGTTGTTCGCTGTATGTTGAATATATTCGGGAGTGGCGATTTCTCTGGAATGACTGGATAGAGTTCTTTGATTTTCGACACTAGGCAGAGAAATGCGTATTCGAACATCAAATTTCCTAATCTGCCCAGGAAATTAACACACGTGATGTATGAGGATTCTGTATAAGAGAACTCTGTTCCTCCTAAGGTTTCATTGTACTTTTACGCCATTTTGTTGTTGTTGTTGACGATGATGATGTTGTTGACGATGATGATGATTATGTTTTTGTTGACGATGATGATGATTATGTTGTTGTTGACGATGATGATTATGTTGTTGTTGTTGACGATGATGATTATGTTGTTGTTGACGATGATATTGATTATGTTGTTGTTGACGATGATGATTATGTTGTTTGTTGTTGACGATGATGATTATGTTGTTGTTGTTGACGATGATGATTATGTTGTTGTTGACGATGATATTGATTATGTTGTTGTTGACGATGATGATTATGTTGTTGTTGTTGTTGTTGATGATGCTGTTTCTGTTTCAAATGGTTATATTGGTTTTAAAATTTCGTACTTCATAAAAAACAAGGAATGAAGTAAAAAAAAAAACAACATGGAAGTGGAAGGCAAAGGAAAAAGAGTTCGATCGCATTCGTAAATTATTTTATTTCCAATCAAATATTAAATAAACAATACCACTCGTAACATTCATAAAATGTATATATAACAGAGCGTCGATTGTCTCTTATTTATTCTATTTATTTATTTGTTTAATATCATTTTCACCATTATCTATTCATTATGTCTGTGACAAATACCTTACCGCACGTGCGCGCTCTGAATCTCCAGATACCCGTGCCTGGAAAAAAAACCCATCGCTTTATATGGTCCTATAGCCACCTGAAACAGTTCACGAATCAATTGAAGTGATAGTATCTACAAAACTGAAACTTCTAAATATGTCTAAAACATTCCTATCCCTGAAAAATCACTGTTAAAAACAATAAACTGTTCTTTGTTGTTTTATCGATGGTGGAGTAGCCAGCATTGCAGAAAAAAACCATAACTAGCATAACCGTATTTTGGGGTTGTTTTTTTTTTTGTTGTTTTTTTTTTTTTTTTGGGGGGGGGGGGGTTTAAGAAATATATATATAGATTTAATTGCTTAAATTATCATATTGTTGACCATTTTGTTACTTTAAACGGAATAGCCAATACACCCTTTGACCGGGACGACGCTTCATGTTTGGTAAAGATGGTACTAAAAACCGAATCGAACTGGTTTGCATCAAAAATATAATCATTGCAAAGTCAATTTCAAAAGAAAAATAAGAGAAAAGATTTAGTGAACATAAATATATATATAAAAATAAGCATTACCCATAAAACTTTCAACTGAACTGCTGATGATGTGAATGCACGTGAAACGAAAAACATTTCACTGAATCTATGTCCAATAGATTTTGTCCAGGAAGGCGAAATTGTATGGTCATCAAAAGTATATATACCTTGCAGAGAACACTTGTCTATAGACTATATAGAAATATCTATAGAAATATCTTTATCTTAAATACTAAAACATTCAGACGTCAGTTGTGCTGGTTTATTTGAAATAAATTTTTGAGGTAAATTGACCGCTCTAGCATGTATATCAACAGAAATATATTTTATGAAGTAAATGTTCTAGTATACCTTTGTATATTGAAGACACGGATGTTAATATATATATATATATATATATATATATATATATATATATCACTGATTTGATTTATATACAGTGCTTTTAGAATTACAAAAACAAGTTACAGCATAAAAAAAATCAAACATTGGAAAAATAGATTCAAGCATCAATCAACATTGCATACAGTCTACAAATCAGTTACATTGTAAACCATCAACACTGTGAAGCCTATAATTTTTTTTACGCATTCTCTTCTATCTTCTTCTTAACAAGAACGGTGTAACGAAGAATTTCGACCCGGGTCAATTTTCAACCAAGGTCAATATTCTTCGTTACACAGGACTACCGCAGCTCAGTGGTAAGCGTTCACTTCGTAAACCTAAGAAGTAAACATAGGTAGTGATTGGTCCTTCGTCAAACGCTCGACATGTAGAAGTGATAATTACAGGTCTTTTGGATATGACCTTAAAAACGGAAGTCCCAATCCGTAATCGCGGCAGCCGTCGTCACGTTAAAGAACCCTCACTGCTACGGCCCTGAGCGGTATGCATAGATCTAAAGAAGTACTTCACCTACAACTGGTGACGTTTCAATATGAGCAAAACATCCTCGACGGGACGTAAAACAAATAAACAATCAACCAACCAATTTTCTCTGCAACCGTATCGGATTTTGTTTAATAGTTTTTCTTTATAGATAGTTTCGATAGACGATATTTCAGTGAATGTTACTTCCCTTGGTCCGCCATGTTGGAGGTCCATTTGCTTAAATCCCTTCATTGCGTTACCAATTTCACTTATACTGATAAATTAGCATATACAAAAGTTAAAATTCCACTTACTAACAATTTTTATAAAGTAATAATTTTATACCATTATTTGTTTCGCAAGTTTAAATTTGATTACAACAAGAATAAATATCATCTGGACGTACAACATGGCAGCAAAGGGAAATAACATTTGGTAAAATGACGTCATATGAAAATTATCTATTCATCACAAATCAATAACAGTCCCAGGGACCCAGTAAGGTTTGCAAGTCAAAACTAGTTTGATCTTCTGAAACATACTTATATGTATACTTCAGAGATTTCAAAATCATTTTTTATTATTACTGAAAGGGGGTTGGTTGGTTGGTTATAAACATATTTCTGTCCTCTTGTGAAATTGTGGGACATGTGGAACATACTCCGATACATTTGACATCCTTTTATCCACCTCTATCACACATTTTCTAAACGTGAATAGGTCCTCAGTACCCCTTGCTTGTCGTAAGAGGCGACTAAATGCGGCGGTCCTTCGGATGAGATGGCAAAAACCGAGGTCCCGTGTCACAGCAGGTGTGGCACGTTAAAGATCCCTCCCTGCTCAAAGGCCCTAAGCGTCGAGCATAGGCCTAAATTTTGCAGCCCTTCACCGGCAGTAGTGACATCTCCACATGAGTGAAAGATTCTCAAGCAGTACGTAAAACAATATACAATCAATCTAAACGTGAATCATATTCCTGCGCAAGCGTGGGTCGATAAAAAACGCTAGTGCATGTACCACAATTTAACTAAAAAAATGTCCTTTCCATCTTCCATCAAGTCGAGAAAAACGTCACAGTACTGTACCCACTTTATTAGGTCACATGATAAGAAAAGTGACGTCGTCAACAATTTACACGATTTGAAGAAGATCGCAGAGAAACCTATATCGAGTTAAAGGTATCAAAGCTAACAATTATTAGAGGCCGTGACCCTTAAATTTCATCTTTGACTATGGCATATTCAATGTGAAGAATACACATGTATGTATTTCTTAAACGGTAGGCAAAACTGATTGAAACGTTTATCAGATAATATACAGCTACAATAAAATTATTGAAAATTATGCGCAATATTTTCTATCATCCACCATTACTGTCTTACAAAGACGAAGACGTGCATGTATATACACTAAATATATTGCATCAAATATATCTGTCTAGTGATTTCTCGTATTTCGCTTTGAATCACGTCAATTTATCAGTTCAAAGGAATACGTATCATTCAGTCTTGCATTGGTTTCTGAATTGCCGCCAAAAATATAAAGTCTTCTGTCAAAATTGGAAAAGGAAGCAGAAAACCACCCCCGGGGTTCAGGAACGTCACCCTGTGCAGCAACTCTCACCCAGTTCTGTGGGTTAGTTGTATCAAGAATAAAAGCATCATTCGAAAAATTCCCCGCGCCCTCGTGACCTTTATCGGATGGATCAACCTCCCCACATACAACGATTATTTTTGTTCCCATGGAAACCACGCCGAACACACTCCTAGGTGGCAGAGGTGTAAGAAAGGTCAAAGTCCGCCATGTCTTTGTCATGGTGTCAAACGCATGCACATCGTTCATTTCTTTGCCCGCAAATCCTGCTACAACATAGATAGTTTTTCCAACAGCAACGAGGCCCGGGCCGCCACGCCCTTCGATGACGTCATAAGATGCCTGTCTTTCCCAATGGTTAGTGGCAACATCGAAAGAGTGCAAATCATTCATTCTGCCTTTATCTGAACACCCACCAAAGACGAACAACGATTTATCCAGGGCCGTCATGGCGTGATAGCTTCTGGCTAGTGGAATATCTCCCGTTGTTTTCAGTTTACTCCACTCCTTAGTCTGAATGTTGAATGAATACATGTCGTTTGTGCTTCCCTCTCCCATAGTAATTCCTGACCGCCCCCCAAACACGTACATACAGTCATCAACAGCAGCCACTGAGGCAGCGTTGATTGGACAGGGTTCTTTCTCCGGATTTTTTGGTTCACACAGGCCCCATTCTTGCGTTTCTAAGTTAAGGAAGTGAACGGTACTGCCGATGGGGACACGCGGCGAGTTTTCGCCTCCGAAGACATAAGCGTGTTTGCCGATGATAACGAAACCATGACTGCTTCTACCCACGGGGAGAGCACCTTTAGTAGCCAAACGACGCCACATCGCCTGAAACAGAAGTACAGGAGTAATTATCATGTTACAGTCGCATCTCTTTTGTCCCAAACCGCTTTCCTTAACACAGCAGAAAGTGAAAGTTTCCCAATATTTTAGATGCAAATTCATTTTAAAAACATTGATTCTATAGCATGTAAATATGTATATATTTATCAAAAATGTTCGTATGTCTGATGCTCACGGGCATTTGATCAGAGGACCCGGGTCCTTCACGGCCGGGATTAAGGCGTGCACCGTCAGTTACTTAAGTTAGCACTGCAACTTATCGACACACGTCGACAATATCAACAACCAGGTGGAATTTTCAAATCATCATATCATATATACATCAGGAGAGATTAGTGGAACTACCTGCATCGCCTTTGATGTCACTCCGTTACACAATTTAGGACGGTCGACAAAGCATGACAACAAATAAATATTGCGCAGTGAATATAATCTGATGCATGGTATGAAGGGATGTTAGCGCCATAATTATAAGCCTATGATCATGATTTTTATTTTTATTTTTTTTACTTACGTTCATAATTCTAGCACTAGTTTTTAACTTACAATTCTATTTGCTTTAGTTTATGATTTCAATGTTTTAAAATCCTTATTTTGTTTTAGTTTACATAATACAGTTTCCATTTCAAAATTTTTTATTTCATTAACAGGGGCATTTAAAGGGCATTTATTTTCCTGCAATGCGTGGAACAGAAGTTTTAAGAGATGTCCTTGCTGTTAGTGGCCCAAACTGAGCTCAGGCATTTTTCATGAATATTGTACACGTAATATAATGGTGTAATCCAGCCACTGCCTGGCCCTAAGCCCAGGATGAGAAATTGGGAAAGGTTGTGCGTTGAGCAAGCATTCCGCCACGTAAAAAATGTCACGCCAACACGATTCAACACACATTAAATCTCGCGTTAAGAACGTAAGGCAGATGCAGCAATACATTGCATGATGAGCTGAGATGAAAGCCAGAAGGAAGCTTTTAATCCTACAGCGTCCTTAGCGAATCCCACTGAAACAGTAGGTGAGAGCTTGGAATGTGCGAATGCTATATGAAGCTGGGCAGACTGCAGACTATGTGAAAGAGATGAAGAAGTAGAGGTTGAACGTCCTTGAAATTAGTGAGATGAAATGAACAGATTGAGACATTATGGCCTCTGGCTCAGGAGAGCCTGTTATTCTGGTGGCACGGACGGGCAACGCTGGAGGGAGCGGGTATCAGCATAGCCAAAGAGACCAGGAAGAGCTTAATGGGATGAAAATCAGTCAACTCAAGAATCATCACAGCCAAATTCTTCTCCAAATATACGAAGACCATCAGCATACAGAGCAAAACACAGAAGAGAAAGATTTGTTCTGCAACACCCATCAAGATACTACAGCATGGCATCTTGCTTCTCATGAAAGAAATTAATGCGAAGGTTGGAGCGGAGAACACCGGGCATGAAACCCGTGTTGGACAAGAGGATGTGGAAGATCTGCGTTTTGCTGATACGTGTCTTGAGAACGGTTTGGTGATAGGTGGTACCATCCTCCAACACAAAATCAAAACATATCTGGAGACAGATGAGGACGCCAATATCGAAGACGTGAGTTTTAAGACAGAGATGATATGTGGACGCATCACTCGGCAGGAACTTGTGGTCATCAGGAAGAGAAGGGCAATAGGTCACTAGATGAAGACAGAATCACGGTAGATATTTTTGAATCAGACACTCAAATGAGTGCAAGAGCTCTAGTTATTGAAACTATTCAACAAGGTATGGGAAAAGAAAAAAGGTCCAGGCACGTGGAAGAAAGGCATTATAGTGAAGCTCATGGAGAAGGGCGACCCCTCGGAATGCGGCAACTGGTAATAATAAACTTGTTCTCCGTCTCAAGAAAGGATTTCTGAAATGTACTTCAAAAATGCTTGAGGAAAACCAATGTGAGAACCCTACAAAAAGAACAGGGAGGTTTCAGAAGTGAAAGAGGCTACATAGACCAATCTTTGTTCTATGAAAAATTGCGGAACAGTCAATCGAATGATATCCATCATTCTACGTCAACTATATATATCCATTTCCAGAGGACTTTCGATAGCATCAATCATCGTTTGCGCAAAAGGCCTTGGAAGCCAGTGAATACTTCCTATGAAAGTCATCAGCACCCTACAAGACATAAACGTAGACAGCTGATGCTGTGTGCGACATGGTAGACAACAGAGCGAGTGATTCCACGTGCAGGCGAAGGTCAGGCAAGGCTGCGTCATCTCGTCGACAATTTTCCCTTGTCGTCATCGACTGGGCGAGAGTGCTTGTATGAGGACTGACAGGTAGGCTTGAAGATTTATCCAGCGAGATTACACTGCATATTGTAGCACGTGCAGAAAGACATTCAGGTAAAAATATCAAGAGTGGACCAAATAGCCAACAGTGGGGCTGTGCGAGGTTCAGTTCAGAGGTAAACCACTTCAACTACCTTGGCAGCTACACCTCTGCTGACATCAACATGGAGGAGATCACAACCACGACAGGATTCACAGTCTGAGCGTTCAGCGGATTCGAAGACATCTGGAAGTCAACTGTTCTACGAACTAAAACCAAGTTGAAGATCTACAAGTCCAACGTACGTTCTGTGCTCGGAGACATGGAGAACCAACAAGAAGATTGAGAGCAGGGTCAAAGGATATCTTCACTGAATTCTAAATTTAACTGGCAGTAGTGTGTCACCATTAGCGAATTGTCAAAGCACACTGGTATAAAACATTGTGGCCAAGGTAAACAGTGGCGGGGGAGGTGCCAACGACACGCCCATCAGATGGACAAAACCAGACTCCGTCATATTGCGCCGAGATGGGCACCACCTTGAAAGAGGAAATGAAGCAGACCACTCGGAACCTGGAGGAGGGCGGTGGAGGGGGAGATGAGAGAGGCAGGTAAGACATGAAACGAACTGAGCTGACTTGCCCAAGACAGAAATGATTGGAGGGAAATCGTTGGCGTCTTATGTCTCAAGATGCAGGATGAATAGGATTAAAAATATGGAGTAGGATAAGTAATAATATGATCGTGTTCCTATCTGAGATACACCAAGAAACCCTCCATACTTAGTGTCCCACAATTTCATTGGGATACAAACTATATTAAAGTAACATTTTGCAATAACTGTTCAGAAATAAGTTTTATTTCTATATTCTTAAATCTACTCTTGTAAAATTATAGTTATTTCTGTTTTAATTTAACATTATTAAATCAAATTGAAATTAAGATTGCAAACTAGAATTAAATTATAAAAATTTAATTGTCAAATAATAAGTAAAATTAAAATTAGAACCTGAAAAAAAAAATAGAACCAGTGACTAGAATTAAAACCAGGAAGTAAAATGTACAAATGCATAAATATGATTGTTAATCAATGACAATGATTATAGACACAGAGAAAATAAACTATGAAGTAGAATTTTTAATCTAATAACAAGACATAAAATTGAAATACATATTAAAACAGTGAATAAGAATTTTGTCACTGATATCTCTCCATAAAATGTTTCTGGATCGGATATTTATATAAATATTATATATGGCTGCGGGATGGGTGCAAAATGAAAACCGGTACACAGTTAACGGAAGTCTCTTTGTGTTACTTTCTCCGACCAAAATATCTATTTTTTAACATTATATTTATGATAGTCACATGTATTGTTATGAACCATCACGTGTAGATAGCTAATAATCATCTTAACACAATGGAGGAAAAAAATGCAAGGACCAGACTAGTATTTAAACACGCACACACTCCTTCCCTCCACACCCATCCCTAAATCTCAACGAGCTCACCAGCTGAGCTACCTGATAATCCTCCCACCTTAATTAAAGGTCTTTTATCTCACCAATGTCGTCGCAATTTCTCGCGTTTCAGTCATTGCCTCTGGTATCTTTCTGTACCCCCCCCCCCCCCCCACTCCTTGTAACCGTGGACATATTGCAACGAACTAGACCGGTATTCAAAGTCTCTAGTCATGTGCTACTCCAACTAAGCTAGATGTGACCAGACCGTCACATGCATTCGAAAGTACGTCTTCAAGTGGGTATTGTATTATCACCTTTACGTAAGATTATCCTGACGAAATCAAGATTTTAAAAAAAAGCATGAAGTTCTATGAAATGGGATATTACAATGGGATTTTTTTTTTTTTTTAAATCGTATCTAATGAAAATACATGTGTTAAATGTTAGATTTTGACATCTACTGTGCTGATGCTATTCAATTTGTGCACATTGTGGTGCATTTTAAAAACATAAAAAAAATCGAATGATTTAGCAATTCCTGCAAAATAAGCTTGTAAGCAAGCAATTTCAGATCTGGCTGCCTGATATTTAAATGGTTTGAAATTTCTTTCTGAAACTATTTCGAATTTGAAATGTACAGTTAAGGGGGAATGCTATCCCAGAGAAATTCGATATGCATTAAAAGTGGAAGATATGTACAATATTTTGAAATTCAAAACTTCCAGTATACTTTATTTAGTAAAACAATGCAGTTTTAGTAGAAAGTAATACTAAAATAAATTAAAGCCTTGCTGGACTCGGTCCCCCAATCTACAGTTCAGAAGCCTTTCAGTGAAGTGTACGCACAGTGACAAATTCAGAATAGGCTGGGGGCTGTCTTAAGGCCCCCCAGTGGGTCCAGGGCAAGACCCTGGTGAGGGCCCATGGAGCGAACCCCCGGAGTTCATGGGTTTTGAGGCTTTTTAGGTTGCATTTATGGGTTGTTCTAGCTATAAAATCATGCATAATAAAATGAAAAATTAACAATCATTTTTTGTTGTTGTCAAATTGATGTGTACGCCCGGGCGTTTTGGCGTCAATGGTAGTTATACAACTGTCAGCTACACAGTTAGGCAATTCATTCTAAAAGGAATATACAAATATTGTTCATTATTATGTTTTTATTCATGTTTTAAAAGGAAGTCGTCCATCATGACAATGTAGGATACCTCCTTAAGAGACCCATTTCATTTTTGAATTGCACGAGGGTTACACTGCAACACTTTACGCCGACATACTTCAAGAAGCGTGTTACGCCTCATGTAAAGTAAAGCTGTTCTTATATTTACATTCTACTTTCATTTCTATCGGAATTCCTAATCATTAAAATGGACGTACTATATTTATCTGTATTCATACACAACTGTAAACAATCTGATTAAAATCAGATCATATGACCAATTCACATAGATCGCTAGTGATCTTCGTGAGCGGTTCTTGGGATCTTATTTTAATCAGCTTGCAAATGCAACGTATTTAGGAGGAATTACATTACAATTTGTACAGATATCAAAAGCAAAAACATAGGAAATGTAATTACTGAATTCTGATAGTGAAATACTACTCCAATCTCATTGTTATCCTAATGATTTCCTTAAATTGAGTAAGCTAAAATGATGTTTAAATGGAATAGGTCACCACTTCTCACGGGATGCAAGATATGTATCCCTTAAAATTAGTACTAGTCCACCCTTCATCCTTTAGACGTTGTTGTCATTGAGTTGGGGGGGGGGTTCACAACTAGCACTAGAAAAAACAAGCAATTAACACTGCCATAAATACAAAATTTAATGAGAAATGGATAACAAAACTGTAATATTCAAAAACATAAATAATATTGAGGATGTACAAAAGAACCAGTAACTGTTTGTGACCACCACAACAGAATATCATCACAGTGTCAATATCACAAGCAGGTGCTCTAAGTGAAATTTACAACCAAACATGTACCTCTTCTTTTTGAAAAAATAAAAAAATGCCATAAATACCATCTAATGTTGTAATACAATGTATTGGATTTCTATTACATAAAAATAAACTATTTTACTAAATGATTAACCCAATCAAGTACATTATACACATGGTAATACCATTCAGACCTAGCAGATAAGGACCCCCTATACATTATATACAAATGGGTTTTTATTTAAACAATGAGAAAATGATATTGCTTAAAGGTGTACATTTTGAGTTTAACATAATTATTTAAAATGGGGTAAATGTTAATTTGCCAAAGGAAAAGAACTGATGAACAGAAATCAATATTATTATTTAAAATGGTGAAGACTTTCAAATACAGCACTCAGCAACTTTATCTTGGTCTAATATAATGAGTAAACTACATCAATTGATTACAAAATGTGTAGAACAATGTAAATTTCAGTATATTGTATCATACAACAAAGGGCAGATCACTCTATTTGTACAAGTAGAGTTGAACTCTCCAGTGTGCAGTGTATGGGGATCCTTAAAAAAGTTTCAAGATTCAAGCCTGATGAGCAAAAAATCTGACATTGAAGTACTGTAATTTACACAGAAGAATGACTCGTGAAATAATGGTCTTATTATTCTCACAAGATGGCAGCTTAAAAAAAAAAAACAACTTTAAAACATTCAATTGTGACAAAATGGAGAAAATAAAAATATATCATTGCTTAACAAGCAGTAATCATACAGTTAATTCTGGAATGCATGAACTCTTTAAAAAGTTTTTACATTGTGAGTTATAAAGCATATTAGTGAACAAGACTTAGTATGTTGCTGTTTTACATGAGGGAAAAAAATAAAATAAAACAAAACCATAAAACAAATGCTTTCAAGTGTAAGAATCCTGGATTTCTAATCATAGCCTGGGGTGTATGGAGGTAAGAGGCAAACAAAAAGACACTGACAACAGACTAGCGCATCTAAGTATTTATAAGTATTTAATCAACAATGGATATAGAAATGGACTGTAAATAGACAACATAGTTACTTAAATTTACAGTTATTTGTGTTTTGTTATTGAAGAGAGTAAATGCGGGCACGTGACTAGCTGAGTGGGGTTCTTGAGCGACCTGGTGAATAGGATCTGCTTCTCATTCTGTGGGGTGATGGAGATCGACTGCGTGCTACCTTTTCATTGTTTACAATCGTCTTTAGATTTCCCAAATGACGGAGAGCTCTGAAACAGTCCAATAAAAAATCAGTTGATTTCTATTTTTTGTATAATCATGTCTACATAATAGATCCAGATAATCCTGCAGTGTAATGTAATGACAATCTATCAGTTCAATTGTATCAAATTTTTCAATTAAGTTCACATTTAGATGTAGCGAATGAAATAATATTTGTCTAGTAAACAGAAGTAAATTTCGAATTTATATCTCTGATTTGGATTCATTATTTTGACCAACATGTGAAATTGTATATACATTCACTAGCGTTTTGTCAATTACTGTTTCTGAACTTTACAATGACTTCCGATATTCTGTCTCCACAGATTTTCACTAGTAAAATTTTGAGCAACTTAAAAATTTTAGCCCAGTTTGCCCAAATTTCAGTGAGTTTCAAGGCCTTGTATAATGGATTCAAGTTCATGGACCACCTCTATATTACCTTGTACGGTCGTGTGTTTTGTTTAGAAAAAAGAATATGGCTAAACATACAATTTGTACTTTACTTGTCATGCATAGAAATTTTCAGGAAAATGCAAGTATTAGACATCTAAACTCTCACACATTTCAAAGTTTGTGTATTGCCACTAGGAGCAGAGCGCAGGCATCATAAAAAGTCTCGCGTAAATTGTTCTAGTTTTTCAACGTAGTCACTATTTAGCAATGTTGCCTTGCTAATTATCAAACTTTTTCAAATTTATTCATTCAAAAAATCACATTCATTGCCTCCTGTCATAAATTACCCAAGTTATCAAATCTCCTCCCTCACAAATAGAACTGCATAGACGGAAAAACCATGAAGTCCATAGGGGCTAAGTCTAAACTGTAAAGGTGGGTGTTTAAGGCATTCAAAACTCAGTAGATCAGTAGATATGGCAAAGTGCATTATCTTGAAAATAATTTTGTCCTGATTTTCTGCCAGATAGGACTGCTTCTTCCATATTACGCCTGAACTAAGTCATGCTGTAAGACTTAACTGTCGTAGTCTGTATTTACAGTTTTTCCTTGCACAAAAGCACGTGTTAATATCATTCTTTTTCTGTCCATAACGAGAATAAACACATTCTCCCTAACCATTTTGTCACTAGTTTTGGTGGGGGGAGTCTATATTTGTCCACTGGTTTGACTGCTGCTTTGTTTCTGGGTCATAATGATGGAACAAAGTTTCGTCCCTCATAAATAAATAAAGAAATTCTTCTCCGTACCTTTTGTAATTCCTTAAAAATGTCTTTGAGGCAATTACTCTATCTGTCATATTTTCAGTTGGGAGGATTCTTGGTACCCATTGAGAGCACAGCCTAGTTTGCCCGAATGGCACCCGTAAATTTCAGTACGTTTTGAGTTCTTGTATCATGAGTAAATGTTTTGTACATGTATAAACAATGGAATCATGTGGTAACTTGACATTGAAACTGTCTTTATTGTTTATACTGACAAATAATCTATCTACATTAATATAAGTACAGAATGTTGAATACTTTGATTACTGGGTTTTCGGTAGTAAGATGAAGTTTGACTGTAAACATTACTGATCTTCTATACTAATAGCTATATTGCTGAATATTTCTATTTACTGTCAGCTGTACTGGCTAATACTGGTATTTATTGATGGCTTTACTGGCAAATATTATGATTATACCGGCATTTATTGATGCCTATACTGGCTAATACTGGTATTTATTGATGATTATACTGGCTAATATACAGATATCTATTCATAGCTATACTGAAAGATAACTCACTTTTCTAGGGACTGTCCCCCAGGTTGCTCTTGCCAGTTATAGCCCCTAAGGGCTGGGATGTCATCCTCTAATTTTCCTGCAGAAGGAACACCACTCTGAAATACAGAACCATCACTGATTACTTTTACAGATGACACATTAACTTCCTAACAAAATTATCTGGGTTTATGAAGTACTAATCTAATTTCTTAAGGATTTATTACCAATTTTATTTGCAGATTTTCTGTTTTTGATAATCTCCGGCAAATTGTTAAATTGTCCCTCTAAAATAAATAGAACTAAAAAACTGACAAAGTCAACAAAGATCGCTGCTGAGGGCTATCAAAAGGACGTGGCATCTGTATTTGATACAGTAATGTTTAGGTCTGGAAACATTTTTCAAAAACATTCGACAAAAATGCTCCATTTTTTTTTAATGAAAAATATAAATCTATAGTGTGCATCTTTACATACATGGGTAAAACAGTTTCCCTTTCCCTTTATTCCTAGCAGAAACATACCATGTATGCGCTATAAAATTTCATAAGCAAATATCAAAATACACTGTAAAACATATGGGCTTTTCCGTCTACAAACACACCATTTTGGAATTTTCATCAACCAAAGTTCAGTAACATTAATGAATAGGGTGCACTCATTTGGAATCTATTTTACTTTATTTATTAGACAGAACAGTTCTCTAGGGTGTAATGTGAAAGAAATACATAATTCAATGCACAAGTTACATTTGAAAGTACCTCCAATTTGCAACAGGATCATCTATCAAACCCGATCTCAAGTTTGTTGATTAGAAATGATGTGCATTGTTATTATACATGTCACAAGAAACATTTTTGATTATAATTCAAATAGAAAATATATATACTTGATGTTGTAGGATAAAAATTATTTTTCATTAAAGTATCC
The DNA here is from genome assembly GCA_024699665.1 of Ostrea denselamellosa. Lineage (NCBI taxonomy): Eukaryota > Metazoa > Mollusca > Bivalvia > Ostreida > Ostreidae > Ostrea > Ostrea denselamellosa. Next base: position 12,864,018 of record JAMZEH010000010.1, read on the forward strand.
ATATCAATATCATTATTATTACATTTCTAAAATTTAAATGAAAATGTCACCTTTTCAAAATGTTCAAAAGATACAAAATTGACATATACAGACAGACAAGTTGATGTGAACCCAGAATTTTAGATGTCTTCCTCATTTTGTACAGTATTTCTGTGCACAATTTGAAAACTGTTGTTGGAAACTCTTTGAGTTATCACATCACAACAAAAATGTTGACAAAGTGATTACTATAGGGTTCACACATTTCATGTGGGGCCCTAATTACATAAAAATTATCTATCTTTTATGGTAAGTTTATACCTACAGATACTAAGAATCTATCTACCTGCTGGTTTCATAGAGTTATCAAAATGTATTTCATTTATGAAAAGATTTCCTACACATACCTACAGATTTTTCATTCATCTAAACATTTACTAATACAGGTACATTTTCTGCATATATTTCATTTGCCTGGTAGGTCAGTGAGTATTATACTAGAATAACTAAAACATCCTATCGTCCTCAAAAACGTCAATAATTATACATGTATACTTTATACATATATATAGGTGTATGTGTCATTTACTCTACATTAATATACATTTTGTTTACCTGTGTATTTCCCACAATAACCATATATATTTCATTTACCTGTAAATTTCCTACATTAACCAATATATAATTTGCTTACCTGCAAGTTTTCCACAGCAGTGGGATTCCCTGCTGCGTGAGCTGCAGCCTCCGTTTGGAGTTTAAACAACATGTTCTTGAGGGCCTCCAAACTCCCAGGCTGGGGGGTCCCTGTCAGTGTGGCTGTCTGTAGGTTATCATCCTCTGTAAACACCGGTGGCTTCCTACAAAAAACCGTTTTGTGATCAAAAGTCTTCATTATATGATCAATCTATGAAAGAAACAGAAATTTGCTCTCAAATAAACTTAATTTCATATATTCTTTTTAGCTGAAGAGTAACTTCATTTTATCTCCAAGTATATAATATGATGTACAGATGTGTGTGTGTGTGTGTGTGTGTGTGTGTGTGTGTGTGTGTGTGTGTGTGTGTGTGTGTGTGTGTGTGCATTAGAGATCTTTCAATGGCCAAAGCAGAGAAAAGTATCAGAATATTATAATGTTAATTGTGTTAGGATCTATACAATGACTACAGTACAAGATGTCTTACAGACTGGGTGCTAGAGACTTCTCCCATGACCGGTCACCATCCAGAACCATGTCTGTGTCTGGACTTTGTGGTCGATTTGTTGCTCTGCTCTGTACTGGTGATTTAACTGAATCAATCGAAAAATTTAATTATGCATGAAATCAATGTCATATCATTACAGTTTAGTCAATTCTTTATACAAATTCAATCATCCATACTGAACTGTCTCTGAATTTAGTTGTTTTGAATTCAGCTGTGAAAACTGTTTCCTAGTAACATAATAAATATACTCCACACACACACGATACAGGTATGTAATTTTGACATCTTTCAGAAAATACTCTTGCACATTCTGTCTTTATCTTCAGTACAGTTTATCACATGTATTTCACTAGACTTTATTTCCCCAATTTTGCCTTGCCAGTTTATAAGCCAGACATAATTTAATTTGTTCAACATAATTAATTCATGAAAGCTTTCTTTGACAAAATACTTTTCTCATTATTGAATTTTGTACAAACATCATAAAATATGTATCAGATCAGGCAAATTTACCTGGTGTGATAGGGCTGGCTCCAGTAATGTCACTTTTGTTTGGTGCTGATATTCCTGCTAATAATGCCTCAGTGTCCAGACTGGAACATCGAGGACGACGCGAAATTTCAAATGAATTATCCCCCTTTGTAGAAGTGTCCAGATATTTTCCCAAAATATCACTACTGTTTGCACTTGTGTTCCCTGCATTCAAAACTTCAGGAGCCAGTTTACTAGAAAAATTGTAAGCCTTTCGACCTGATTTTGGTGATTTTAATGAAGATTTTCCAGGTGATTTTGATAACAAATCATTGAAATCTAGACCAGGTGGATTTGAGTCATGTGATCTGTTAAAACTAGATTTAGCCACTTTCTCTGAGAAGCCCACTCGCTTCTGAGGTAGATCAGCTGTGACACCAGTAATATCAGACTTATCTAGTCCATGGATCCAGCTTGGAGCTGGCCGACCTGACACAAGATCCCTCTTACTCCAAAAACTTTCACTAGGATTAGAAATGTCCAAAGCATCAATCCAACTTGGAGGCTTCTTACTCTGAGATAAATCCAAATCATATCTTTTCACAGGAATGTCATACACCTGTCTGGCAGGATTGCTAGCCAATCTCTCATGATGTCTAAATGAAGATGGAGAAATGGACCTGCTTCTCTCCCTTGGTTGGGAGGACTTGAAACTCATTGGGGGCGGTAAATTAGCCAGACCACTTCGTCTGGATCCCAGAATGTCCTCCACACTGGATAGGTCTCTCTTTTGAGGTGCTGCTCCCACAGTTTTAGATCTCTGTCTTGGGGTCTTATAAGAGTACACATGGCCTCGTTTCTGTCCAGCTGCTCCCACATTCATGTTGATGAGTGTGTCCGTGTTCATACTCTCAATGTCACTTGGCCCATCCTTAGGAAGAGGTTCATCATTAGCTATCCTCTGCAGCAGTTCTCCCGACTTGTTCAGAGCTTCATCAACTGAAATTTAAAATGTGCTATATAAATAATTATTTTCATGCAATTATTAATGATGCAAGAATCATGTATTACAATATAACAATATACTGTATGTGAAAATATCAATGCAATTTCCACATAAAGTTAGTTAATACTGATCATACACAGATTAAACTTTTGTATAATAGAAAGGATTTCTTTTAAGCACAGCATATCCTCTGAAATTATACAGAATTAACTCATATCATTGTGAATTTTTTTTATAAGAACTGAATGAAAATGATTTTTGCAGTTCATAACAGACATTCTGATCTAAGATAATTCATCACACCACCTATATAATTTATCTGTATCATCCTGGAGTGAGTGGAAACAAGACAAATTCAAACACTCTTAAAAAGTCAAACTTTAGTATTATCCCATTACCATTAGTGATCATTCCTACTGGATGAGTACCAATTTTCACCACCTTTTCTCAGGGATTTCTTGTATTCATGAACTGATTTCTCTTATTCACAAAATGATTTCTTTTATTCATGAACTTATTCCTTTTATTCATGAACTTATTTCTTTTATTCATGAACTTATTTCTTTTATTCATAAATAGATTTCTTTTTAAACATGAACTAATTTCTCTTATTCATGAACTGATTTCTTTTAAACATTAACTGATTTTTTTAAAACATGAACTGATTTCTTTTAAAACATGAACTGATTTCTCTTATTCATGAACTGATTACTCTTATTCATGAACTGTTTCTCTTATTCATGAACTGAATTTCTTTTAAACATGAACTGATTTCTTTTAAACACGAACTTATCTCTGTTATTCATGAACTGATTTCTCTTATTCATGAACTGCAGGCTGAGAGTCACATTACTTCACAATAAACCTAATGACAAAGATTACCAAAAGTTGTATATAACCAGTATCACATGTTTTCATTCTCTGTAAGGGGTTGTTCATGAGTTTGATTATCTAGAGTAAATACAGATTATCACCACTTCCCTTAATGACCTGAAAACCATTGTGGTTAATGTACTTCTACATTAGCAGGATCTATCTCAGACTAATTGATGGAGGTAAAATTTTGAAATTGATATTCCCTGTAAATATTCCCACAACTAATGCACATCATACATACAAAGACATAACATCACTATTCTCACATCTGATTATGCAAATTCACAGCAATTTAACTTTTGGTGTTCCTAACGTTTGACAACTGCATTCATATAAAGAAAAGTTGACAAAATCTCAAATTTCCCAATCCTAAATTAGGTCAGCATATAAATCATCTCTCACCCCAAAATAAAAATGAGAAATTTACAGACAAGAACTATAAGTATATTGACTAAGTTTTCCATACTTTCTGCATAACTCTCAGATATAAATCTTAATGTCAGAATTAAAGCATTGTAATCTCTTTGTCAATGTTATGTTAAACAAGGAATAGTCAAGGTGACTTGATACTGTCATTGATACTTGGTGAAAATTGGTACTTGCCCATTTCAGTAGTAGTTGTTTTTTTTGAAAATTCAGGTATTTTAAAAAGTACTTTTATCCATGTGGACAACACCAAGGACATCTTGAATATATACATGTCAATGATTACTTTAGAGATTCATTACAGCACATAGACAGAAATAAAACAGAAAGAAATTCAATGAGACTCAGAATATTTAAATCTCCTGATACCAAACCCTCATACAGTAAACAAACTTTCTTTGTTTATAAATTAAAAATATATAGTTTTTTGAACAAACACTTCCAAAATTGATAATCTTATGTAATTAATCAATAAATTCACAATTCAAAACTGATGACTTACATAACTCCCAAAAAGTTCTTTCAAAAATCAGAAAGTTTGTGTACAGTATGCTGCACAATATATATGGAAAAGGCACACCCCTGCCAAGGCTGAAAATCACCCCATCTAATACCCCTCCCTCCCAAAATATTCGATGACGATTCATGAGACATATTTCTGTTAAATCTGATAAATTACTGGTAAAATCCACATCAAGTAATGTTTTTCAAAGTAATCCCCAGACAAAAAGACAAACAGATCAAAATCACAAGTTCCTTGGCAGAAGTATATACTGAGATATGCATTATATACACGTATATACTGAGATATGCATTATATACACGTATATACTGAATATGCATTATATACACGTATATACTGAGATATGCATTATATACACGTATATACTGAATATGCATTATATACACGTATATACTGAAATATGCATTATATACACGTATATACTGAGATATGCATTGTGTACAATCTTATGAGAATTTTCTGAGTTATAATGTTCATACTGGTTATCTTTCTATATAATGATATAATAAATCATTTCTCTAGCTTGTTTCCAGTTAAGGTAGCCAATCTTTAATGACCATATTTTATGTTTATTCCATGGTGATGTAGATCAAAATATAAAAGGATTTTCTATATAAAAAGTTCCATGAAGTAATTATTTATCTAAATTCACAAAGAAATGTGAAGGTTGACCTAAAAATTTCATTAAATTTTTTTAAAAAAAAGTTACCAGAAGCCAACCTTACAGTGTTCTAAAGACAGTTCATAAAATATAAATTATGCAAATTTTTTTCTGTAATAGCATTCAAATTTGTTGACTAACTCGAATTTCAGATAGACTACCTTAAAAAAAAAAACATTGGTGCATATAAAATTCTGGGACATGGCCATTGAATTAGATGACAAAATAACTTTCAATTATATAATAGACAGGTGACAACAATTAGGAGAGAAAGAGAGTGTTGTGTTAGCATAACAACAAATGAAAAATAAGCACAGATATGATCTCCAGATTACAAGGTGCACATTTATGTAATGAAGTGCATGCATACCTCGGTGAACTTGCCCATAACCTGGTAACAGATACCCATTAATATACACTATGTCCCAACTCATCACAAACACATAGCACCAAATTATTGTATATCGACAGAAGGAGGCATGCTTTGGTTGATGAAGTAATGATTCCCCCCCCCCCTTCAATCTTAAGTTCATTCAGTATATGGATATCAAAAGTTTACATAGTATGTGGTCTGGCCATGCCAGAGTACATTGGAGTACACATTGTACAGTATAATTTGTATCTTTTAGATTGTAATTAATAAATATATACACACAATTAATTGTGTATAAATAGGAACAAAGTTTAGTCTACAAAAAAATTTTCATCCCTAACTAAGAAATTAAGATACATCAAATTTCACAAAGTAAAATTCTGAACTAGCAGTTGAAGAATATGATATCAGACTATTAATCTGAAAGGTTTTGAATCGTAACTATCTCCTGACAATAATGACAAACTGCTGTGAATGGACTACTTTTCAAACCATGCCTTCACTCTCTAGACATTGTACTGTTATAACATCTTACCCTGCTGGTTTCTTCTCTGACGTTCTAATGCCATCATAAAAACGAAATTAATTCAATTTTACATGCTACAGAATAATGCATTAAAAATAATATTGCTTTGAGTTATGCCACATTCATGAATTTGAGCATAATACTCTGCAAAAAAAAAAAAAAAAAAAATGTATGGGACACCTAAACCATAATCATTATGATGTCATGTAAAGGAGAAAGTGGATATGTGTATTTTGAAGAAAAAAATCCCTGATTATTTTTGGAGAAAATGGAATGTCCTGTGTACTGTCATGAAGTGGAGTGTTCTATCATGAAGTGAAGTGTACTATCAAGAAGTGGAGTGTACTATCAAGAAGTGGGGTTAACTATCATGAAGAGGAGTGTATCTATCATGAAGAGGGGTGTATCTATCATGAAGTGGGGTGTACAATCATGAAATGGGGTGTACAATCATGAAATGGGGTGTATTATCATGAATATATACAGTGTAGTGCTAATAAAATGATGTACACTTAGGACTTCTGACTCTGTGTATGTATGTGTGTGATACTACAACTATCAAAATAGAGCAAGGTTGAAAACACTCTGATGTGAACTAGTAACTTTTATAAAAAATCTGAATCACTTTTCAAGTCATGCACACTATTCTGTGGTGTCTTATTGGTTAAAATAATGCATCAAAATTCTTATTCTCCAATTACCTTCGGCCCGGAGAGCCATACTTCGTTTCATTTTGTCGTACGATTCATTGATGGAATCTCGAGCGCTGGAAAGTTTGAGTTCGGCCATGGTGTCTCGAATCCCAGTTTGCAGGGATCGTTCAGCGGTTTGATGGAGGGGTGACTTTGGGTCTAGAAGATCTGAGACATTCTGTCTGTAACGACCTGTGTGTTTTAAGGTCAAACCTACAAAAGAGACAAATTTCCACAACCTTTAGAAAAGTAACAACCCACTTACCTGCTTAATGTCACACTTTTACAAAGTCTACAGTTTGTGAACTGCCCTTGTACAACTGACTAGACAATGAAAATCACTGGCTGCAGCTGTCAACTACTGAAATTTTGCTGCACTTAATATAGAACTCAGGGTTTAAATCACTTAGCAGCAGATCCTGGTCAGTCAGGAGAGGCTACAATAAACAGTCCCTTCTATTTGATCTCTTTCTTAATGAATGAAGTAGTGTATAAACTGATATAGCTCACACATGCATGCCAGTAAGCTATAAAATCTACAACAAAATTGCTGCAAAGTTAAAGTGTATCAACATTGTACAGATTACCAGCATTTGACACTGTGTTCTCACCAACCCCTGAAAAGACAGTCACTGATTTGTTACCTGCGTATTGATCCAGGTAAGCCTCTAAGGCCTCTGAGGCAGAGGTGAAATCCCGGTTCCCCACCATGATTCGAGAGCCATTGCAGCGGATCCTGTTCAGTCCGTGGAGAAAGTCTGTGGGTGGTTCAATGTCCATTGTCATAATGTATTACAGGATACTAATAAAGACTTCTAATCCATTGTCCTAGTCTTGTAGTTAGCTGTCTTTAGTCTTGTTTGGAATCATCCTTTTAACACACCTAAAATATCAAATTTCAATTTTTAAATGCACCAGCTACACTTTAAATGTACTTGCCTGAGCCCATTCTCCTCAAGAAAATGACAACCAAATTTACACTTGAGTAACTTGTAACTCGTTTGGGTGGGGGTGGAGGGTAGAGATTCAACACACTTCACATGCTATATATGTGTGTGTGTGTGTGTGTGTGTGTGTGTGTGTGTGTGTGTGTGTGTGTGTGTGTGTGTGTGTGTGTGTGTGTGCTAATTACAGTTCCTACTGTCAACAATGTGTTGAAGTGAAAAAAAATCTTCTGAATACAACAGGACAAAAAAGCTTACTATCATAAAAATCTCTCACCAAGGTTTTGAGACATGCTCTACCCCATGTACAAGAGGAGATAATCGCACAGTTTGCCTCTGGTTTTAGATGACTTAATTTTACATTTTACCGAGTGTAATATGGATACTGAAGAAGGCGGTAACGAGTTTGCAGAAAATGAGCCACTGTTCTTTTCTGAATCCATGATTCACAAATAAAATGTAATTGAAATGACCTGTATCAACTGACCATAACTTCTCAATATCAGAAGCTATATTGAACAGCAAAAAGCCCCACCCCTAGGTGTGTCAAGATTTACTGAACAGGTAACAAAAAACAAAAAAAACCACAAACAAGCAAAACAAAAAAAAACAACACCGGGCTGTGATACTAATAGAAATATGTACTAACATGCATCTGTAAAGGAGTGCATTTCTGCAACTCTTCCTCCGTAAGACCACTTCATTGTCATAATCTAATAGCATAGAAATGTATATACACCAGAAAAAAAATTAATATCTGTATGCTGGCTGATAATGCACCAGTATTATTCCTAACTAGCATTTATTACTAATGCACCAGGACAATAAATTCTTTTGTAGGATTTGTGTAATTCCAATTAATCGGGTCAAGGGGTAACACATTGTGCATATCTCACCCAGTTATCAAGCTATCTCTTGTTGGGAATTATATTGCTGAATGGTTTAAAATTGTTAGATTTTTATTTCATGTTCCATCTGCATGCCTCAGTGATTTACAGAGATCAAATTGTATAGCTTAATTAAAATGCTCTTGTAATCATTTTCAGTCTAATCAGTTAGATGGGTATATTAACTATTACAAAATCAAGAATTTAAACACTTAATTTGACCAAATTAATTCATGTTTATAGCCTGTCTGAATAAAAAGTACACAAGATTAAATTCTAATAATGTCTGTAAATTGAATTGTCAGTGAACTGGATTATGATACAGTATAGTATTTTGTTAAATAAATACAGTAAGACTTGCAAAAACAAATACAAATATCCTGTGAAACATTCATTGAGAAAGCTGCATATTTTCTATTATACTTACCTGAACAATACAAAGAATTATGGAAATCCTTCTAAACACAATCAGATAGTAAAGTCTTGCCAGTAAGTGCAGTTAGTGTGTGCACAGACAAATCCCCTACACCAACAATGACAATGACTCTATCCAAACTGGTCAGTGTGAGTACAGTAATACCCACTGGTCACCTATCTATACTACAACCACCGGGTGTTGATGTGAGCATTAGAAATGAAACCTAGAGATTGTGGAGTACCCCCAATCCAAGCACAGACCTGCTTTAAACCCAGAAATGAAAATATTTTTAAATGTCTGACATCAGTCAATAGCTCACAGCGGTTCCATGAAAAAACAGAAAATAAAACGTAATCCTCAGCTTGAATAGGCATTTATTGAACAAGGCTCAATCTTGTGCGAGTCTCACAAATATCTATTGTGAAACTGGTCATTTACTTTTCCTTTTAAGTAGCTAATGGTTTAACGAGCGAGATGACACATGAACAAGTACGGTCTTCATATTACTGGTTTATAGTCTAGAGTCAGTACAGCTCACTTCTCCATCTAAGCACTAGTCAAAATATGTCCATTAAATCACGTATTGTACAACTGTTATTATGAATTTTCCTTTTAGGAGAAAATTCATCAACTGTTACATTATTTGCAATAGGTATGACAGCTATGTATCTTTCACTTTACCTTAAATCTGATGAGTTATCGCTTTCAATGACTTTTTTTTTTACTTATCTAATACCATCTGAGAAATTCATTTACAGGTGAAAAAATGCCTGTCAAAATGAACAGTTATCGACAGACTTAAATCCCATCAGATTTTTTTCTCCTTACAAACTAAAGGAAAATACTTCAAGGTAATAAATTCTCTAGTCAAAAAGCAAGACACCTGTTTTTGTAAATAAAGCCCTGCTAAAAGACTTGAGGAATTTCATATTAAATGTGGCAGCATTACCACAAGGATCTACTTCTCCAAGTTTAATTGGCAATATTACTGATTATTAAAATTTCCAACTTATCTCAACAGTTGTGTTCATTTTCAAAACTTAAAAGTATAGGTAACTATTTCTTATAAAATTAGTCCTCTGGTAGATATAGCCACTTTGATTCCTTGAAATACTCTTTTTAATTTTTTTTTTATCGAACTTGAATTTATCAAGTGTGTGAGTTTTGGGTAAGCTCTCTGTGTGCTAGCTATCATAGAGTAGGATGTTTGATCAACAGCTGGAAATGTTTATTTTGGTTTTCTTGTCTTATTTACTCATTCTAGATACAGTATATGTCTTCATTGTAACAAGTTCTTTGAAGAACAATTAATATTTAACATTTATGGACTACACAGGGATTTTTATTGTTTGCACTCCATTGCTGTACTACGATATGGCACAGATGTAGGTCATATTTTGCCACACTGCATAGCTGTTACTATCAGTAATAACTTTATATAAAATGAAAATAAGAGGTCCATACGCTCATGTCAGCAACATTACTAACCTGATCAATTGCTAGTTTCTTCTTCATTTATATACATCAGAATGTGGTAGCCTCTAACTGATAAGTAAGGTTTTAATACAGAAATACAAGAACTGATTGATATGTTATGACACTCGTATGTGAGGGTTTTAATACAGAAATAAATTTCATTGTTGAAAATACATGACGACAAGAACTGCGACACGTTATGCTATCATACTTCATGAAGTGTGTTAGCATAACCTTTGATAGTGGCCTCAAACAGATCAAGTATGGTTTTAATTAAGAAATAACTGTCTTGGTTATTGGGGGTTTTTTTTGCAAGAAATTACCATGGGAGGCAACCAACTGATAACACTATACCCCCCCCCCCAACAAAGTTAATCCTTTTATTAACATTATTTCTTCATTTTAGATCTAAATAAAGTAAACTTTTTTATTAAAATGAGAAAATAAATTTTAGGGTTGGGTTTTTTCCTGTCACGGAAGAAATGTGTGGTGGCAATTCGGCAAATGCAGTGTACTAGCTTGATGAGAAAATCAAGGCAGTACCTTGTTGGTAATGTTATCTCACATAAAGACAATGGAAAATGTTAATATATTGTAATCCACATTACTGGAATATATACCAGTAATAGTTTACATTTTAAGTTCTTGCAAAGTCTATTTTTTTCCCACACTTATAATTATTTAATACATGTATGATGCAAAACTCTTAAAACAAACAAGTAATTTCACAAACGTGATTCTACAATATATATATATATATATATATATATATATATATATATATATATATGAATTACAGAAAGGGCCCAGCCCTGGGGGTCATGGTATTCACAAATGTGATTCTACACTACATGAAGATGCTTGCATAGTAATCTGACAAATTGTACTATTGTGGTTCTTCTTTAGAGAATGCTCCTACATTGTATCCACTCCCTGGGTCTTGATTCAACAAAATAAATCTGCTCTGCTGTTTCCATATCAATTTTATAAACCATTTAAAGAATTTCATTTTGTACAATACCACACGATTACAGCATACATGTGCACACTTATAATGAATTCATATTTACAGCAAAGTGATTTTCATTCCTTGTAGTTTTAAAACATATTGCGAACTTATTGGGTATAATGAATTATATTTATAATGAATCAAAATTGTTCCTCCATTTGTAATTATGTGTATAATATAATTCATGATTGAAAAAGTATTCTCTTCCTCATGCCATGTTTACTACTTGAGAAATATTATAGACTATTGTAAAGAAAATAATCTTGTATAGTTGCAGATTACTCAGGAGATATATATATACATATATATATATATATCTCAATCATTCGCAAGAGAGTTTTTTTTGTCAATACTTAACCTTTGTATTTGAACTGACAATATTTCCCAATATACCAATCAGTTGGCTGATTTACGGGACACATGGCACATCTGTTTCGAACGTTTCAAAAGAGCAATTCTCACAATGACCAAAATATTGTAGCATGCACTATCTTCCTTGCTTTATAAATTTAAAAGAACTCCCTGATCTTAGTCTTGGCAAATCCAGTTTTTGTTCTTTTGCAAGGAGATGACCTCATGTCATCAGCCATTTTGTTCATTATTTCAATAACAGGTTCAACATACAAAATTAAACATGTGATTTGAAATGTAAAGCTAGGACAAAAACAAATCTTCCTAAAGCAATGTCAGTGACATTTATTCTGGAATGACCATTACAGTACTTTTCAATTATACTTCAATTACTTTTTTTATATGAAATCATCTAACAGTTTAGAAATGAATCTGACATGAGCTCAGGTAACTGACAGGTGGTCTTTTAAAATTTGAAATACATTTACAATTGAAATCTTATCTTACCTATTTTTAGGGGATTTTTTAAGGGTCTGATGGGGACAAAATAAGGCCCCATTCCCAATGCTAAACAACTGGTATTTTCCCCCAATATTTGCTTTAAAATTTCTGAACAATCAAAACAAATCAAAGGAGGGTAGCCTTTTGTTCATAAATCTCCTTCACAGGTCCACAGATTACAATGTTTGCTTCAAAATTGTTAAGTAAACCTAACTTCTTTGGTTTCTGCTTATTTAAATGAGGTAAAATTTAATCAAATTGAAAGTCACAAGAGTCCAATTATACCTTAATGCACTGGTGGTTTTTTTTTTAGTTTTTCTTTCTTTTTTTTTGTTGTTGTTGTTGTTGCTTTTATCCCCTTACCTCCTATGAATGAAATGTTTTCCCAGTTGGAAAGGCCCAGGATCCTAATGTCAAGACCTAAAACCCTTTATTTTTCTTTTTTCCAAATGTTTATTCAATGATGATAAATACTTCACATGACATGCAGAAAATCCTTACTGTATTCTCACAATCTAACTCCAAGTCCATTTACAATTCAATATTGTCTGTTCATAAATAATATTTATATTAAAATGTAATGTGTAATGCAATTCATTACTTAGGCAAATCAAATGTTACTTAGTTACTTTTTAAATGAAATTAAATTACGTTTCAAAGAAAGTGACCTCTGGTTGCATCGCGTATAGATAAAGGAAGACATCATACTGGATTAAATCATTATTTGAATCAAAAAGTCACTGGCAATGTAAAAATTGATTGGATTAAAAAACAATGATTCACTATTATTATTTTTTAAATACATGAGTAATGCAAAAGTTTATTGATTTAGAAAAAATGGATCGTCACAAGTTTTTCTAAATATATAATGCGTTTTCTTCTCAGCTTCAGCCAATATTCAAGTGTTGACATGTTTAAAAACGTAAACAAATTTACTTCTGTATTAAATCAACGAATACAAATGGATACACTGAGTTTACGAATGAGTTCAAGTAAATTAAAATTTGAAACGTGCCCTTACCTCTCCTTTTCCTTTCTCTGTTATTCTTGAAACCTTCACAATTAACTGTCATTTTTCACATTTTCAAGTTTTTGCGGGTGCAAACCACCGGAAATAACACTCCGATTAGATAACTCGTTCATATATTGTATTTTAGAAAATTTGATTTAACCCCGGATGCATTCTCCATTCCCCCCGTTTGAAAAATGTTTTCTCCTTGATCTTTTTAATTATCTCAGTTTCATATGTTTATTCAAAACCCGTCCAACAGTCCAGAAATTTCCACCTCTTCCAGTGGCGGATCCAGGATGTTTTAATAAAAAAGAAAAGGGGGGGGGGGGCTCCACTGTTTTGAGGCTTTGGGGGTTATTTTTATCGGTTATTCTAGCTATACTTTATACAATATAAAATCAAACAAAAAAAACAAAAAACAAAAAAAACAAACAAACAACGAATCGATTTATTTATGTAACACTTTTGCCTTTGTTATGCATTTTGTTTTTGTTTTGGTCACAAAACGGAAGACGCGGGCGGCCCTAAAGCCTCCTTTACTTCCCTCTGCACAGTGTTCAAAGATCGCACAACTTAACAATTTATCTTGCTGATCCACCGGATCATTACGTAACCATGTAATGTTACTTTTAGCTGTCCTTTTATTGACTCAAGATAAAACGTTATGTATTGCTTAACATTTACTATTTTAAGATTTTGAAATGCTTTTCACATTTTTAAATAATCAAGAGTTTTATCCGCAATAGTGCTTTTTTTAAATTAATTATCAGCAACATCACATCGTCACTTCATCTGAAATATCAGGTACATTTTGTGATTACGGCTTCCTACTTTGTTCATACAAATTTTTTTTTAATGAAATCTGGAGCTAATTTAATTTGTACTTTTTAAACCTGGTCTGTGATAGATGGTTTTTCATGAACTAAACGTGATTTTCTTACCTGCATGACGAAAAGACTGATTCAAATTTGCTGATCTTCTCAATGTTGAACACTGCCTACGCGAAATCCTATATTTTTGCACCCCGACTCCTCCCCCCACCCCCATCTGAGAAATCCAGCTTTAGTCCATTAATTTTCTTGTTAATTAATAATTTAGATACATATGGCAACAAGCTGACATGAAATATTTTCAACCAATGCTTTCACTTTTTCAAGCAATGACCGATTCTCCAAAGAGGGGGGGGGGGGGGGGGGGGGGGTACAAGGGCGGCATCAGTGCCGGGGTGGGGTAAAGTGGGGGCTTGATTTTGGTTTCCTTGAAGAAAAATGTTATTTCTTGGGCAGTTTTTTTTTTCTCCTGATAATTTACAATAAAATATAATCATAATGGTGTATTTAAAGGTGATTAACTGCATGACGTCTTGAAAGAAGCAAGGAAAACTTTTTGATGAGTAACTGAAGTAGGAGATAGGGCCTTGGGTCAGGCTCTAAATCCTCTACTGTTAATAAAGACAATATATTCAAACTGATTGACTGGTATGATAATAAAACTTTAGGGAAAGTGATCCTGGAGAATTGTCACTGTACAGAGTTAACTGGGTCTGATTATTTTTTTTGGAGGGGGGGGGGGGGGGAGAGAGAGAGAGAGAGAGAGTCTATACTACAATACCGGTATCATAAATGTTTGACTTGATATACTGATATCCATACACACAGTGAGCAGTCAGTCAGGGGTACATCCTGGTATCTATACACACAGAGCCACACTATGATCAGTCAGTCAGGAGTACATCCTGGTATCTATACACACAGAGCCACACTATGATCAGTCAGTCAGGAGTACATCCTGGTATCTATACACACAGAGCCACACTATGATCAGTCAGTCAGGAGTACATCCTGGTATCTATACACACAGAGCCACACTATGACCAGTCAGTCAGGGGTACATACTGATATCTATACACACAGAGCCACACTATGATCAGTC
This sequence comes from Ostrea denselamellosa, assembly GCA_024699665.1. Lineage (NCBI taxonomy): Eukaryota > Metazoa > Mollusca > Bivalvia > Ostreida > Ostreidae > Ostrea > Ostrea denselamellosa. The sequence goes on from JAMZEH010000010.1 coordinate 12,879,283, forward strand.
AGTCAGGAGTACATCCTGGTATCTATACACACAGAGCCACACTATGATCAGTCAGTCAGGAGTACATCCTGGTATCTATACACACAGAGCCACACTATGATCAGTCAGTCAGGAGTACATCCTGGTATCTATACACACAGAGCCACACTATGACCAGTCAGTCAGGGGTACATACTGATATCTATACACACAGAGCCACACTATGATCAGTCAGTCAGGAGTACATCCTGGTATCTATACACACAGAGCCACACTATGATCAGTCAGTCAGGGGTACATACTGATATCTATACACACAGAGCCACACTATGATCAGTCAGTCAGGAGTACATCCTGGTATCTATACACACAGAGCCACACTATGACCAGTCAGTCAGGAGTACATCCTGGTATCTATACACACAGAGCCACACTATGACCAGTCAGTCAGGGGTACATACTGATATCTATACACACAGAGCCACACTATGATCAGTCAGTCAGGAGTACATCCTGGTATCTATACACACAGAGCCACACTATGACCAGTCAGTCAGGAGTACATCCTGGTATCTATACACACAGAGCCACACTATGATCAGTCAGTCAGGAGTACATCCTGGTATCTATACACACAGAGCCACACTATCACCAGACAGTCAGGGGTACATACTGATATCTATACACACAGAGCCACACTATGATCAGTCAGTCAGGAGTACATCCTGGTATCTATACACACAGAGCCACACTATGACCAGTCAGTCAGGGGTACATACTGATATCTATACACACAGAGCCACACTATGATCAGTCAGTCAGGAGTACATCCTGGTATCTATACACACAGAGCCACACTATGATCAGTCAGTCAGGAGTACATCCTGGTATCTATACACACAGAGCCACACTATGATCAGTCAGTCAGGAGTACATCCTGGTATCTATACACACAGAGCCACACTATGACCAGTCAGTCAGGGGTACATACTGATATCTATACACACAGAGCCACACTATGATCAGTCAGTCAGGAGTACATCCTGGTATCTATACACACAGAGCCACACTATGATCAGTCAGTCAGGGGTACATACTGATATCTATACACACAGAGCCACACTATGATCAGTCAGTCAGGAGTACATCCTGGTATCTATACACACAGAGCCACACTATGACCAGTCAGTCAGGAGTACATCCTGGTATCTATACACACAGAGCCACACTATGACCAGTCAGTCAGGGGTACATACTGATATCTATACACACAGAGCCACACTATGATCAGTCAGTCAGGAGTACATCCTGGTATCTATACACACAGAGCCACACTATGACCAGTCAGTCAGGAGTACATCCTGGTATCTATACACACAGAGCCACACTATGATCAGTCAGTCAGGAGTACATCCTGGTATCTATACACACAGAGCCACACTATCACCAGACAGTCAGGAGTACATACTGATACCTATACACACAGAGCCACACTATGATCAGTCAGTCAGGAGTACATACTGATACCTATACACACAGAGCCACACTATCACCAGACAGTCAGGAGTACATACTGATACCTATACACACAGAGCCACACTATCACCAGACAGTCAGGAGTACATACTGATACCTATACACACAGAGCCACACTATGATCAGTCAGTCAGGAGTACATCCTCATATACACACAAATCCACACTATGATCAGTCAGTCAGGAGTACATACTGATATCTATACACACAGAGCCACACTATGATCAGTCAGTCAGGAGTACATACTGATATCTATACACACAGAGCCACACTATGATCAGTCAGTCAGGAGTACATACTGATATCTATACACACAGAGCCACACTATGATCAGTCAGTCAGGGGTACATACTGATATCTATACACACAGAGCCACACTATGATCAGTCAGTCAGGAGTACATACTGATATCTATACACACAGAGCCACACTATGATCAGTCAGTCAGGGGTACATCCTGATATCTATACACACAGAGCCACACTATGATCAGTCAGTCAGGAGTACATCCTGATATCTATACACAGAGCCACACTATGATCAGTCAGTCAGAAGTACATACTGATATCTATACACACAGAGCCACACTATGATCAGTCAGTCAGGAGTACATATTGATATCTATACAACTATTCTAATATTGTTTGTAGGTTCACATGGTATTAAGAATGGGAAAAATAAATTGTACATACCCATAGTTAATGATTCAGAACATTTTAATATATTGAAATGATCTTCCTTTTACATGTACAAATAATGTATTGCTAAAATATTCATGATATCACAGATACAGCACGATAATCAAACACAAATCAATAGATTTCACTGAATGTAATAAATTTTCTAACAATTATGCTGCAAGATTGTCCTTTATTAAAAGTCGAATCTCCCTTCATTTTGTCTTTGCATGTCAAGTTCCGAAGTCCATAATCAAAATACTGGAAAACACACGCTTATCACAATTACTCATCATTCTTTGATCAAGTTACAGGAATACACACATTTTCCACAGCTAGTCATCATGGTATAAAGTAAATAGAACTGTAACAATGCAGTGCTAGGTTTTAAATGGCAACTGTCTGAATGTTCAACTGCTGGTCTCATTCACTTAGAGTTTGGAGCTTTCTCCAAACAGGGATCCTAATTTCTGGGCCAGCATCATGTTCCCTTTGATTTTCAGAAGACCTTTCATGAAAGCCTGAAAGACAATCCAAATAAATTTATAATTTGCAGGTTTGTTTTGGATCAGACAATGTCAGATTTAAAAAAAACTAAGGCACATTATATAGTTTTTTTTTTAACTTGAAAACTGGTTCAAAAACAGATAAATCATGGAGACAAAAGAAATTCATCCACAATGCAGCCCTATGAAACTGACTGTTTGTCCATTGAGTTTTCCATTTGCCATGTCCACCATGTTTTTGTCATCAATGGTCAGCGTACAGTCTGCCTTGCCTTGTTTTGGTTCACCCTGGTATACTCCAGCTCCTGTCTTCATGTCAGCAGCTGCATATAATTGAATCTTAGTGTTACTGATAGGACTGTGTCACCACAGATTTTTTTCTTTAGAATACAATTTTTCATGGACTTCTATTACAAATGTATCCATAAATTCTCTTACAGAATTATTTAAATCATGGAAAAATGGACGTTACTCAGCACTAAAGAAATTTCTAAAACTACTTTCAAAACCTTCTATAAACAAAATAACAAAGCACTCACTCCACTTGGCAGCAGGCTTGCCATCCTTTGTAATGTCAAACAAGAACACTGCATTGATTTTTTTAGCTATGGCAGGTTGAGTCTTTGCTCGTTTGGCCATATCTTCAAAGAGGGAATCAGTCAAAAGACCGGAAGCACCAGAGGATGACTGTCAACATTAAACACCACTGGTTTAAATACAATGAAAGCATCCGTTAAGTAGTACTATGGTCTCATTAATTTTCAGTTTGGCCTCTACAGAATATTCTTAAGTTGATACATTTTGTGGACAGATACCCTTTATTCTTTCCTGTTGATGAAAAACTGTACATGGCTGATCACTGGAATCTATGATCTTGCTCAACCAGTAAAAAATCAGTGTTCGGCACATAATAGCAAAACAACAGTACACGTATAATGTACACTATCACATCCACTCTTCTCTGTTCCAAAAGAGTACTTTGAAAGATAGACAACTCTGGCAATTTTGTGCCTTTGAAAACTAAATCAATGGTTTCATGCATTTATAATAAGCTACATACGCTGCAAGTTGTGTATCACACCAGCAATGTACATGTATTATATTGAAGAAGGACGAACTACTTTACTTTTGTTTGGAGTTGAGGCTGCAATGACCTGATGGAGAATGGAGTACAGTGTACTTTATCTTTGGATATTAAAGACCTAATGGATTACTTTACCTTTGAAGTCTGGGCTGTCCCAGTTGGTCCTGGTTTTAACAATTCTCCAAGTTTCTGGGCCAGCATCATGTTTCCTTTCAATTTCAATATTCCTTTCATGAAAGCCTGTTTGAAGTATTTGAAATAATCACTATTGTTTTTGAACTGTTCTTTTGTCCTTCTCAGTAATTTTCCTGTATAACAAATACTGGGTAATTTTGGCAGATTTTCCTTTAAAAAGTTGTTTGAAAATGTTGGGGCTTTACTTTGAGACACAGTTTCATTCATGTGTATCATTTATATGGATTGAAATTTTGGTGCTTTTAGTTTTGTCAAATCTTCCTTATCTGCCAAAAAAGTTAACAGTTCCAGCCAAAACTACCTGATATATACGGCATATCTAATAAAGATTGTTATTGTGATTGATTGATTGATTGTTTTACGTCCCGTCGAGAATTTTTCACTCATATTGAGATGTCACCAACTGTAGGTGAAGTACCACAAATTTAGACCTATGCTTAGCGCTCAGGGCCATAGCAGTGAGGGTTCTTTAATGTGCCAATGCCTACCATGACACGGGACCTCCATTTTTAAGGTTGACTTTGCCTGCAAATCAATCATTTGTTAGTGGCCTAATAAAGATTGTGACTTTTTATTTGTTAGTAGACAGGCCTGGTACTTACCGTTTGTCCGTCCAGCTTGCCGGAGGCCATGTCCATCATGGCTTCATCATCAATGGTCATTGTACAGTCAGCCTTTCCCTGCTTAGGTCCCCCTCGGTACACTCCCCCGCCTGTCTTCATGTCAGCAGCTGAAAGAAATGTCTGCTATCAATCCCTCTCACTGCCTTGTATCAAACTAAACTGACCAATTAAGAAGAGATTTACCAGTCCCACAAAAAGATCACAATACTGTGTATTTATCGCATGAATAGGCAGTATAATGTTTATGATATAGCACCTTGAATAAAAAAAAATTGCTTGCCTTTGTTGACAGCACATGAAAGCTCAAGAACTTAATTCCAACAATAGCCTAACAGTGTGCAAGAGGTTATTGGCCACTGGCAAGTTGTATGTTTGTTATTTCATGATCAGTATATACACTGGCAAGTTGTATGTTTGTTATTTCATGATCAGTATACACACTGGCAAGTTGTATGTTTGTTATTTCATGATCAGTATATACACTGGCAAGTTGTATGTTTGTTATTTCATGATCAGTATACACACTGGCAAGTTGTATGTTTGTTATTTCATGATCAGTATATACACTGGCAAGTTGTATGTTTGTTATTTCATGATCAGTATACACACTGGCAAGTTGTATGTTTGTTATTTCATGATCAGTATATACACTGGCAAGTTGTATGTTTGTTATTTCATGATCAGTATATACACTGGCAAGTTGTATGTTTGTTATTTCATGATCAGTATACACACTGGCAAGTTGTATGTTTGTTATTTCATGATCAGTATATACACTGGCAAGTTGTATGTTTGTTATTTCATGATCAGTATATACACTGGCAAGTTGTATGTTTGTTATTTCATGATCAGTATATACACTGGCAAGTTGTATGTTTGTTATTTCATGATCAGTATATACACTGGCAAGTTGTATGTTTGTTATTTCATGATCAGTATATACACTGGCAAGTTGTATGTTTGTTATTTCATGATCAGTATATACACTGGCAAGTTGTATGTTTGTTATTTCATGATCAGTATATACACTGGCAAGTTGTATGTTTGTTATTTCATGATCAGTATATACACTGGCAAGTTGTATGTTTGTTATTTCATGATCAGTATATACACTGGCAAGTTGTATGTTTGTTATTTCATGATCAGTATATACACTGGCAAGTTGTATGTTTGTTATTTCATGATCAGTATATACACTGGCAAGTTGTATGTTTGTTATTTCATGATCAGTATATACACTGGCAAGTTGTATGTTTGTTATTTCATGATCAGTATATACACTGGCAAGTTGTATGTTTGTTATTTCATGATCAATATATACACTGGCAAGTTGTATGTTTGTTATTTCGTGATCAGTACCAAACATACCTGTATCATGCAGTTAACATAATGACCTACAAATTCTTCTTCTGTTAGAGTGTGCTAAATTAAGTACCCGGATTTCAATGTAATAAAGAGAATTTGGTAGTTTGTTTTCACATACTCCACTTAGCAGCCACTTTCTTGTCTTTAGTAATTTCAAACAGGAAGACAGCATTGATTTTCTTCGCCAGCTGTGGTTGTGATGCAGCTCGCTGTGCCATATCATTGAAAAGAGCATCCGTCTTAAGGCTACCTGGGGCCTAAAAATAAATCATCAAGTCATTCAACTAAAACAATGTACTCAGTTAAAACAATTCACTGTAAACCAACTTTTATTCACGACAATTTTATTTTGCAATTTACCGGTGAGGAACTGGTTCATGGTGAGTAATTTTCACAACAGATATCATCTTTAACATACAGGACACATTAAAGGACAGGTTCGCAGCTACAAATATTTGTGATGATGAGGTTTTGACAAACCTTGAGAAAATTTTTCACATACAACTAAAAGTTGGTTTACAGTACTCTATAGAAAGGTTACAGTATATTTCACAGAATGGTTTCACATCACTACCAGTTATTTCTACCTTGTGCTGGAGAAAGTACAAAGCAGATTTGTATAACATTTCATGAAGTCAAACTGATGAGTAGTCTATTTATATGTCTGAATTTGGATGGTCAGCTGTAGGGAACTCTACTCTCTATGTGACAACACAATCAAAGGTACAATATCAAAATCAGAAGCTGCATCACAAAATTTATTGTTTTTGGGAAAGAAAGCTGTCTCTCATTCTTGATACCTTGGGATTTCTGAAAAGGAAACTTGCTTTTTTAGTCTGTGCTGGAGTGGTGTAATCTTACTTGTGAGACGGTGGGGGCTGTCCCCTCATTTAGATCAATGTAAGCCCCAGACAGACTGATATTGCCGTTCTCCACAACCTAAAATACAAAACAATATATAAAACTATATAAATATAAAACAATATATAAAACTATATAAATATAAAACAATATATAAAACTATATAAATATAAAACAATATATAAAACTATATAAATATAAAACAATATATAAAACAATATGTAAACATAAAACAATGTTCACCTGAGTCACATTCCTCCTCATTCAGAGATTTGAAACAGAAGTTTGAAACATTAACAGAGGCCCATGTCATCGGATAATTGTATATTATACTAAATCTTTTCAGAGTCAAACTGATTGAGAAGATTCTAAGTTTTTTTTATCTCTACTGCAAACCCATTCTGGTTTGGAGTGGCTTCATATTTCCAACAAATCTGGCCTTTCAGTTTAATAAAGTGTAATTGAAATTGGTGCAGTGGCTAAAAAGAAGAAGCAAAAAAAAAAAAAAAGTGAATGTCAATAGACAAGAAACTTATGATGGACAGACTTCAATAAAGAAATCTCACTTTAGCTATCCACTCGGGTAACAAAAGCTTTTAAGGTTATATCATATCCATCAATGTTATTAAATGTCCAGCTCTTCCTCATCTGCCCTAAGGCTTGGATATGCTCCCTGGGATAGCTATCCACAAACACACTGATTTATGTAATTCACATCCCACCTGATTCTTAATTTGAATCTTCATGTATTTGACTTCAAAATGTTTTATGCTGTTTAGATTGACCCATGTTAGTCATAAGGACCAACATCACACACATATATGTATCTACTCTCCTCACACCATTGAACTCACTGGGCATGCTCCTAACAAAGAACTACTTCCTGTTGCATGCATTTGAATGTCTCCTGAGAAAGGATACCCTTTACTGACCTTGCACTGAAAGAACACCCTACTTCCTTCCTTCCACATATTTGTCTGTATGGTCTGTCCTGGTAACACAGGCTTGGAGAATCTCACCTGTTACATGAAAACAAGACTCCATAATCATGTATTTATACAGATGGGCAGATGGATGGACAACGGGTGATCACAAAAGCTCATCTGAGCTTTCAGCTCAGGTATGCTAATGATACAGTCTTTGTCATATTTGTACTGTGGAATCAATTTCACTTTGTGGGGGCCAGTTTTCATGGACTGCCAAGATTTTAGTTTCATTTGGGATATCATTTTCATGGATACAGTTTCTGTACATTGAAATATAATATGAATTGTGTATTTTCTTGTGGTTTGAATTTCATGGGATAAAAGTACCCATGAAATCTACAAAAGTTGAGCCCTCACAAAATCTAATGTTTCCACAGTAATTAGTAAAAACTGTGTCTATGTCATGTAGAAGATTCTCATGAGTCTCGCTAAATATAACATACACTTTTTATTACAATTATTGCAGCAGAAAACATAACCTTTTTTTCATACAACTGCAGTGAATAGGTTAGTGGCATTAAAATATGATTAAATCACTACTATAGAATATCTTGAGTCAAAACAACCACATGGACATTTCCTGTTATATTCTATTATCAAACAATCACCATTTTTCTCCATTTCTGACATGAACCCTTTAAAATAATCTGTCTCAGTAACTTCATCAATAATTACATTGATTTATTTCATTACAGGTCATACCATCAAATTCTCTTATAGAAGTAAGGAATTAAGTTTGCCATCCTTAGAATAGTAAAAATGTAAACATTCCTAGACATCTTAAGTCTTGACAGTAAAAACTTAAACATGTTTAGAATATACATAGAACAGGAAAATCTACCCGACCTTGATTGCTTTGATTTTTGACACATCATTGTTACAGTACTGGCGTAGAATATGTCTAGTGGCATAACCATAACTGCATAATCCATGGAGAATCGGTTCAGAAAAACCTGAAAAAAGACATCATCATTAAAAACAGAATTCACAACAGGCTTCATCTGTTTGATATCATATGAAAAAGAACACACTAGCAAAATCATACCTCCCATTGCAGCAAAGCTTGGGTCAATGTGAAGTGGATTTCTGTCGCCACTAAGTCTGTACAGGGCCGCCTGAAATAAAAGGAGACAGTCTTCTGTACAGGGTTGTCAGTGATTTGAGAATATTACTCATCGTGAATGTTTTCGTGAAGGCCACTCACACTGGTGCCTGCACTCCTAAATAAAGAATCTACCTCATCTAACCTTGCACTCCTAAATATGTAATCTACCTGATCAACATTGGTTTTCTCGCTGATGCTAGCATCTGGAGGTCTGTTAGGAGGATTGACAGTGGGTTTGGCTTCATCAGAGTTCCTCTTGCCTCCAAAATTTCCAGCCCCCACCACAAATGTGCTGAACTGGTTAAATGCAACCTTCTCATTCTTCTCATCAAAGGTCTCCACTGAAAAATTCACCCAACACTACAAATTTTCTACCACAGCATTTACTGTCACAACTTAATCAAAGTTGTGTGAAAACATAAATATTGTCTGCACAACCTGTCTCTTTCATTCAAGACAGAAATTGTTTTCATAACAACATACAGTATTACTGATTATATAATTCTGAGGGGAGAAGTTTAGATATTACCATTGATAATAAGAACAGCTCCTGACCCCTTGTCCAGGATGTCTACCAATCTGCTTTTGGAGGTCAGTGTGGCTTTGGTTGGGAGGGGTTTGTACAGTTCTGTGTATTGTTCTCCATGCAAAACCTAACAAAAATAAGACACCCCATTAATGACCACCTATAAATATCACTTTGAAATTCATATACAAATAGTAAAACACGTTTGTAATGCATTGAACAAAATCTACTCAAGTAGCATGCACATGAAAAAAAAACCACCCTAATCGAGAAAATACAGTAAAACTGGTCTAATCTGAATCAGTGCCATCAATAATGTTGCTTAAACCATACATTTAATAACTGACTCTAAACTTTGAATTCTATCATTAAAAAGTCTTTATTCCAGATGTATATCTGATACCAAGCATGTCAAGATAAGACTATTGCCTCAAAATCTCAGCCAGTGAATATCTGAGAGTCAGACTGTAGATTTGTTTAATTTTTTACCTTGGCCAAATCGAACGAGAATCCTGGGATACCTCCAGTCATCATTCCAACTTGGGAATCAAAGGCAGGAATGACGGAAAAACTTGGAATGACACAGAAATCCCCTGCCCCCTCAAACAGAAACTTCAAGTAATCTGGTTCCTTAGTAGATGAACCAACTGTTAATAACAAACAAATCAATTTTCGTACATAACAGATAATAAACACAGAAATAAATTCATGGTTATAGAGAATAATACACTTGTTACAAATGAAATGCCAACTACATTTTGATAATTCATGGATAATCATAGTGTGAGGGGTTGTTCATGAAGTTAGTCAACAACTTTAATTTTACAGTCACTATGTTAAATTAGTGTATTGGAAACAAAACAAGGCAATGATTTACTGATTATCAGCTTCCTGCAAAATCTGATAAATAAAATATTGACTATCAACTTATTCAATAACATGTACTGTAACTTAAAAATTATAATCAGAAAATGTGTACTGTCACTGCTCATTTGACAGATCCATACCTTATTTTCATGCCACTTCACGCAGTCATCAAACCGTTGTTTGAATTGATGACTTTTCATTTGATAAGTTACAACAGTGTTAATTTCCTTTTCTATTAACTTCAAACTCTTCAGTTAACATAACCTTTAGTTATATGATTGACCTAATTCATTCATCAAGCTTTCTCATTCTTTTTTTGTCACTTATGCGTCTTGATCACATTGTGAATGACTAAATGTTGATAGGATAAATTATCTCTGAGAGCTACTCTAGTTTGTCTGAAACCATCAATTCTTCTGTAGAGTCGCGCTGCAAACTTATATGGTCAAAGTTCAACACTCTGTGAGTTATTGCCAGAAAAGGATTTGAAATGATAGTGTTTACTTTAAAGTAAAGCATTTTTTATTATACACATATTTTGCACAATTTTAAGAAATCTACAAAATGAAATTTTCATAAAGGGGAATTGGGCAGCTCAGAGTTGAAGTCAGACTAGAAATTAATACACACACAGTAGACTGTCTGTATGATGTCATAATGACTTATGCATTTTTCAGTATCTCTATCAATTATTGAACATGCTTACAGATAATTATATCATTGCTGCAATGCATTATTATTGGTAAAATAAATCTGCACAGTATTTTGTATCTTAACCAGTCAAATACTAGTAATGAAGTACATCTGTATAATGCGATATTCAAGTAATGTATGATGTCATAATGCACACAAAGTGTACTGCTTTCTGAGGCCAAGTAAGATATTTTTCCCCAGTCCAAGTTTGACCTTGTCCTTTGACCTTGAAAAACAATAGGCTTCTTCCTGTGATATTTACAACATGTGTAAAACGTTTGATGAATCTAGCCTTGTTATTGTGTTCACTGTTCTTATTTGTTTCATCTGATCCACAAAGTGCTGACACATGACAGACAAGCATATGGACAGACACACTGCACCATACCTTAATACGAACCATGACATCAAGCATATAAAACTCAGATTTGTCCACAAATGTTGTGGACAATCCTTGCAAGTACATTATATCTTTGAAACATAATTTATAATTTTGTTAGTGTGAACAGAAGAATTTTATTTTGATATTTTGACATACCTCCAAGAGCGTACAGAATGACATCTCGTTCTGTGTACGAGAACTGACTGGGAGGACTTGTATGGGATTTGGCTGCTTCCTGTCATAAAGACATACAAATCCTAACTCTACATAACACAACCTCATTGTTACATTTCCATTCACTTCAGACTCCAGTTTTGCAAATGAATTGTAAACATATGATGAAATTTCTATAAAAATGTATTCTGACATTACTTCAAATAAAAATTCAGCAAAATTACCAATTTTCATGGTGTCAAGGTTTTGCAGTAACTGTGTGATAAATTTGATTAGACAGGAAAGCTAAAATCCTTTTCTTCATTTCTATTTTTTCAAATGGCTCTAAGTAGCAAAGCAAACTTGTTTTAAATTACTTGGATTCAGGAAACAATGCCACAGAAATAAATATGTACCTACAAAATTCGGGGGGAAAAGAGAGAAAAAAAATCTCATAAGCAAAAGATGTGACAAAAGTTTGAAGTCAGGAAGATATTTCAGTTGGTCAGCAAACAAACAAGTTCTCAGTAGAAGAGGAGAATTATGTTTCTTTGTAGCAATTCACATTTGAATTCAGTACAGGATAAATTCATTTCAAGAAATACACACATCTTAAGTCAACTTAAAAAATTGGCTTTACAATATTAAGATCAAAGGAATTAACACAAGAATAATAGTGGGCACAAAATATCCCATCACAAAGCACTAATTAACCTGCAAATACAAGTAGCACAAAACAACTGGCATACAGCACCGTAATGATGTGAAACCATTCCGATAACAATGTCATAGCTATATCTGTTCTAATCGTGCATAAAAAATATACTGACATGGAGTCCCAAGTCATCAGGCACTCAGAGCGCAAGTAAATTCTGTTGATATACTTACGATGTCCATTCCGCCATTGGCCGGTGCTGGGCGAGGTGATGATGAAGCCTTGCTATCTAAATCCCTCAGAACATTCATCATATCTGCAGAGGATTCTACAATAAGACTCCACCATATTATATATACTCCATGAAACTGATTTGATGTTTGTATTGTATGAACTTTTTAGATACAGTGCAACTTCAGTAAACTGTCGTTGTTATGTTGCCTCCCTAGCTTGCTACGATAATGTATAGCCTTGTCATGAGCTTCATTGTAACACCTTACAATACAAACCTTGTGAGATAGAGAACTATATCATTACAATACAAACCTTGTGAGGTGGAGATCTACAACATTACAGTACAAACCTTGTGAGATAGAGAACTACAACATTACAGTACAAACCTTGTGAGGTGGAAAAGTTTTTATAACATCACAATACATACCTTGTGAGGTGGAGAAATATCTATAACATCACAATACATACCATGTGAGGTGGAGAAATATCTATAACATTACAATACATACCTTGTGAGGTGGAGAAATATCTATAACATCACAATACATACCTTGTGAGGTGGAGAAATATCTATAACATTACAATACATACCATGTGAGGTGGAGAAGTTTCTATCACATTACTATACAAACCTTGTGATGATGTGAAGAAGTTTCTACAACATTACAACACATACCTTGTGAGGTAGTAGGGTGTGTAGAGTTTTTGAAGTTTGTAACTTTTTCCCAGTTGTCACGTACTGAAAAACAACCATAATTCAAACATTTCCTGAATATTTTTACCACATCATTAAAGGGACTGATTCACAATTTTCCCCAAAATTGTTTTTTGATGATCAAAATCTATTGTCTGATGTATTTAAGATCTTTCCCACAAAGGTTAAAGTTATACATTTTGACTGAAGCTCATTACAAACAGTTTATAATTTGTTTTGTAAACAATGATTGAGGTATATTATTGTTTACGAAGTTTTCAAAATAAATGGATATAAATATAAGTTTACTATACATACTGTCTGCATTTCAAGTACTCTTTAAGTACAATGTGTCATTTAAAAGTTAAATTTATGACTGCAAAATTAAGACACTTTAAATTACAAAATTAACACGTCACTGGTTTGTTTGTAAGCATACAGACTTGAGTCTTTGTTTACATAACACAGAGTTAAGGCTAAAATATTGCCCTTGCATTAAGAAGTTCCAAATTTTGACTGTCAACATTAAGTAAGTTATATTTTTAATGTATAACATCAAAATTGAAAAAATATTTTATTTTAAAAAAAAATCATGAACCAGTCCCTTTAAACAAAGGTAAGGATTATTTACACTCATTCTTTCTCTATTCCTCATCATACAGGTACTTATACTTTAACAGTGTTAATTTCACCATATGAATTCTTACTCTTCGTCACATTGAGAACTTGGCACTAATATCCCCTGCTTGGCTCATAAATATTGGGTTATATATGAAAAACTGTATGGCTGAAGACCAAAAAGATGCAAGTTTCAACATTATTCCTGTTTCACTTGAAAACAAGTTACAGGATATATTACACCTTTTGAACTCAATTCTGATCAATATTCAAGGTGTAAAAAAAAAAAAAGAAATATACAGTCAAGCTCATTATCTCGACCTCGATGGGCCCCAAGAAAAAACTTTGAAACATCTGAGGATTTGAGAATAAAATACTTAAAGAATAAGTGGTTGGGACTTCTGAATCTCTTCAACATATCCATGGTATTGAAGACACCGAAGTTCAACTGTATATCTGAATACCATGGTAAAGCTCTTTGGTCACCAACTTGAATCTCCACAACTAAGTGAATCCAAGTTGTTTGTGGTGAAGGTTAATGGCAGAATGGACAAAACCATCATCAAAAAATACCTACGAAATGCCATAACTTTTTCAAAATTGAACAATTCATTCTGAAATATCCTGCACTCTGGTTTGCAAAGGATGCAACATTTCCACAATTTTGTTTAAAAGTACACAAACAGCCTTTGAGAAAATCTCTACAGATGAAATGCTGCTACGGACAAATGGGCGAACGGAGTGAAACCAATACAACCCCCATAAGCTTGTTTGCGGGGGCTATATAACTTTTAATACTTCAACATGGTGAGTGTTGTAAAGCATGTGATATACTTACCATCCTCTGGGGTCATCTTCCTCCCTGCCTCACGACAAACAGCTCCCTGTGCCCTTTCCCACCTCACTAAAAGTCAAGTGTCACAAAACATCAGAGTTTAAACATCTTTAACTACAGTTTAATTCTAAGCATTACTTTCACAACAAAATTATTTCAGTGACCACTGTAGACAACAATAATAGCTTACATTGTCCAACCCACCCGGCTCCAACTTCAAAGAGCGACCCGCTTTCTGTACACGACTCATGACACAAGTACAAAACAAGGGGGGAGACATACTCTGGTTTCAGGGCCTCCACTAGATCTACAGAATCAAAAATGTGCTTATAAAACTACTCACATTACCATGAGCTACTATTCCTGCTTGTAGGTTTTTTATGCTTGTGGGATATACACAGTACGTGTACTTATTTTGTATGTGAGAGTGTGAATTCTTTGTTTGCATTACTAGATATATACAATACTCTATCCTAAGATCATCATGGATCACAGTCATGATAATTCATTATCACCTCAAATCCTGATTTAAAATCCTCTGCTGTTTATTAAAATACAGTTTTAAAAATATTAAAGGACACACATTTAGTAATACATTGTAACTTGTTTGGTCAAGATGTCAGATTCATTTTAACACTAGACACACAGTACTGTGATGATAACTTTAAAACACTCTGTATTGTAAAAGTCCTCTATCCTGTAACACATGTGTACATTTTAGAGCATGCGTAAACTTTTACGATCTTCATCATACAAGTAAAGTGCATGTACACAAGTAGTTACCATGCCTACAACAAAACATTTATATTTCTCCCAACAACTAATGAGTAACACAGGAAAATTTATTTATAATACTAAGGCAGATGATCCTGAAATATGCATTCGTCTTTGGGCAGGTTATAAACATTAGAGTGATTTCCATTAACATGTACAGACAACAGGATGCCTTGCAAACTTGGCTGTTGCAACTGACATCTAATGATAACTACTTGTATGTCAGTCTAAAAGTTCCCTGGAGCTTAAGTTTTTGTTGTTGTCAGGACATGCTAACATAAAATTAAGCTTATCTTGTTGTAGAAATAACTACCTGAAAATGACAATGTGTAGAATGACTAACTGACAATGACAGATTGTAGATGACTGACTGACAATGACCATATGTAGAGTGATTAACTGAAAATGACAGATTGTAGATGACTGACTGACAATGACCATATGTAGAGTGATTAACTGAAAATGACAGATTGTAGATGACTGACTGACAATGACCATATGTAGAGTGATTAACTGAAAATGACAATGTGTAGAGTGATTGACTGAGAATAACAGCATGTAGAGTAACTGACTAACAATGACAGTGTGTAGAGTGACTGACTGACAATGACAGAGTGTAAAATGACTGACTGACAATGACTAGAGTGATTGATTGCCAATGACAGAATATATAATAACTGACTGACAATGTGTATAGTGACTGACTGATAATAACAATGTGTAGAGTGATTGACTGAGAATGACAGCATGTAGAGTAACTGACTGACAATGACAATGTATAAAGTAACTGATTGACAATGTATAAAGTAACTGACTGACAATGTATAAAGTGACTGACTGACAATGACTGCTAGTACACACCTGGAGGCATGACTGTTTCTGTCATTCGAGATCCTGCCATTGGTGCAATGGTATTACAGGAAATATTGTTCTTTTTCCCCTCAATGGACAGCGTATTCCCAAGTCCCAGAAGTCCGAGCTTGGCTTAAAGAGAAACAAGTGCCACTTGGGTCAGAATACTTGCTTAAAGAGACTGATTCACGATTTTCCCCAAAATTTTGTTTTTCATTTTTAATGATCAAAATATATTGTCCGACATGTTTAAAAGGTTTCACGAAAAATTTAAGGTTATACATTATGAAAGAAGCTCATTGTAGAAAGTTTATTTGTTATATGTAAACAAAGATTGAGAGGTATCTTATTATTCAAAAAGTTTTCCAAATGTATGGTTATTAGTCTAAAGTGTTATATATATATATATATATATATATATATATATATATATATATATCATCTCAAGTATTGTTTTAGGAAAAATAAAAATGTGCCATTTTGAGGTTAAATTTGTGACTGTGCAAAATTCAGAAGCTTTAAATTACAAAATTAATATTTGCCTTGTTTGAATACAAAAAAAAGACTTGAGTCTTTGTTTACACAACACAGTTAAGGCTAAAATATAACTCTTATCCTTGCACTAAAGTTTGGTTGTCAACTTTAAAGGAGTAATGTTTGATATCAAAAATGAAAAATATGTGAATCAGTCCCTTTAAATTACATAATTCACTATAAAATGACTTGAGTTCATTACTTACAGTGAGCAGTAATTTGCATCTCATGTGTTGATTTGACACAACACTATTCTTAATATGTAAAAAAAAAAAAATAAAAGTGAAAAAGAAATAGGTGGTAGACATACACATCAACCATTTAAGCTCTTTTTCTTTGATTTCAAAGACCAATAAAGAAACCTAAATTATTCAAAATGCTGATTATTTAAGTTCAGTTTACAAACAGATGACACTTGAGATTAACTCTGAGAATGCTTCGAAGCATACTTGAAAATTCTTGAGTAAGTACTCCACTTGAGTACAAGTTTGGGTCAGGGGTAGACAAATAACACTGCCCTACACCCAGGACAACCATATTTTAGTGTCTGGCAGGTAAAATTATGAGAATAAACTGTCTGTGGGCAAGTAAATTTTTAAAGTAAAATAAAAAAAAATATGATATTAATATCAAATGAAAATGTGTTAACAATGTCCATCGCCGATATACCAAAATTATGTCATCATTCTTCCGGTAATTTAAAATGAATAGATCCCTTTAGTGAGAAATGACATAGTCACTAAAATGCTTAAATGTACAGAGAAGTTGAAATTTATTGTAAAGTGCGGAATCTACCTTGACGCAATGTCACGGTGAATGTGCAATGTCGTTAATGAATTGAAACATGGACAAGTTTGTGACATTTAGCGGGAGTATCTAAAAAGACCCAGAATATAGCAATAACAACTATCTACAAAGCATGTAAAGTATGGCAAAAAGAAGAGAATCCAAGGATATCTCAGATTTTGGCAAGAAATTTGGTTGATGCTTTGTTACGATGATCAAACAGAAATAGATTGAATAAACTGATTTAATAAAATACAAGATAACCAATTCGAAATAGTTCTATTTATATATTTCTTAATTTAAGGTGGGGCAAGTAAATTTTGTGGTAGGGCAAGTGAATTTGGTGTTTCTACCTGTCTTTGGGCAAGTACTTCAAAAATCTATTTGTCTACCCCTGTTGAGTGCAATAAATTTTAGAGTTTGAGTATGAATTTTTAGTACAGAGTACACACTCTTGAGACCAGATCCACAGTTAATGGAGGCTGAATTTGATTACCTGCACTGTAATTAGCCTGACCAAAGCTTCCATAGATACCAGAGGCAGATGAAACCATGATGATTCTAAAACAATGACAAAACGAAGGCTTTGTAAATGCATGTAGTTAAGATGTTATTTCATAAATAAATCTACAAATCATAAACTCAGAATAAAATTCAAACTGCAATTACACATACCAGGTAAGTTACAATGCTAAAAATGTTGTTGAAATTAAGCACTTAAAACATATCATGGTCAAATGATTCAAAGATTTAATTCACACTTTTAGGGTATTATAAAAGCAAAACGTGTGTGTTTTACTTGAGAATGACACTGATCAGATTTACAAAGCAAAACATTTGTTTGTTTTCCGCCACACTCAACAATTTTTCAGTCATCTGGTGGCGTCCAGTTTTTGTAGGTGGAGGAGAGAACCCAGATACAAGGTATCCGGGAAGAGACCACCAACCTTCCGAAAGTAAACTGGCAGACTTTCTCACATATATCAGCGCAAGCGGGATTCGAACCCGCGCCGACTAGAGGTGAGAGGCCTTGTGATTTTGAGCACAATGCTTTAACCACTCGGCCACGGAGTCCCCCTCAAAGCAAAATGTGTGTTTTACCTGAGAATGAAACTGATCAGATTTACAAAGCAAAACGTGTGTTTCACCTGAGAATGAAACTGATCAGATTTACAGCAGGAAACACTTACTTCCCATAATTATTTTTCTTCATGTGGGGCCATGCTGCCCGTGTCACTTGGAAAGACCCGCGTAAGTGCACTCTGTGAATCAAATCTGTATAAAACAAAACTCCTGATCATTGAAATGTTTTACACAATCCATTATACTGTCAGAGTTTAGAAAACATAATTGGTACCAGACTCCACATCTTTTCAAATTTCTATATCGACATGATCAACAGAAACTACAATTCCAACATGATATGTACAAACCCCAGTCCTGGTCACTGATGCGAGCGAAGGAGCGGTCCCTTAGGATCCCAGCATTGTTCACAATGACATCTGTAATACAAAAGTAAAATTCTTAATGGCACTCCACTCCATCATCAAAAAATTCATCTGTCAAAAATGCTTAATGGCATTCCACTCTTTACTAAAGTCAAACATCTTTTAAAAAAATCATCTGTCAAACTTCTACTCGTGTTTTAAAATATACACCTACCGATGCGACCAAAATTCTCTAATGCTGTCTTCACGAGTTTCTCTCCCTCCTCAACTGAATCTGTATAAATGCAAAACATTGAAATCAATCAATAGAACATAAAAACATATAATTTGATAAACTATAAACACAATTAGTGATCAACACAATTATTCTTACACATGTCCTCCTCTGCCCCCCATTTATATAGTGTATACCTAGGAGCCCTCCCCCCCCCCCCCCCCCCCCACTTTTGTCAAAATTTATGCCAGTCTGATTAATTATGAAAACATAGCAGAAACTGTGAACACAAATTCCATTTTGATATGGCTCATCAGAAAAACCTGGATCCACCCAACCACTTACCATAGTTAGGGACGGCTTTTCCTCCTTTTGCACGAATTTCCTCCACTACTTTATCAGCAGTTCGAGCACTCTTTCCTTCCCCTTTGAAATTTCCTCCCAAGTCATTAACTGAAAATAGAATCAAATCTTTAAAACTGTAAACTTAGAATCACTTCCTATAGATTTCCAACCACTATGTCACTGTAATGGAGTTATCAAATCAATGAGTAAATTGTACATGGATAAATTTCTAAGTGTTGCATGTTTATTTTCACGAAAGATTTGAAGATGCGTATATGATGTTATAAAAGTTTGCAGATTAATGATTCTGAAATTTCTGACCATATACAAAAGAACTGCTGAACAACTTCTGTACAAATTAATCCATCGCTATTTACTATATACAGAGATCTTGATGTGGTGGTGGTTGCTTTGATTAAAATGTAATGCATTAATAAGATCACTGTCAAATATCAATAGTATTTAGTATTACTCAAATACTGATATGTGAAATTGGCATACATCTTAACTGTTAACAGATGATTACTAGATTATCTACAGACAGATGGGGAAAATGCAGACTTTATCATTACAAGTACTACAAGTACTCTGTGTACTGTGTGTATTTTAGGAAAGATATACACACACACACACACACACACAGATATATATATATATATATATATATATATATATATATATATATATATATATAAACCTATGAACACTTTGTTACTGGTCTTCATCAGTCATGTTTATTTATCATAGCAACATGTTTAGAGGGTTTTTTTTTTATTTTACTCAGATAACAGAGAGTTTGTACACACACACACACAAACCTATATGTTTATATATAAAAATATGGCTCAATCAAAGCTAATGCACTAATTTGCATAACCATTAAATAACGTGAATTTCAGTTTGCAAAATTTCATTTCTAAGAATTGTGGAGCAGCTCATGTAAACTTAGTTTACATATGACCAGCATCCTTACAACAACATATTTCTATCTGGGTTATTCTTGTATTGGTCATATTTTGTATCAGAGTCCTAGTAATAAATAAATGCATCATGATGCACAGTAAACCTTGCGGATTTGTGAACTCTTTATTTGACAAAATACTTTGCTTTTACCATGTTTACATCCTAGCGAAAGTTAGAAATTCAAAATAGCTGAAAAATTCTTGTCAACAAACAACATGTACAACTTGACAGTAGTGATGATTAGATGCTGTACGTGAGTATACTCAAGAATAATTTCTTACATTTAATTATTGACACATGATTTGTAGCATATTATATTTTTAAAGTGTTTATATTTTAAAGTAAATTAATCAAAACAGTTTCTACTTACGTGAATTTAATTATATAATTTTGAGTCAAACAAAAAGTGGAAATAATTTGTACATACATTTGATAACCAAAGTGCAAACATGGCCCTTCTAAGAAGACCCCCCCCCCCCCCCTCAAAATAAAAAACTTTACCATAAATACTGTATGATACCGATATTTTAATATTAAATACAACTTTTGAGAAGCAATATACAACACAGGTAACTTTCTGTTTGTGAATACAAGTCTAAGGCATAATTAGCTGTTTGAAAACTTTGAAAAAGTGGTGATAATGATCTTCAACCAACATGTCCAATGATATTGGAGAACTGCATTTTTCAAGTTTTATTTCCCTTTAGGAATATTCCTATGCATTGAAAAAAAATTCATGAAAATTACTGTATTATAATGATGCAGAATTTTTCTACTATTCATGAAATGATTTAGATTTATAAGTCCAATTATAATTTTGAAAACAGAAAGCTGTTTTAGCATACGTGTAAATTGTCAATCAGCCTTTGAGAAAAATAACACAGGAAATTTCATTACATGTATTACATTCTTTTATCTCTGCCATCTTATCAGATGAACATTGTACCTAGCATTAACACCAGGCCAAATTCAGAATTTGTGTCAGAGCAGCAAACATTTTCATCAAGTAAATTAAGGATGCATAATACATCATCATAATGGCTGACTTCCTTTTAAAACATAAATGAAAACATAAATATCAGCAATCTTTGCAAATTCCCTTTCAATTTGATTGCCTCACTGGATAGCTCAGTAGGTTAGCATGTCGACTGCTGAACTGTAGACTGCAGGTTCAAGTCCAGCAGGGGTTTTAATTTTTTTTCTCCCGATTACTTTTTACTAAGTATGCATTTTCTGACTAAATAAAGTAAATTTGAAAGTTTTCAGTTTCTAAATATTATTGAATATATCTTCCATTTTTTATCTGTATCAAATTTCTCTGGTGTAGCATTCCTCCTTAACACATCCAAAGAATCTCACCCACAACTGATGCTCCTCTTTCTGCGAACGCCAAGGCATACTCCTTCCCCAGACCTGAAACAGACAACAAATACAGTGTCACAGTCCAATAAAATTTCAATTCAAGCATTCCTCGACAATTTAACTCTGTTATGATAATTGACAGACTAATATGCATTTGACAGTCACTACTAATTCCCTACCCAAAACTCGTCACAACTCCATTTTATTTCATAAATTTTTTTTCTAAATAACTAACTGCCCTAAATCACTGTATATTCCATGTAACCATGGCAACTGTGATTCCAATTTGGAAAAATAATCTGTGTTACTATGTTACTCACTAAAACTCAAATTTCAAAAACCAAACAAAAAAAAAAAAAACCAAACAAAAAACCCAAAAAAAAAACCAAACAAATAAACAAAAAGTATTAAAAAATTGACTAGTTTATGTAAATTATAATAAGTAAATTATGTAAGTAATAAATATATCAATACTAATTAATACTTGGTTTTTTTTTCTTTCCACATCACAGTAAATTATTTCAAATGTTTTCATTGAAATAATATAAATGGAGAAATGCAATATTAAAATATACAAAGAATGATAGCTCAGCCAA
Organism: Ostrea denselamellosa; assembly: GCA_024699665.1. Taxonomy (NCBI): domain Eukaryota; kingdom Metazoa; phylum Mollusca; class Bivalvia; order Ostreida; family Ostreidae; genus Ostrea; species Ostrea denselamellosa. Next base: position 12,901,731 of record JAMZEH010000010.1, read on the forward strand.
CCTGCTCAATAAAATACATAGGTGTAAATCTATACAGAGCACTTGTACAAAATATTCTTTATGAGCTAAAGACCAACTTCTTGCTATTTAAAATACTGACTACATTAACAAAGCACTTTAACAGATATATATAATATCAGTATTTATTTTTTTGTTTGGAGAAGAGGGAGATATTGATTTGAAACTTTTTTTTATCATCCAGTGCACTTCAATGTTGACAGATAGGAAAATCAATCATCCTATATTTTGACCATTCCATTTTATGACCTTTGCTGAGAATATGCTTCATTTCACATTTTAATTTCAACATGAATGAAATATTACCATCACCAAGGTCAGGCATAAAATTACCTGTGCCAAGAAGATCCTACTTTCGCAACTGCACTATGATTGGTTGCCTTTGCAAAATATGAAGGAGAGTCACAGAATGTTTGGATGAGACCTTAACACTGATCATGCCACTTTAACTTGTTGGTGACACTGATATGAAGAATAATAATGAAGTACTATGTATTGGGAAAGGGTGTTTGATTAGAGTACATCCACTGGTACCGCAATACTAGCAGAATTTTATGTTAGAATTCGTTACCATGCATCACAAACATCTAATTTTAATAACCTAAGCCCCTAGATATGAAATCATGAAGCTTGTTTTCACAAAGGAATACTAAGAAATGTCTGAAAAAAATCCCAAATCGACACCTTTATCAGCTTGATGAAATTAATTGACCATATCCAGTATACAGGACAAAAGCGTTTATTTGACACTGCCATCACTTCAAGACGATAGGCACATTTATAAAACAATCTAACATGTTTAAGTTGTAAGAATTTGAAATAATCTGATTGTGCACATCCTACATTTATTTGGATTCTTGTACATACAGGGGGCAGATAGTGAAAAAACGATGTGCAGAATCCTTATTCATTTCACACATAAATATTAAGGCCAAAATAAAATATAATTTATGTGTATTTCCTATTTCACTCCCCAAAATATTAGGTAGGGTATGTAGGTAAAACATTTTATTTTATCAAAACATTTTATTTGAAATCTTAATTTTTATACGCATTGAATACAAGTCTATATACATTATATTTACTTTTCAAATATTTTGAAGATCAACAGTTGTCAAATTTTAAATCTGAGAAACTCAAATGCAAACTGAAAATAACTTCCAGTTTGAAAATTTAATTTAATTTTATTTATATATAATTTTTAAACAGGGTATTATTGGATTCTGGAATTATTTTAATTTCTGGAATTATTTTAATTTCTGGAATTTACAAAATTGTTGGAAAAAGTCATTAGTCACAACTAAGCTAATCAACTAACTGAATTTTTATACACTAAGTGCATTAGTCACATCTAACCTAACTAGCTGACCCAAATTTTACCAACACATATTGGATTAGTTAAAATTTGCACAGAGTGCTTCCACAGTGCCTATGAAAATTGAAGTAAATCCGAGTTAGCTATTTGTAATATGTTCTGCCTGTATCAATAGTTCCAATACCAAACATTGTACATTTATTTATATTTTGGAATCTGGTAATGTTCATTGTTTCTGTGTTTGTATGTTATAATTTTTATTTGTGTATTCTCAATTTTGTTTGACTTGGATGGTTTCCTGTGCACCGTTAGTTCACACATGCGCAGATAAGGGTTAGTCCTGTTGTGGCAGAACTAACCCCCAACTGGACATGCTCAGTATTTCAGGGGAGGGTTAGTTTAGACATGTGCAGTTAGGGGTTAGTTCTGCCATGGCAGGACCAACCCCTATCTGCACATGCGTGGCATTAAATAAAATGTTGCTTTGTAGGAAATTTACTAAAATAATTGTAATGTGATAATGTCTAAGGATAAGGAAGATGTCATAGATACAGTTTATTTACACATATGTACAAAATATTACACCCAACATTTTAGTTGTACAAATTTCAAATACATGAAGTTCATTAAACGCATTAGTCCACCTGCTTTCACTGCAGAACTGACGTTTGTTCATCTCCCACTCTAATACAGAACTCTCCTCCCTTCAAGGTTCTCAGTCAAACTCATAAATCACTGCTAACAGCCAATCTTAATCAGGAATATAAACAATGAACCCCATATTACCGTGAAAACATCAGCGACCACAAGTTTAGGACACTGACAGACATATCCCGTAACCCATTATGATAACAGTAAATAGCAAGAAACGCTGATCATTCAAGATAAACTAATAAACATTTTACTGAAACTCTAAAATTATGACAATATATAGGGTTGGCAGCAAAAACATAGGTAGGGTTGGGAAACTGGACACACACATATAATTCATTTTGGCCTTACTGGCTAAAATTTCAAAATTGTTTCACATTTTACTTTGAATCCCAGGGCTGATCAACATAGGACACTTATTTACTTTAAAACCCATTATGATCATTAATCCAAATTATATTTTTTTCTGACTACTACAGAGCTGCATTCAAGATTGTAGCATCTAGCCTAACTGCTAGGCTAGAAATTTAAGTCTATTAAACACACTGTATGAAATAATAATTGTTATCCGTAAGTGGGGCTAACCTAAATGTTTGCTGAACTTTGTAGCACTATCTAGCACTACATGTACGCATTTTACACTACCTAGCCACTGCAGTCGTAAATGCAGCCCTGCACTCTAAGGGAGACCCATTATTTTCTGACCCAGCAGATCAGCATCTGCCCCCCCCCCCACCTTCCCCAGTAGTGGTCGGACTAGTGCTAGTCTCTTAATGAAAGTGGATAGGCATGGTCTACATCTTAACTTGTCTATCATGTAAAATTGATCCAGGCATACTCAGGCAAAGCATAAACCGTCACTAACTCCAACATTTCACATTTTCCAGAATTAAAACTTAAAGGTTTGTCGAGAGAAGTGAATGTAGGCTAAGTCTGTCAATTTTTCTACAGAAAAAAAAAATATATGTGAATTCAGCAGTGACACCCTTACCACCTCCCATACATCAACAGCTAACCTGCAATTTGCATGAATAATTTGTGCAGACAAGGTGGTGATGAGAGCCGAGTAGAGAGCATCCCTACTACTCCTCGCCTACCCGTAACCGGAATATACTAACAGAACATCCCATTTCCTGAACTTGTGCATGGACTTTGCACTTCTATGATTTTTTTTACAGACAGCCACGCAAAACGGTTTAAAATATGATACCTGAAACGTAGATTCATTAAAAAAAATAAAAAGAAGGGACAGACATACCGTTCCCCGCGCCTGTCACTAACACAACTTTCCCGTCGAACCGCAAGGGCGCTGACATGTTGGATTTCCCGATGCAAATGATGTGAACTTTCAACTCAAAATCTTTTTATTGTACAATTGGTCAATAAGTAACCTTTGAACTTCGAGTCAAAGTTGACATAATTTTCATTGGTCCTCGTGGCACACTCGGAAAGCACTTCCGATCGCGTTGTAAATAGCAGAAGTGAAAATGCCTCGATTTCTTCTGATATTGTCCGTTCTTGCCGCTGGCAAGTGTTTCGAAATGGAAGAGGACCAGATTCAGGTGGCTAATTTTGATGTGAAGCCAGGAGGTGCACTGCTGTCGTTTGAGAAGGAGTGGGTATGTGGGGAAAACACGAAGTATTGATTTAAGCTGTAAGAGTAACCCCCCTTTAACTATAACGATGATACAGTGTTGGGAAATTGGGGGGGGGGGGGGGGGGGGGGATGTTGTTACAATATTCCGTAAGTATGTATGTTAGTCTTTAGTTAGATAGGCTTGCATGGTTTATAAAACAGAATGGTCGATAGAACATTTCATTCACTATAGATGACAAGGTATATTCAAACACAAATAATTCTATGACAACATATTCATACATACATATATACATACATACATACATATATATTTCTAAAGCAGAAAAAAATGGATTCTCTTTTTTTCAGTAAATTGATATATTTATTTGAAACACTAAAGCAGGGACTCAAACCTAGGATCCGTAGACTAATTAAATGTCATTTGCTTGAACCACTGGACTTTTCAGTCCATCTGTCAATAGTCTTGATAGTCTTTGAATCCACATGCATCAGCTCAATTGGATTAATAATTGAGGAAGTCAGCCACTGCACAACCTGGGGGGGGGGGGGGGGGGAGAGAGTGAGAGAGAGAAAATGTGATGGAATAAACTGGGAATCAAACCTGGGCTCCCTGAATCATAGGTCAGGCACTTTACTAACTGAGCTATCTGGTCACTGGTGATTGAACCCATCTGACTTCTACATTCCTTCTACTCTTATGTCATCACACCGTGGAAGTCATCAACCAAGGATCTTCTTCTTGTAGATGGCAAGCATTTTAAATTGTTGAGTTCCAGCTGGGCTGGTCTACAGCATAAAATGTAAGACATAGGAAGGGAGAAAATGCAACAGACCAGGTCAGGATCAGGTGAAAATATACAATTACTGAGGGAATCGAACAGAAAACCCAATATTACTGATCAGGTGATACCACTGCCTTGCTATCCAGACAATTATTCATGGTTCATCTGTCATGATTAATGTTACACTGTAATATAAAAAAAATATATTATAGCATTGTGGACAGATCCAGGTTTTGTAGTTAAAGAGGATAAAGTAGGTCAGACCCTAGTGGAACCCTGATAAGGAACAAAAGGGGGTCACTTTCTACATGTTTATTATCTTTGAATTCCAATTTAGGAATCAAAACTGGAAATGAAATAAATTTGTATGATATGTATATAAAAATTCAGAACTTGATTTCCAAACATTTCAATCTACCCATCTCTGTATCATTAGAGTGTATGAATGAATGCCCCCCCCCCCCCCCCCCTTCCCTCCCTTTTGAATCCCAGTCATATTTTAATCCTCAGTGGCAATGTACATCAATCATGTCAAACAATTATCTTATATATATATATATATATATATATATATGAAATTTATTTATTTATTTTTTAATCAGGATGGAATCACATGCAAATTTTCATATCAAGCACAGGGTGGAACCAATGAGGTATGTTTTTCTCATGTAAAAATTTAAAGACGACTAAATCATTGATACATAGAGCATATATATAATTTTGTTTGTAAAGTATGAATTTATGTATATCATTTATTGACTGACTAGATCAACCATATATATAGCTTTCTAGCTTGAGACAGAGCATTGTTCATATATATTCAATGTATGAAGAATGATTTATAATACCAGTACATTGTATATGCTGATTTTAAACTATAGTGTTTGGATACCTATGGTGAATTGAATGTCAGAAGATCTATATATCTCCTCTTCCTTCTTGGAAGACATTGTTTTTGTTGTGTTTTTCTGTCTGTCTGTTATAAACTTTGTGAATAGTTTCACCTTTTTATGTCCTTGTAATCAGAGATTCGGGAACATATAGTTTTGGTTTGTCCATCTGTCTATTTATCTTCCAAAACTTTAACCATGGTCAGTGGGAGATGGATGACATCCTATTTTTTGGATTTTCTGCTGGATGAACAGGACTTTTTATCATTTTGATATTTTTTACCACAATTTCCATGACACTTTAAAAGTTTTATGGTCTGAACATTTAGCTTTTTTATTTTAAACATTGAAAACTCTACGGTATGTTTTTTGTATGTTAAAAAAAATGAGAGGAATCTACATGTATGTGTCTTTTATTGAGATGCCCAACTTCCACGTAAAATGTTCAATTTGAAACCCTGATTTACAAACAATACTATGGCAGGAAAATACAGAACTCTAGGGAGAAAACATGTGCCACTTTCTGCTACAAAAGTTTGCCTGTTGCTCACATTCTTAAACAGTGTCAGGTTTAACATTAGTTATGCATGTTTTGTAGGAGTGGACCATGGGATTAGTACAAAGTAAGGACGGTCGAGATTTCAGCTGCTCTGTAGAACGTCCTAGTGGGCATTCCTACCTCTTCTTCCAAGCCTTTAAAATGGAAGTTACAGGAATACCAACTGTAGAGGGGGAGGTCTATGTAAGCATCATTCAGGGACAGAAGTAAATTTAATTTTTGAAAAGACATGAACTATTACACTTAGTGTTGTCATATTTCTTGAAGTGCATTAGTGCTTCATGAAGAGTATGCCAGCATGAAATGTTGCAGTTCATACCTTCATGTCTTTTCAAAAATAAAGTTAATTTCTTATATCAACATTTTACTTTCATTTCTGTCAAAATTCCCAGCCGTTTATCAAGATTCATACACATATTGTACACAGCTAAAGCACATTCATGGCAATGGAAATGGCTGTCATTATAATTGGTAAAGATATCAAAGGCGAAAAACAGTGGAAATATAAATATTGAATTTTTAATGCAGCTGATGATTTGTACTCAAAATGTTTTAAAAGAATATATGAATCTACTAATATTCACAGGGCCCTGAAATGACTCCACTGAAATCTGAGGAATACAAATTTGACAAGGCTGCCAATCAGAGTACGTATAAATATTCCTGATTTATTAAGGGGATGAAAGGGGTTGGACATACCGGGAGGGGGGGGGGGATAAGTTGTGGGTGTTGTGTGAAGGTATTGTAAAGGGGTAAACTTAAGGGGAGGGGAGGAGACTGGCAGTGGAGGTAGGGAGAGGAGGAGGAGGGATAGGAAAAGTTTGAAGACAAGAGAGTAGAAATTTGTTTTAACATTCCTTTGAGAATTTTTCACTCATACTGAGATGTCACCAGCTGTAAATGAAATATCACAATTTTAGTCATATGCATGATCTTCAGGGCTGTACATTTGGTGGTGAGGTTCTTTATTGTGCTAATACATGTCAAAGCTAGAGACCTTGATTTTTTATAAAGTCTCAACTGAAAAACATGTGACTCTCCATTCTAGGTGAATGAGTAGGAATTTTGATCAGAGAAGAATACTGGCAAAGCTAAAATTGAATACGAGATAGGAAACAAGAGAAAGAGGGGGAGGAGTATAAAATGGGGCATGAAATGGGAAATGGTGACTAGTGGGGAAATATGTGGGCTTAATGAGGCATAAGATAAAGACTGTTTATTAATGAGGAAAATAGGAAGGATATAAGAGTGAGAATTGTTTGGGATACAGGTTGGTAAAATAGAGTTTTAGGCAAGAAATTAGGTAGTAAGGGAGGAATGAAATAGTGCATAAGATGTGAAATGGAGATTTAGGGGGAAAGGTGAGGGCTAAAATAGCTTTGACTAGAGCTTTAAATATGGACTGGAAACTAATATAAAGCAAGATATAATCAGATTAGTATGGAGATGGAGAGGGCGAAAATAGAAAATATAATAATCATAATATAATGACATGAGAGAAGCTATAAAAATTAGTGGAGAATTTGGTAGGGAAGGGATTTGATATAGGACATAAAGAAATGAATGGTTTAGTGGAGGAAATGGAATATAGTAGGAAATGACAGACATGTAGGAAGCAGTTTCAAGAAAGGGGGATGGGGGGGGGGGGGGGGGTTCAAACATACTCTTCAACAAATTTTCCTCAATTTTCTATGTGCTTAAATTTTCTTTTTCAAATTCCCTAAGACACCCCTTCCTACTTCTACAGGACTGTACAATATACAAATAAGGAATAATGGAAAGAAATTGACAGGGAGCTAGTCATGTGTAATATTGAACTCTCTTTTGTTCAGTAACGTGTAATATTGAGCTTTCTTACGATAACATGTAATATTGAGTTCTCTTTCTTACAATAACATATCTAATATGTGAATTTGTTTTCTTACAATAATATGTGTAATATTGAACTCCTTTTCTTGCAATAGCATGTGTAATATTGAGCTCTCTTTTTTACATTAATGTGTAATTTTGAACTCTTTCCTACTATAACATATGTAATATTGAATTCTTTTTCTTACCATAACGTTTCAGAAAACAATGTGATTTATCAAATGTTTTTCAGGCAAACTTGATTTTTTGTGGACTACATAACAAATTGCATAAAATGTCAAATGTTTAATTTGTGCCCATTTCAGTCACAGAGACGGGGAAATTCCACTCTCAGTTGGACAAAGTTGTGCTCTATGCCAGGAAGGGAAAGTCCGAGTTATAATCCAGTCCCAGAATAGAACCATCAAAACGTCTCACAGTCGAGAGTCTACAAAGAGTTCAAATGTTCCAAAGCTTGATTTGTTTAGTCCTTCAACAAATACCCAAAAAAATATCATAGAAAGAATTTATTTATGTTGAAGCAAAAAGGCAGCACCAATTTACTAGAGTTTTTCTCATTCAAAAGAATGCTGACTGCATCTAGATTTTGAGTAGTATTATCTGAACTAATCAATGAAAATTAATGAAAGGTGTAAATTATAATTTGCCTAAGATTTCCAATTTTGTGTACCTTAGGTGTTCAACAGACTCTTGTGATTAAACTGGCATTATTTTAAAAAAAAACAAACCAAGAAATCTGGGTCACTAATGCATACTGGGAAGTATTCACCCATGTTTTATTTCTGTCCCTACTGCCCTTGTTGTCATTGGGCAAATTTAAGTCTGGGCAAATCCTTAACGAGACAGAGTTATCTCTCTTTTGATATGATTAATATTTGGGTGAATTTAAAATTGCATTAACCCATTATAGAAGGGTGGGGAAAAAAAGTATGGAACAAAGATAACCAGTGTATACAGTATGATGGTGAAGGTTATATTGGAAATAAGACTTAGTTAATTTGCAGATTTGAAAGCTTTGTTCCATATTTTTTTTCACCCTTCTATAATGGCTTACTGCCATTTTAAGTTCGCCCCACCCGGGAGGGGGAGGGGGGAGGGGTTACAGAGGGTAGTAGCAAGAGATGTTTGTTTATTATCATTAATTCATTAACATAAACATCAGTCACAAAACACAGCTGTTACAAGCATGGATGATGTAACAATGTAATGTTTGTATTAGCCCATCCTGTAAGGATGTCAAATAGAAATGTTGTATGTGGTCATTCCTGGTGATGCTATCATTAAAGATGTACGGAGCAGAGGGGGAGGGGAACCAGAAAACGTCACCACAGTACATTGTTCTGTAGTTTAACTGTCACCACGGTACATTGTTCTGTAGTTTAACAGTCACCACAGTACATTGTTCTGTAGTTAAACTGTCATCACAGTACATTGTTCTGTAGTTTAACTGTCACCACTGTACATTGTTCTGTAGTTTAACAGTCACCACGGTACATTGTTCTGTAGTTTAACAGTCACCACAGTACATTGTTCTGTAGTTAAACTGTCATCACAGTACATTGTTCTGTAGTTTAACAGTCACCACAGTACATTGTTCTGTAGTTTAACAGTCACCATGGTACATTGTTCTGTAGTTTAACTGTCACCACAGTACATTGTTCTGTAGTTAAACAGTCACCACAGTACATTGTTCTGTAGTTAAACTGTCACCACAGTACATTGTTCTGTAGTTTAACTGTCACCACTGTACATTGTTCTGTAGTTTAACAGTCACCATGGTACATTGTTCTGTAGTTTAACAGTCACCACAGTACATTGTTCTGTAGTTTAACTGTCACCACGGTACATTGTTCTGTAGTTTAACAGTCACCACAGTACATTGTTCTGTAGTTTAACTGTCATCACAGTACATTGTTCTGTAGTTAAACTGTCACCACGGTACATTGTTCTGTAGTTTAACTGTCACCATGGTACATTGTTCTGTAGTTTAACAGTCACCACAGTACATTGTTCTGTAGTTAAACTGTCATCACGGTACATTGTTCTGTAGTTTAACAGTCACCACAGTACATTGTTCTGTAGTTAAACAGTCACCACAGTACATTGTTCTGTAGTTAAACTGTCACCACAGTACATTGTTCTGTAGTTTAACTGTCACCACTGTACATTGTTCTGTAGTTTAACTGTCACCACTGTACATTGTTCTGTAGTTTAACAGTCACCACAGTACATTGTTCTGTAGTTTAACAGTCACCACTGTACATTGTTCTGTAATTCAACTGAAATGTTTTGTGTATGTCAGTTAATTAGAAAGCCTTTTTATTCATAAGGCTTTTCATTTGTAAGGCAGTACACAAATTCAATATACAATATTTTTGTTAAAGATGAATGGAATGTAGATTAATGTAGCATACAATTCATGCCCAGTGTTTTGAATATTTATGAAATTTGGGAAAATGTGCATATTTGTGTGCTTACTAGATTTCACAAATTAGTGCGAGACCAGTATTTTTACTGACACATGCTGTTTCTGCTGAAGGTTTAATATTCAGGCACCTCTAGTGAATTTGTGTAATGTTTAATATTGTAAAAACTGTTTTTATTGAAATTCTTGATAAGGTTAAGGTCAGCAGTTCATAAAAATGTACAATGCACGAAGCTGGGGGAAAAAATTATGCAAAAAATTGAAAGCAAATTTGATTTTATGTATGCATATGTAGTGTCATATCAGATAATGAATATTGAATAATGAAGGGCATGAATGTAATAATAGATTCTGTTGTTTTTAGTGTAACTGAGGGGGAAATTAGATTTGGTGCATTATATACAGATTACCAGTATTGTGAGTTATTAGATTATATGTAAATTACAATTATGAGTGACAAGTTAAATGGTAATGTCATTAGATATTTTCCAATGGTAGTGAAAGGTGTAGCTGTCAAAAAACTCTTGTACATGTGTCATTAAATATCTATCAGGGGTTAAAAGGTACTGCTGTGTAAAAACGTTTGTAAATTAACTGGGGAGTGATTTGGTGTAGATGATTTCAGTTTGCTGAAGACTGTGTAATAAGATCTGTCACAAGCAATAATCATTATATGTTATTGTACTTTGATCATTAGTTGAGATTTGAAACTGCTGGCACATGTTCATGCATTTATAATTTTAATGTAAAACCATCTGATTTACTAGATTTTTACATAAGTGGTATATTTTTCAATTTTCTTGCAATGTGATTAATTTTATATGATGTTTTTGTCTTGGCATGTCAAACTATCATGGTTTCCTGCAAATGTCTGGGCCACGTAATTTGAAGATACAAGATCAAGGTGTAGGTCATGATTCTAATCTCGTGTGAGTTACACAAGGTCAAGGTGAATGGAGAAAAAAATATCAATAATGTAGTCCTAAACAGGTGTTAGATTTGTAAAATATAATTCAGTGTTCATGCTTGCCATTTAACTTACTAAAAATCTGAAGGAATGTGAATTCTCAGCAATTATTGTTTATGAAAGTTCAATGTCATATATTAGAATTGTTTGATGCAGAGGTCATACATATGAAAGGGTGCATTTGATTGCCATTTAAGGTAAAAATCGACAATGATAAAAGTCAAAACAGATTGCTATGTAATGGCAGCATGGTTTTTATTTTTGAATTAAAATTTTGCAGTGTTAGATTGTTAAAGAATCGTGTTCAACACAAGGTTTGTTTTTGAATTATGACCAGATGGAGGGTGAGGACTCTCAAGTTTTTTCCCTCAATCAAAAACTTAAAGGGACATAGCGATGCTTTGAGCTGAAAATTTTCAAATTACGTTTTTCCACTTTTGATGTTTGCAATGCATAGCTAAGGTATTTCTAAAGGTCAACCAGTATTTGAATAACAGTTGTTGAGTTGCAGGTGAGATACAGCACTCGCAATTCTTTGTTATCTAAACAAAGCTTGTGTTATATTTTTGTTTACATATAGATTGCTTAATACAAAATAAATGAAACTTTTCCAATAAATGTAACCTATGTAAACAAAAACATGACATGAGGTTTGTTTACATAACAAAGAATTGTAAGCCCCGTATCTGTCTTATAACTTCACAACTGACATTCAATTTTTTTTTTTTACTAACCATTACAAATGCCTGAGTTAAGCATTGTAAACATTAGAAATAGAGTAATAATATTTGAAAATTTGCAGCTGAAATCTTGGTCATGCCCCATTAGGAAAGAATATGGAGAAAGTAATTCAAAGTTCAGTTAAAAGTTGGAGAGTAAATGTGGAACAAATGATATCCAGTCAATGTACAGTAGCCTTCCTGTACTCTAGTTATCGTTCCTAGATAATCACAGTCCAGTTCATGTAGCCGTTCTTGATGTTCTCAGTTAATGTATGTATATCTACTTCTTTGTTTTCAAACATAAATTGATCCAGTGTATTTTGTGTGTTTGTGAATGAAAAGTGTGTTAGTACCTGGAAGCTATGTTGTCAGCCACAGTGTCTTGTTTAACATTCTCGTGTATTGCTAAATTTTCTCATTTTTATGAAATTTATCATTGCCTATGTATAATGCATAAAAGGGATAATAAAAAAGGATATTTATTACATTTTTTGTTTGGAATTATATCAAACCCAGAAATACAGAGAAAAATTTGCAGTGCCTAGATATAGACCATCTTATACTCAATTCTTTAACATGTTCTTCTTTGTCTACTTTTAACTTTAGTCCAGCTGAACATGTCATTACTGGTAATGTTGATATAGATAAAGATGGACTTAAAATCACTTATTTTAAAGATCCTAAATTCAGAGAACCTCAGTCTTTCAGTTGTTGACAGAACTTCTCTATTATGAATTCTGTCAAAGATTTTGTCAGAAGATGGGCTAAATCTAAAAAAGAAGAACTTGATACCTTGTCAGAATGGATAAACAGTACAAGAGGAATAATAAATCTTGTATCAGACATGTCATTTGTAACATCTTTCCTGTGTTTAGTAAACCAGAAGTGATAAAAGAGCTAGATAGGTTACGTGTGGAATATGTTTTGGTTTCAGCTGACAAGGCTTGTAACATTGTATTTGTAAGGCCCATTATTACAACTGTATTGTAAATGAACTCGGCATTAATTCCACATTTAGTAATCAAACTTATAATCCAACTGCCCTTTCAAAAGGTGAAATATTTCAAAATCATGCTTCATAGATCAGCTTTAAACACATTTAATATCCCAGTCACAGCAGGTGTGGCACGATAAAGATCCCTCCCTGCTCAAAGGCCCTGAGCGCCGAGCATAGGCCTCAATTTGCAGCCCTTCTCCGGCAATGGTGACATCTCCATATGAGAGAAAAATTCTCGAGCGGGACTTTAAATAATATATAATCGATCAATCCAACAGTCTGTTGGAAATCCCATGGGCACGAATTGTGCTCCATTGTTAACTGACCTGTTTTTATATTCTTATGAATCATAATTCTTTTAAAAGCTTTTACATGAGAAGAAAAAATCTCTTGCTGTGGCCTTCAATTCAACATTTAAATATATCAACAATGCTTTATTTATTAACAATAATAATTTTCATTCATATCTCAATTCCATATATCCCAGTGAACTAGAAATAAAAGACACCACAGATTCTTCCACATTTGCTTCGTTCTTGGAAATTTTATTGAAAATAGATACTGACGGCAAACTGGCAACTCAACTTTATGACAAATGGGATGATTTCAATTTCTCCATCTTCAAATTCCCTTTTTTATGAAGCAATATTCCAATGTCAACTGTATATGAAGTTTACATCTCTCAACTGATTCGATATGCAAAAGCTTGTTCTGCATATCATCAGTTTTAAAATTGAGGCAGGCTACTGACAAACAAGCAGATGCTACAGGTGTTTCTAGTCTCGTCTATAGTCAGCATTTCGCAAATTCTATGGTCGTTATAGTGATCTAGTTTGCCAGTACAACTTTCCATTAGGTCATTGCTGACTGACATGTTTCATACCAATTGTTAAGCCATTCTTGGCACATTGATTCTGACTGTGGATTATGCTGTTTACCTGTTCAAGACATAGGGCTCACGGCGAGTGTGACCGGTCGACAGGGGATGCTTACTCCTCCTAGGCACCTGATCACACCTCTGGTATGACCAGGGGCCTGTGTTTACCCATCTCTCTGATTTGTATTTTCTATAAGAATTATGAGATTGAGTTCTGTTCGTTATCTTAGCCTTTTCATTCTGGTGTGACTCATATTGTGTATTGTGTTCCGATTCTGTTCTGATCTAGATATTATGTATTCTTTTCTGGTCTGTCAACATAATTTTTCCGGAGAGCTCAACAGTTCTGTAGCTAGTGGAGTACTCTGTGTATATTTTCTGGTTTGGATTGAGTATTCTGTTCTGATTCAGACCAAGTGCTGTAAACATGGATATTTCTGCATGTTGTTCTTTTGTAAATCACATGTGTATGATCTAAATACACAATGTCAGAATTATCAATTAATACATTGCATATATATGGTAAAATAATACACATAAGGGTAATTCACAAGAAAATCCTGTGATTGTGTATTTAGTGTAACCCCATGCATAAATTTCCCCATTTACAATGGTCTGTTGTGGCTCAAATTAAATATACTACTTGACTTGGACTGAATATTTTTTTTTATTTAACCAAAGTATTCAGTTCCGATTTTCTGGTTTGGAATTGAGCATTCTGCTCTTGCTCAGACCAAGTATTCTGCTCACAGTCAAACTGAGCATTTTTGTGGCTCATACTAAAGATTCAGTTCTGACTCCAACTGAGTTTTCTCCCGATTTTCTAGTTCATTTTGAGTATTCTGTTCAAACTCAAACTCAATATTCTGTTCTGCTTTGAATTCTTTCATTGTTTTGAATTGTTTCATGGCTTAGACCGAGTACTTAATGATAGACTATATGTATTCTGTTCCCAACTCAGACTCTGTTCTGGCTTGGACTGAGAATTTTATTTTGATTTTCTGGCTAGGGTTAAATAGTTTGTTCTGGCTCAGAGTATGTATTTTGCTTGGACTAAGTACTTTGTTCTGGTTCGGAGAGGTATTTTGTTCTGACTCAGAGTAAGGATTTTGTTCTGGCTCGGAGTAAGGATTCTGTTCTGGTTCGGAGTAAGGATTCTGTTCTGGCTCGGAGTAAGTGTTCTGGCTCGGAGTAAGGATTTTGTTCTGGCTCGGAGTAAGGACTTTGTTCTGGCTTGGAGTAGGTATTGATCACTGTTCATTATCTTCACTTTTTTTATGATTGAGTATTCCATTCTGATTACGATTAAACATTCTGACTCATAATGATTGAGTATTCTATTATGAGTATAATGGTGTAGTCTATTCTGAGTATGATTAAATATTCTATTCTGAGTGAGTATTCTATTCCGAGTATGGTTGAGCATTCTATTTGGAGTATGATAGAGTATTCTATACTGAATCTGAATATTTTATTCTGAGTATGATTGAGTATTTTATTCTGAGTAATCTAAGTTCAATACAGCAATAATTAAACTCAGTGGCAATAGAAACTATATAAAATTTGAAATATTGTATACAAAGTATGAGAATAATATCAATAAATAACTTTAAATCTGTTACATTCACTTTCAATACAATGGTAATCCTGATTCAGAAAGTTTTACATAATAAATGATATAATGTTCATTATAGTAAACCTGAATACCTGTAACTCACCTTAATGTAATACCTGTAACTCACCTTAATGTAATACCTGTAACTCACCTTAATGTAAAGTGCAGTAAACCTGAAACTCACCTGAATGTAAAATTTAGTAAACCTGAAAACATGTAACTCACCTGAATGTAAAATTTAGTAAACCTGAATACATGTAACTCACCTGAATGTAAAATTTAGTAAACCTGAATACATGTAGCTCACTTTAATGTAAAATATTAAGTAAACCTGAATACCTGTAAGTCAACTTAATGTACAAGAGGCCCATGGGCCACATTACTCACTTGAGTCACCTTGGCCCACATTAAAGATTTTCCCTATATGCATGTAAAACTTTGATCCCCTAATGTGGCCCCACCCTACCCCTGGGGACCATGATTTTAACAAACTTGAATTTGCACTATGTCAGAAAGCTGTCATGTAAATTTAACTTTTCTGACCCAGTGGTCCTTGAGAAGAAGATTTTTAGATGACCCCACCCTAATTTTGCATTTTTGTAATGATCTCCTCTTTGAAGAGGAAATAGCCCTTCTTTTGAACAAACTTGAATCCCCTTTATCAAAGGGTGATTTGTAACGAGTTTGATTTAAATTGGCCCTGTGGTTCTGGAGAAGAAGATTTTAAAAGATATTTTCCTATATTTTCACATATAAATCTTTGATCCCCTATTGTGGTCCCACCCTACACCCTGTGACCATGATTTTAACAAATTTGAATCTGCACTATGTCAGAACGTTTCCTTGTAAATTGGAACTTTACTGGCCAAGTGGTTCTTGAGAAGATTTTTTAAATGACTCCACCCTATTTTTGTGATTATCTTCCCTCTGAAGAAGGCATGGCCCTTCATTTGAACAAACTTGAATCCCCTTCACCA
Source organism: Ostrea denselamellosa (assembly GCA_024699665.1). Classification (NCBI taxonomy): domain Eukaryota; kingdom Metazoa; phylum Mollusca; class Bivalvia; order Ostreida; family Ostreidae; genus Ostrea; species Ostrea denselamellosa. The sequence goes on from JAMZEH010000010.1 coordinate 12,917,995, forward strand.
AAGGTTGATTTGTACCAGGTTTGATTTAAATTGGCCCTGTAGTTCTGGAGAAGATTTTCAAAATTAGTCAGTGTTTTTTCACTATTTCACCATTATCTCCCCTAGGATGAGGGTGTTACCCTACATTTGAACAAACTTGAATCCCCTTCACCCAAGGATGCCTTTTGCCAAGTTTGACTGAAACTGGCTCTGTGGTTCCGGAGAAGATAAACATATTTATAGTTTATGCCGACGACTACAACAAAAGGTTTTGACCAGAAAAGCTCAATTGAGCCTTTGGCTCAGGTGAGCTAATAATAAACATGAATAACTGTAACTGACCTTAATGTAAAATATAGTAAACCTGAAAACATGCAACTCACCTTATAAAGTCCAAGAGGAACCTCTCAGAACATTGAGCTACAACTACAGATAGAAGAATTTTCGTAAGTACTGGTAAAAATACAGCATTAAGCCCATGATGATCAATATCATTCTATTTCATTGTTAAACACATCCCGCTTTCCTCAATTTATCATGCTGTGGTTTACACTCAATCTCGATGACAATGTGATTCCCACACGGATCAGAGCACATCACTATATCCACTCCACAACTACTAGCATGCTTCATTTTGCTCAAATAACAAAAATTTTACTCCCATGTATATAAGCCAAATGACTAATATATTTAAAGTATTCTTTCAAATACTTTGTTCATGTTACTGGTTTTCTCTGTGCAAATTTTTGCAGATTGTTTCAATAAGTACAGGAATTCTTTCTGATTTTAACTTTTTTTTTTATTTAGAAGGTATTGAAATGTTATATTGAGAATTAAAACATGTTGTAATAATTAAAATCTTTCAAAAACAGTGAAATACAGTAAAAATTTTACACCCCTCCCCCCTAAAAAAAAGAAAAACATACAACAACAACAACAACCCCCAAAAAACCAACTATTCTGAGTGCATTGTGGACAATACAAAGTCCCTATCGGTAGAATAATTCAGTCAAAATTACATCAAGCATAATTAAATTCAAACTTGATTTGTAATTATCCAAGACAAATCCATGTGTAAAATTTCATTTAAATATCTTCATCTAATGCAGAGAAAAGTCTGGAAAACCTCAAGTTGAATGACAGAAGATCGGACCATGGGTAAACTAATGTGACAGTTCAGAGATTATTTTGCATCATCAATCTAAACATTTCTTGCCAAGTAAATTGTGTGGACTTAAAAAAATAATGACCAAAACTTCCTCAAATTAAACCCCAAAAATATTAAAGTTCTTCCTTGTTTATTTAAATAGCAATACAAGATGATAACAAAAGTTACAACTCTTTACAACAGAAATAATGCATGTTATTTAATATTAAAACATGCAAATAGATAAAAATCTATTTAAAATACACAAAAACAAAATATATCACAGCTTTCACTTGTGTGTAGCTTTGTAGAGAGAATAGAAATATTTCCCCCAAAAAAATTCAATGGCATTCAATACATCAAACCCAACTTTCAAAGAATTTGTATACAATAAATCATAATGGTCAGTCTATGGTCAGTAACTACATGTACAAAGGTACAGAATGGAAAGGACAACTAACAGTAAAAGAGCAAAGGAATGGAAAACTTTCATGTGTTGTAATGAATTAGAAATCAGTAACCGATGTGTGATGAAGTAACAAAGAACTGACACCATGACCAAACACTGAGAATAGACTTAAGTCAAAATTGATATTTTGTATCCTTTTGGCTTGATAAAATTAAACATGAATATCCAGTGTCAACATGAACTTTATTGTGTTATAGATATCAATACTATATGGATCAACTGGAAAATTTGACCTAAGTCTATTTTCAGTCTGTGGTATGTGGCCTGACTTTCAAAGAAAAAGTATCTTTTAAAAATGTGTGTACATGCAGTCAACCTTGTTCAATTTGTTATTTACTTATCCAGTACATACATACATATAAAGAAACTTTAAATGATGGATAATTTAAAGAAAATTTTCTTTTGTGTTAACCAATAAAATCTATTTACATCAGCAATACAACACTTTATGACACCAGCCTCAATTACATTACAAATATTTCATTTTTACAAATTTTTACCAAAATCATAGCTGACAAAAATTATGTTTACATACATGTGATTTCTTCATTGAAGGGGAATAACTCTGCACATTAGCCATTTTATTACCAAACAACAGTGGTAAAATACTAAAGGCCAACCACAAATTCCTAATCAATGAAAACAGAAACAGGATCAAGTAAATCACAACAAAAACAATTGCGCAGGTTGTCAATAACAAAACTTAAAAACAATGTGATAAAATTGACAGCTGTAGTCCAGATAGAGGCTGACAGTAACAAAGCACATGACACATCTACGATGTCACGCCTGGCATCTGTAACATAAAGACAATGGAAACTACATTTCCATAAGAAAGAATTCCTATTCTTCCCAGATTAAAATCATTCTTCCTTATCCCATACATTACACATTAATGTTATATCCCATCATACAATCAAAATCTAAAACAACAAAAAATGAAAATGCATGCACGAATGACAAAAGCACTACTTTCTTGTGGCAATCAGAAGCTATATTCTGCAGGTAATATCTACATGCAGGTGCAGAATTTTCTCACAAACAGATAACCTACAATCATTTTTTTTTTTCATAATTCACAAACAAATTCTGTAATGGCCATAAAACAATGAAATAAGACATCTTAATGTATAGAAATTAGAAACCACAACCGTTACCAGAATCTTCCACAGTAGCTGCTCTGAAGTCTGTAGACTCACCGACATACAAACATAACTACATCCCAAATCATCGGAATTTTTCTGACTATGTATATTGTAAAACTACAGAACCAATTCTACAATGCATTAATGGTGAATACAGTATGTTAATTGTACAATAACTGAACTGATCCCTGAATACAGTATGTTAATTGAAAAAACTGAAAAGGTGACACTATGGTTAATAGTGAATACCAGTATATTAATATATGAACCACCCACTTTTAATATCTTTAAACTGATGCAATTAAATTTGTCTAACCTGAACATGTTTGGTACCAAAACAAAATACTTTGAACTACACAGTTAGCATTACCATTTTTTTTTTTTTTGCTTTACATTAGATGTCATAGTTTGGTGCCAAAATGTGTGTACAGTTTACACAAATTTCAGATTACACTACATCCAGATTACACAAGTTATAGTGTATCTACATCCGAATTACACAAGTTATAGTGTATCTACATTCGGATTACATAAGTTATAGTACATCTTCCAAACTTACAGACCCTGTAATGATAATATACATGTAGTACAAAATACTTCCACTGCAATATCAAAGTGCAAAACAATATCGACCATAGGAATTCTAAAGTATGATTCTTACAAACTGCAACTTCAACAAACAATATTTTCATTTCCAATCTTTTTACCTTTGATATATTTACCAATTGAAATGACAGTGATTTCCTATGAATGTGCAGTGTGCATATGAATCTTGATAAATATAGTACAACTATTTTTACAACTGGGAATTTAACAAGAAATGAAAGTGAAATGTACACATAAAAAATAAAGTTCATTTCTGAAAATACATGAGGGCATGAACAGCAATGCTGTTGCTTCGTGCTAACATGCTTCACATATACAAGCATCTTCATTCATCCCCTCATGTATTTTCAAAAATGAAATTCAAATTTCAATTCTTTATAAATGGTAATTATATAAAAAAAAAACATTTAAAGACTTTGTGTCATTGTACTATCCTACAGACATTTTGTACAGACATGTATTCCATTTTGGATACATGTAAATCAAAATTATTTTAGCTACCATTTCTTATTCACTGAAACTTCTTATCCCACAAAAACAATACAGTTCAGAACAAGAAAATCTGACAAATAATGGAGAATGTGATTAAAATTAATATAAAATTAAAGAATAATGTGACTAAAACAGAAACCAAAAAGAAAGAATTTGGAGAGAGTAGAATAAAAATTAAATATGTGGTTCAGGGTTCTGGTCAATATCATAGCTTCTATTAACACAACTACAAGTTAATAATAAATGTATATATAGTGTACACCAATCAAAATAAAAAGGCTAAATTTGTATACCAGTAATTCTGTATTCATATGGTTAATTGTGATCTCCTCAGTGGTATCTACAAGGTACAGTGTCTACACCAAAATCAGTCAAATCAAAACAATAATTGCAGTCTTGTAAAATTTGATCTGGAAATTAACAAATTTCTTGTTTAAATTAAAACTTAAAAACAAAAATCCATAAAACATTGCTGCAATTAAATACTGAAAGTTTTGACTTTCATAAAAACAATTATGTATGCCCAAATACCAATAAATATAAAAAAAAAAACCTGGCATAACATAAATAAAAAAATACATAAATATATGGTAATGAATGTTTCCAGCTATTAGTTCTCAGAATACATCTGTATTTATGGCTGTTGTTTTGTAGCAAAACTATTCCTTCTTTGATCCGAAAACCACAGACATAGCAAAATTTGTTTTACTTCTGATTTTGTAGCTTTGGGGGAAAAGTTTGCACTGATTTGTAGATTTTCTTTTCTGCTCTATGTGTCCACAGGTGGAGATCACTGTATTGTACAAGTCTGAGAATTATCCCCTTGATGTCCTGCTGCCTTTGCAAAGCATATTGCTTGCATCCAATCATTCTGAATATTTTCATTTTGTGCCTGTATGTAGAAAGTACGTCCATTGTCCTTTGGCTTTATCCTAAAGGCGTGGTCTTTCTTGTCTATGTCTGTTTCTGAGATTTCAGCATTAGATAGAGGAATATTCTTTACTGCAGTCTACAACAAAGGAAAACAAGATGTGTTTGTGAAATACCGATTGCAGCAAAGTTGTTAATGGCCAAGGTTAAAGTTTTCAAAAGTAGGTCAAACTCAATAGTCAAGAGACCAAAAACTTTGGTATCAAAAGAAATGTTTTGTCACAAGGAATTCACATTTAAAAATGAAAGCCTAGATCACCATTCATCAAAAGTTATGGCCAAGGTTAAAGGTTTTTACAGACAATAAACTATATGTCCCCAAATCTTTGATTACGGAAGTGTAAAAATAAACTGATGATTTTTATTTACTACCATTCTACAGTGCTCTTTGACCTTATTCTCCTTAAAGAAGTCACGCACTAACTATAGATCTGATGTTTTTGTGGGGGTTTTTTTGTTGTTGTTTTACTTTTTCTTTCTTTCTTTTTGTTTTTTTGTTAATCAGTGTATTAGAGATATGATTTTAACTGCCTTTACTTGATACATGTATCACTAATCACTAAAAAAGAAAAACAGACTTTAGGAACTCTTCAATATCAGGTTCTTTATGGGAGTCCTCACTTGAACAGAGAATTTAGTGACCATTTTTATTTTGGGATTTTCATAACTAGATGGTAAGCAATGCAAAAAACAAAAACAAACAACAAAAAAAAAGAAAGAAAAGAAATCACTTCTTTAAAGTGAACAGCTGTATCAACTGAGTGCACATTAATTGCTAGAATCGGCTGAAGCTGCATGCAAATTTCCTGGACTGCTTTGAGATTCGGTGAAGGTGACAGTCCAGCCGAGCCGAATCTAAGTCGAGATTAGAATCTACACCTGTGGAACATACAGGTGTCAACTAATGTTGTCAACAGACTAACAAAGTCATAAACATACACAATTTACTGTGATTTTTAACACTGTATAGAATTATTTTCTATGAAATTATACTGCGATATAAATTTTAAGCTACGTCATACACTGTTTACTGTAAATTGCATAATTTCTCCTGTACCTCAGGTGTGTTCCCGTAAAACAAATCAGAATTTCTCAGTAAAAACCATTGTTTCTTCCACTTTCTTGATAACTTCGTTCTCTTCCACAAGTAACCTTTCAATTCAACATGTGTGTGATTTTCGTCGTTGTGACTACTAGACGTATTTAAACTGTTCGTTCTACTACTTGACGGTTCAGATTCTGCCATTTTTGTTAATTTTGCTTCCATCGTAAAGCAGTATGTGTCTATTATGTTTGTCGTAAATCACAATACGTTTGTCTTGTTTAGAAGCCGCTTTTCAGATAATATATGGCTTGATATTTGAGGAATTGAGATAGGTAAAAGCATACTGTTTGCAATGCTTTTACGTGTAATTAAAACAAACGTATTCTTCTGCTTTACGACATTCAAAATGTAACGTCAAGGTCACGTGACAATTTACACGGTGTACAGGCAAATTCACGCAGAGTTTCAAAGTACCATTAATATTTCTTGAAATCTGTTTTGGTTTTATTACCCTAATACCTACAATAATTATTGATATTTTACTATTATGTTTGTTTTATTTCTAAATTGATAGATATCCTTATAAACAAGAATATATGAAAAGAATTGTAATATCCGGAACAAAATGCACTGGAACCTGCACCCAATTCATATCCGGAAGCCATCGCCTGAAAATTTTAGTCGGGCGAGTTGACGTTCGGTCTTCATCAAGTAAAAATCCTACACATGGCATGATGGAAGACGCTGGTGGGAAAAGGAGTTTTTCTTTTCAAATGCAAATAGGTCTGACTAGGGATCAGATCAATATTGATGGCGAACTAACGTTAGCAAGTTTACAAGAGATAGCTTGCTCATTCGTAGACAGAAAGGTGAGCGAGTCAGTTGTAAGCTTTACGAACAGCGCTAACTTTTTGTATCAGAGCTCTACATAAGGACCCAAACTAAATTTATTCGACTTTTGATTTTTTATTTACAAAGGATGTGTACTTCACAATTGTACACATCCGAATTTTTGTATTGTTTACAATCTAGTATCCAGATGTGTGACGCCTAGTGAACTGTCTCTTGTGGTAGTATAGGTCCCTAAGCATTTCTGGACTAGAAAAATTAATATTATTAAGATAATAAACATTTTTCCTTGAAAATAAACCCTTGCTTACATTTTATATGAAAAGCTAATGTGATAAACCAAAGCAGAAACAATATTATTTGCTCTCTTATAAGTTCTTCACATTGTGTATATTAGTGGTGCTGCTATTTAGTGTATTGAGACAATGGCTGTGAATGTGTGAATATTTTAATTTGAAAATTTATAAGCATACATTTACATTTCCAACTGTTTTATGTTTGATAACCCTTTGAAACTCCAAAGTGTTGATTTCCGATAGATCTGTTTGATATGTCAATTTTATTCCATTTATTTCAAAGAAAGCTCAAGTGATTTTTCTGATCACCTAATGTTGCAGGCAATTATTCACTGAGGAAAAAACAACGAAATGGTATGAAATTTACTGAGTATTCTAGTATATCCACACATAAATCAACCTACATCACTGCCAAAGTTCATCCCAATATTCTATTTTCTTCTCAAGATATGCAGAAATTGTCTTTTATTTTTACTGGAATTCAAGCTGTACCACTAAATAGAGTGTTTGTGCATTGTATTGTAACAAGCAATTATATAGAATGTGCAACATTAGTTGAATTTCTTACCCCCATTCATAAACTGAAGTCTAATAGCACCAGGTGACTGAAAATTGTAAAACCGTATGCACTTTTACTCATCACAGCCATTTTGACCAATACCGGGTAAATTTGAGTGAAAAATAATAGACATTTCCTGAATACATTTCTGTGTATCTTGGGAAGTATGTAGAAATTTGGGATGTACTCTGGTTGTAAGGCTGAAATAAAATACATGTGTTTCCTATTTCACTCCCCAAAAACATTAGGTAAAACATTTTATTTGAAATCTTAGTTTTTGATATCCTTTGAATACAGGCTTATAGACATTACAAATACTTTTCAAACGTTTTGAAGATCATTAGTTGTAAAAATGTAAATTAGAGAAATTTTAATGTGAAAAGAAGAAAAAAATTCCAGTTTGAAAATTCCAGATATATATATATATATATATATATATATATATATATATATATATATTTAAAATGTTCATTGAATATGTAGGATCAGTAGCAAAATGTAGGTAGGGTCTGGAAATCAGAAACACACATCTATTTTATTTTGGCCTAATGCACTATAATGTTGATTGATTGTGTGATTATATTAGAATATATAGTAGAATTTTATACCATTTGATGTATTGTTTTGGTTTTTTTTCTTTATCAGCAAACTTGGGTTCCTTATATTTAGAGTTCTAGACCTTTACTCTTTAATAGTAAATTTGAACCCAAGCAATATAATTGCCTGTGCCTTTGTCTGTTCATCGGTCTGTAAACTTTTCACATTTTGATCTTCTTCTCCAGAATCACAGGGCCAATTTCAATGAAACTCTAGGTACAAATCAACCTTGAGTGAATAGGATTCAGGTTCTTCAAAGGAAGTGTCATTCTCCCTTCAAAGGGGAGATAATGAAGAAAATGCAAAAACAGGGTGGGGTCATTTAAAAGTCTGCTCAAGAACCACTGGCCCAGAAAAGTGGAAATTTACATGAAGGCTTCCAGACATAGAGTACATGTAGATTTAGGTTTGTTAAAATCATGCCCCCCCCCCCCCCCCCCCCCCCCCCCCTTGGAGGTAGGATGGGTCAAAATAGGGGATCAGTAGGATGGTTCAGAATAGGAGATCAAAGTTGTACATGCTTATTATCAATTATTTAGAATATTCTTCTCAGAACCAATGGACCAGGAAAGTGAAAATTTGACAGCTTCCTGACATAGAATAGATCCAAGTTTGTTTAAATCATGGTCCTCAGATAGGATTGGGCCACAATAAGAGATCAGTTTTACATGCTCATATTTGAAAAAAAGAAATTTCAATCTCTATCTTGAGAACAATTGGGCCAGAAAAGTGGAAATTTACCTGAAAAGTTTTTGACATGGAGTAGATACACGTTTGTTCAAATCATAGTCCATGGGGGTAGGGTGGGGCCACAATAGGGGGTAAAAGTTTTATATGGGAAGATACAGAACATTAATTTAAACAAATTCTTTTTGAATTTGCAGGGCCACACGAAGTTAAATCCAGATGCAAATTTTCCCAAGTTGTGTAGATTCAAGATTTTTTATTTGTGCCCTGCAACTGTAGTTGAGAGTATATTTTGTCCTGTCTGTCCAAAATTTTGATTTTGCTCATACCTTTTGAGTGGTAAGCGATAGGGCTTTCATATTTCATATGTCAATTTCTTGTGACGTGACCTTCTCCTTTGTTAAAGAGATTTTAACATTATGACCTTGACCTTGGAGTTTGACCCACTTTAGATAAAACTTAATCCATTCAATATCTCTTGATTTATTTAAGTCAGGATTTTTATAATTTGCATAAAGATTAGTTATGGTAAGGCCTTACATTTCTTACCATGTGATTTTGCCCTTGGAGTTTAATACAAATTTCAAAACTTTAGATATACTCTTAACTTTAAAATAGTGAGCAATAGGGCTATCGTATGTCATATATACACTGCGTGTGACTTTGACCTTAGGATTTGACCTACTTTTAAGGAAATTTATCAAATATCTCCTTAATTACTTAATAAGATCGCCGCCCGCGTGGCGCAGTGGTTAGAGCGTCAGGCTCAAAGATCTGATGATCCTTGAGTCGGGGGTTCGAATCCCACTGTGGGACGTGGGTGCCGGTCTTTCGGATGAGACCGTATAAACCGAGGTCCCGTGTCACAGTAGGTGTGGCACGATAAAGATCCCTCCCTGCTCAAAGGCCCTGAGTGCCGAGCATAGGCCTAAATTTGCAGCCCTGTCACCGGTAATGGTGACAGCCGCCGGATAGCTGAAAAATTGCTCAGGCGGCTATAAACAAACAAACAAACAAAAACAAACTTAATAAGATCTGTTTTATATAGATTCTTTATTGCAAGACCTTTCATGTGATACTTTGAAGTTGGCCTTCTTTTAAAAACCTGACCTATTCAATATCCCTTGAACTATCTGAGGTAGAAATTTCATATTATTTATAGAGATTTCTTACTCTAAGCCTTTCTTTTCATACCGTGATATTGACCTTGTGACCATGGAGTTTGACCTACTTTTTATAAAATATATATTGAATGTCTCCTGAACTATTAAAGTAAGGTCGTCATATTTGTATATAGAATCTTTATGGCAAGACCTTGTGATATCACAATGTTTGACCTTGTAACCTTGATCTTAGAGTGTGACCTACTTTGAAAAAATTTGACCTATTCAATATATCCTGAACTAACTTTTAATATTTTGAATATAGATTTCTTATGGCAAGACCTTTTATTTTTACCATGATCTATGTGACCTTGACCTTTTGCTAGACCAGCAAGGTCATGTTTGTCATATTGATGTTGGTTGAGGTATTCCCATGTTGTGTGATTTCATGTTTAGTTATGTCATGACCCTTTGAACTTTGTCATGGGAATGAATATTTAAAAAAATAATCTTTTAAAAATCAGTTGAACAAAAGCAGGGATTAGGTAACTCAGGTGAGCGATGTGGCCCATGGGACCCTTTTTTTGTTTTGTTTTTGTTTTTGTTTTTTTTTTTGTTTTTTTGTTTTGTTTTTTTTTTGTTTATTTTAAATGTGTGCTAGTTTTAAATACATATATCTATATATCTTAGCATGATGTAACAGTATCCATGTATTTTGTTTCCCAAGAGTAGATGAATGTAGAAAAATAAAGCACTAATACTGAAATATTCACATTTACTATGCTCCCTGGATATATTTTCTATTCCTCCCCACCCCCCATTATAATGCCACTCCCACGTATTGCCTGAAAATCCTAAAGAACAGGTTTCTCCCTTCGTTAACATCCTATTATAATGCCAACCCCGCATAATGCCATATGCCACTGATTTTCACAAACAAATGGTTCAGTTTTATATGGTTTACCCTGGATATTAATTATTAATGCCAATTACCCAACACCCATCAATAATCACACTTCTACTTCAAGAACATTGTGATGATGTGTGACAGGCTGGATAAGGTATTCAGGTGGTCAGGAAATTATGAATAATTGCTGATTAGAATTCAATATTATCTAAATGTTTATACAGAATATAGCCCAGATAAATTGCTTACCTGAATTTCTTTTGACTGCTCAGTGAATTGTCAGTAATAGTGAATTCGTTATATTACCACCTCTGCTTTCTTGCGCAAATTGTTCTTGAACAAAAGTTAGCTATATATCATGGGAGCACTGTAATTAATAATTATTTATTCCAAGTTTTAGAAGCATGTTTATATCTGCAAATATTGCATATTTTATAGAAAATATATCCTATTTGTTTATGGTGTACATGTAATAGCATTAATGGCGCATGGACACAATTTGACTGGAACATTTTTTAATTTATTTTTCCATTTTTAATGTTTACAATGCTTAACTAAGATATTTATAATGGTCAGAAAAATTTGAATGTCAGTTGTCGAGTTACAACAGAGCTCACAATTCTTGTTATATAATCAAGGTTTGTGTCATGTTTTTGTTTAATAGATTAAATATACTAGTAAAAGTTTAATTTAAAACGAATTCTTCTTCTAAATACAAGTTAATTCTAAACACAGTTTTACAGTATCTAATGTTTGTTGCATCTCATTTTGTTTTAAACACGATACTTTCTATTAAGCAACCTATTTGTAAATAAAAACATGACACAAGCCTTACATAATAAAGAATTGTGAGTTACCATATCTCATTTGAAAACTCAACAACTGATATTCAAATTTTTGCTGACCATTAGAAAATCCTTAGTTAAGCATTGTATACATTAAAAATGGTGGGGAAAATTTGAAAATTTGCAGTTCAAATCATGTCCATGCCACTTAAAAATATACAACATTAAAATTTAGTTTAAAGAAATAAATTCTGCATTAAAGATGTGGTGATTGAGTCATCAATGTCTGTCATGTGATCTAAATGTTCACGGTGTATTACTAAAGGAAAGTTATATTTTGTGTATCTCTATTAAATTTGTGTGCAATTCTCTAGACTTTTCAATTTATATACTATGCATTAGCTATAAAGGCTATTGTTAACCTATCTGAAGTATCACCTTCTGTATGTCTTTCTTCACAATTATATCTAAGATCATTTAACCCCTGCCCCCCCCCCCCCCCCCCCCAAAAAAAAAAACAAAACAAAACAAAAACAAAAAAACATGATACAAGGTTACATGTCATAACTTTGGACACTGCATATGTTAATCATTGTAACAAATTGGGAATCATAAGCATGTAAAATTGTATTTTTGCTTGCCCAATCAGAATAGTAAAATAGGTTTATAACCACTAGATTTTTATACAAATCAAGAAAGTTGGCTTGTATATGTTGGTTCATTACTACAATCACACAGACTGCTATTGCAATGAAACCTTTTACAATTCAGAGCTGCTTTATTTGATGTTTATTATGATCATTTAATCTTTTTTTTTTTATTAAGATTGGCACCCCTACTCACAAGTCTTGGGTAAATCATGGCATTTTAACACTCACTCTATTACTTTCTTTCCATACATGAAATATTAAAATTTGTATCCCACTGGCTTGTACTTGTTATATAAGTGAATATACATTTTTTTTTTTTTTTTGGATTGTGAATATACATTTGATAGACTTGTAAAATGTCGTTGCTTCTGTGACCCTCAGTCATGGGAGTTACTGCTCCTGAATGTCTCTGCACATCATTATTTCACTGTTTCAAACATACCATTCTTTTTGTCGGGGCATTGTGGAAGTTACACTGTACAACTTTCCTTTACCTCTAGTTAATATACGCAATTTCAGAACATCTTTAGCTTAATTGTCAACAATCTTTTTATATCAACCTGTTAACATTAAATTACTGTCCAGCATATGATGTATTCTCTACTGTGTTTATTTGTCAGTTTTGGTTCTGTAACTTTTGAAACAAATATAATGTCACTGTCATGGTTACTAATGATGTCACTGAACATTAGATAGTAGTTGTGGACATATTTTATTTGTCTTGATCTTTGTAAATCTAGAGATTGTACCTATTCTGTGGTGAACTTTGAATATGTTCATGTAAATCATATATATATCAGTATATATTTGAGGAAAACTTAATAAGGCAAAAGGCAACCTAGTTTGATAAAATTGTTATTGTCAAAGACCAAATTTAAATTATGTGCAGTAGTCCTCTGCTGGTTACATCAGTGAGGGGGCACTTGAGTTCCCCCCCCCCCCCCCCCCCCCTCCAATTTTCTGTAAACCTGTCTCTGTGTGTCCTATTTCATTTTCTGTCAGTTTAGGTCACTTGAGCTTGTGTGAGCTTTTCTAATCAAGGTTTGTCAGTTATATGTAAGTTTAGTGTATCGTTTTTGTATCTTCTCAAGAACCACAGAAATATTTTCATCTGAACTTGACATAAAGCATCCTTGAGTAGAAAGTGTTTGTGTTTATTAAAAGGAAGATTCATACATGATGATTTAAGAAATAGTGAAAACAGGATAATTCTTGGTTTTAAAAACTAAAATTTGCAAGAAAGCATGTTTTATCTAATGAAGATAAATATTTTTGAACCATTAATCAATGAAATATCTTTGTCCCATTGAGCAGAATCACAAGGACTCAATTTGTCCAATTAATATCTAATACACAAATACATTCAAATCTGTTTTCACCATGACTAGGGTCATAATTAGGTTTGACTCAAGGCCATACATGACATTTCTTAATAATATATGATTTTGTGTGATATTTCACATACAATTCACTTGCATTCCATCTTGTTTCAACAAAAATCTTGGCCAGGGTATTTTACCATGTCTGTTTTGGAGTTGATAAAATTTGATAGTTCCTGGTTGTTACAAGTAAAAATGTAAAGTCAGCACTTATGTCTTACAATAAGTTGTATAAATGGACAGCACTGTAGCATAAACGGAGTGAAAAATCTTTGTAACAGTTACAATCAGGTATCGAACCAGGACCTTTGCATGACTAGTTAAGTGGCCTAACCACTGAGATACTCGGGCTGAGAGAGAAAAAAAACATATGTGGTAATTTTACTACAATGTAAAAGTTTAACCAGTTTCAGAAATTGTACAAAAACTCATACATCGAGGAGTTGAAAAAATAATTTTATAGAAAATGTCACTTATGACCTTAAGTTTTACATAGGAAAATATACATGTAGGACAATTGTTTTAAAATGTTCTTCTAAAGAACTAGGAGTTGAAAAAATAATTTTATAGAAAGTGTTAAAAATGTCCCTTATGACCTTAAATTTTACATAGGAATATATACATGTAAGACAATTGTTTTAAAATGCTATTGTAAAGAACCACAAGGTCGTGTTCCACATAGCATTGCCAAGTATACTCAGTGACATTTAGCGTAGATTTAAGTGTGATGATATGTGCATGGTCCCTTCAGGGTATTGCCAAATTAGGGATTTAAAATTTTATCTTGGAAAGTGCAATTTCTCAGGTGAGCTATGTGAAACATGACCTTCTAGCTTCATAATGCTTTGCACTATTGATAATTATGAAACTTGCTTTTGCATGCTAGTGAACAACTATAAATTTGTTAAAGTTTTGTTGTAGTTCTGTAGTACTAGAGTTATGACCCTTTGTTTTTTGCTATTGGGAGGTGGTAAGTGATAATGCTGTTATAATGCTTTGGCTTGATCTACATCTGTCATAAATGCCATATCTATCAGATTCTGTAACAAGAAATGCAATTTCTGGATTTTAACTCTGAAGGAAAAGTGAAAAAAAAATGATTAGAGTATAATTTCATCTTGGTCCAGAAGTATTTCTTTCAGAATTGATAAAAAAAAATTTTAAATTTGCATATTAGTTGTCAAATAATTAGAGGAAATATGAGAGTAGAAATTCAGTGAAACACATAGATATGCACAAATATTTTGCATGACACTAATTTGATCCATTATGTATGTATGTCTGCTTGTTTCAAAGGTGAACAGCCTTTATGGAGTGTCATCCTGCATGGCTAGACATTGTAAGGTACTGTATTCGCTTCTGATGGTGCGAGGATTGTGTGTGGCTATTTAGCATGCTTTTCTACTGCAGGATCTTGTGTTTGGGTAGAAATTTTCCCTCTGCACGTAAACTTAACGAAAAAGTAGCATATTCATTAATATGCACGGTATAAAAACTTTTCTTTTACTATATATATAGAAATGAATTCACTCTTAATTGGTTTTTTGTCTAATTAGAATTTCATGCAGTGTTGAATTCACAGTTTTCATGTGCACTATGTGTAAACATTATAGACAGGAAGTTATTGTAGATTCCTTATTTTACACTAGTATGTAATTATTATGAAATGACATCAAATCACAAAAACATGAATTTGTGAATGGACTATCAATTGTTGATCAAGTACATAAGCCAATATAGAAATATTTATGGTTACGGGGAGTTTCAGGTCAAAACGGGTTAACTCTGTGATAAAAATGAAAGTAAGTGATTTTATTTTACTAGTGGTAATTCTTGCCAAATTACGCAATAATGGAATCTTCATGTGTGTAGGAAACAACAAAATCGTCACTGTAGTGTAAGTTTTAGGGTTTTGGTCTATACTGGTGAAAGTAACAATAATGAAACTGGAGAAGAAATGAAGTATTTAGTATAGATGTGCATGCTGTTTATAACAAATTGCTAAAGTTTAGGAAAAAGGTAAACTTTTTAAATCAATAATAAATTTCCAAACAGAGTATTTCAGTGGTAAAAATGTGTTCTGAATGGATTAGATTACAACCTTATATATATATATATATATATATATATATATATATATTAAAAAGACATACACACAAAATTATTCACAGGCAGGATACTTCACATTAAATTCTTATGATAATTTTTATTAAGTACAGCTGAGCTTGTCTTTTTCTTTGAAATACTTTCAAGTTATGAGTTTCTCAGGTGACCTATTGCAATTTTTCATCTGCAGATTGGGGGGGGGGAGGGGCTGGACCCTCCCTGGAATTTCCACCTGAAAAAGATATAGTCATATTTCACTTTAGCATTGCATGCTTCATCAACTCTCTCAATCAACTTTTTTCGCTCACTGGGGACAATTTCAAAATTCAAGGTCATAATGTGATATGAAAATTACAGTATCGCAAGTTTGGGTGCAGATTTCACATAGACTGCTATCTGTAAAAATGTGGAAATTGTGGAGGCTTTGCCCTGGAACCAGGTCCCAGATCCCCGGCCTTTTGGACCCCCCGGACTGGACCACCCGCCACCCCTGATGAAAAAGCTGGATCCGTGCCTGATCTGTTGCTGTCCATTGTTCCCAAAATATTGTCTGTCATACATATGTAAATTTTGGTGTATATTGCATATTTGGCCATGTAGAAGAATATATGATGGTACTATGTAATTTCAAAGTCACTACACCCGACATTTACAGCCTTATTTAGAGGTGGGACTAAAATCTCCCTAAGTACTGTTTTCTTTATGAAAACTTGATGACAATGAACAGCAGTCAATCCAATAAATCCCATAAAGAATACAAAATTTAAATTAGGGCAAACACAGATCCCTGGACATACCAGAGGTGGGATCAGATGCATATCTGATATATACCTATCATTAGTTGAATGCTGTCTGATGTGTTTCATACCGAATTTTATACATTATACATTTGATACACACTGATTTTGACTACAGATTACTTCACTTTCCTTATGAAGATGCTCACAGTAGATATGACTAGTGAACAGGGGATGCTCACTCCTCCTAGCACCTGATCCTACCTCTGCTATAGTTACTTACTACTAAACTGCATCTTGTGTATGAAAACTTGGAAACCAACATGCTTAACAATGATGAGTAAATTTAAATTCTAGTTTTAAATTGCCCAACTCAAATGAAGGGGGTGAAAATAAATAGAGTGAAAATTTTTCAATATACAGAAAAAAGAACGGAGACATCTTCCAATCTTAAAAAAGTTTTCACAGATGTAAGGTTTCAATAATATTTAGACAAGTTACTGTATGACATCTTGTTGAATAGGTACTAAAGAGCTGAAGTTGAAAACTCAGGGTTAAATTGGTGAAGATTCTCTTACTGTGTGATACTCGGGTGACTGACAAAGTTCATAGGCCTCTTGATAGATAAAAGACATACTGATATGAATGATAAGAGTTGAACTCATAAAACACCAGAAAACATGTAAGTTACAAGCTGTGATGTTTTTGATTGGTTTTGTTGACTGGTGTACTAAAGCAGTAGAATATTCTGTAGATGTAAACTGTGATTGAAATTGGGCATTTTAAAGTGCTTTGAAACAAACTCATGAGGAAATCCTATTGAATTTAGGGGGGAAAAATTATTATTGTAGCAAAACATATATTGTCATTAGCAAGCTATGCTGTTTTGTGTACTTTACACCTGCAGCAGGTGTGACATCGCTCTCCCCAAATTCAACACGCCAAAGAATATGTACACAAGATATGTTTTTATGAATCTGATATAGTCAGAGAACTTGCACATTCACAGTTTGTCTATAGAAATAAGGTATTAGACATTGTCTGAGAGTAAAATATCAGAATTTGAAATATTTATCATTTTGCCTTGACTGTAGTTTGTTGAGCAGGTAGGCCTATTTGTTCTGCAGTGGTCAGTAATAAAATCTAATGTTCTGTGTGGTAGTTTAATTTAGTGATTTTAAAATCAAAAACAAAAGAAGGCCTAGCTGATGTGTATATTATAATCAATACTATTCATGCGCATTGCATGACAATATGCTATGAGCAAACACTGATGTATTTCAGCTAATTAGTAGACTTTCTTAAAGAATCCCCTTATGTAGAAGGAGTGGGTTTGAGGGACTAATTTTCAATCAATAGAGATAGACATGACCTGACGTTTTTATGTTGGTCGACTAATACTATCACTTTGTAATTATCATACGTGGTGTAAAAACCAATAGTTTTTATATTAACTGCTAGTCTGATATTTTATACCAATTTTGCACATACGTTTGGAAATAGTTTACTGTACTGTGTTAATGTAGTGCAGTTCAGATTACTGATTATTTGTCTTGATGGTGTTTTATTTAGTGCTGTTCAGATTACTGATTATTTGTCTTGATGGTGTTTTATTTGCTGTACTGTGTTAATGTAGAGCTGTTCAGATTACTGATTATTTGTCTTGATGGTGTTTTATTTAGTGCAGTTCAGATCACTGATTATTTGTCTTGATGGTGTTTTATTTAGTGCTGTTCAGATTACTGATTACTTGTCTTGATGGTGTTTTATTTAGTGCTGTTCAGATTACTGATTATTTGTCTTGATGGTGTTTTATTTAGTGCTGTTCAGATTACTGATTATTTGTCTTGATGGTGTTTTATTTAGTGCTGTTCAGATTACTGATTATTTGTCTTGATGGTGTTTTATTTAGTGCTGTTCAGAATACTGGTTATTTGTCTTGATGGTGTTTTATTTAGTGCTGTTCAGATTACTGATTATTTGTCTTGATGGTGTTTTATTTAGTGCAGTTCAGATCACTGATTATTTGTCTTGATGGTGTTTTATTTAGTGCAGTTCAGATCACTGATTATTTGTCTTGATGGTGTTTTATTTAGTGCAGTTCAGATCACTGATTATTTGTCTTGATGGTGTTTTATTTAGTGCTGTTCAGATTACTGATTATTTGTCTTGATGGTGTTTTATTTAGTGCTGTTCAGATTACTGATTATTTGTCTTGATGGTGTTTTATTTGCTGTACTGTGTTAATGTAGAGCTGTTCAGATTACTGATTACTTGTCTTGATGGTGTTTTATTTAGTGCTGTTCAGATTACTGATTATTTGTCTTGATGGTGTTTTATTTAGTGCTGTTCAGATTACTGATTATTTGTCTTGATGGTGTTTTATTTAGTGCAGTTCAGATTACTGATTATTTGTCTTGATGGTGTTTTATTTAGTGCAGTTCAGATTACTGATTATTTGTCTTGATGGTGTTTTATTTAGTGCTGTTCAGAATACTGATTATTTGTCTTGATGGTGTTTTATTTAGTGCTGTTCAGATTACTGATTATTTGTCTTGATGGTGTTTTATTTGCTGTACTGTGTTAATGTAGAGCTGTTCAGATTACTGATTACTTGTCTTGATGGTGTTTTATTTAGTGCTGTTCAGATTACTGATTATTTGTCTTGATGGTGTTTTATTTGCTGTACTGTGTTAATGTAGAGCTGTTCAGATTACTGATTACTTGTCTTGATGGTGTTTTATTTGCTGTACTGTGTTAATGTAGTGCTGTTCAGAATACTGGTTATTTGTCTTGATGGTGTTTTATTTAGTGCAGTTCAGAATACTGATTATTTGTCTTGATGGTGTTTTATTTAGTGCAGTTCAGATCACTGATTATTTGTCTTGATGGTGTTTTATTTAGTGCTGTTCAGAATACTGATTACTTGTCTTGATGGTGTTTTATTTAGTGCTGTTCAGATTACTGATTACTTATCTTGATGGTGTTTTATTTAGTGCAGTTCAGATTACTGATTATTTGTCTTGATGGTGTTTTATTTTCTGTACTTTGTTAATGTAGTGCTGTTCAGATTACTGATTATTTGTTTTGATGGTGTTTTATTTAGTGCAGTTCAGATCACTGATTATTTGTCTTGATGGTGTTTTATTTAGTGCAGTTCAGATTACTGATTATTTGTCTTGGTGTTTTATTTAGTGCTGTTCAGAATACTGATTATGTGTCTTGATGGTGTTTTATTTAGTGCTGTTCAGATTACTGATTATTTGTCTTGATGGTGTTTTATTTAGTGCAGTTCAGATTACTGATTATTTGTCTTGATGGTGTTTTATTTGCTGTACTGTGTTAATGTAGTGCTGTTCAGATTACTGATTATTTGTCTTGATGGTGTTTTATTTAGTGCTGTTCAGATTACTGATTATTTGTCTTGATGGTGTTTTATTTAGTGCAGTTCAGAATACTGATTATTTGTCTTGATGGTGTTTTATTTAGTGCTGTTCAGAATACTGATTATTTGTCTTGATGGTGTTTTATTTAGTGCTGTGCAGAATACTGGTTATTTGTCTTGATGGTGTTTTATTTAGTGCTGTTCAGAATACTGGTTATTTGTCTTGATGGTGTTTTATTTAGTGCTGTTCAGAATACTGGTTATTTGTCTTGATGGTGTTTTATTTAGTGCTGTTCAGAATACTGGTTATTTGTCTTGATGGTGTTTTATTTAGTGCTGTTCAGATTACTGATTATTTGTCTTGATGGTGTTTTATTTAGTGCTGTTCAGATTACTGATTATTTGTCTTGATGGTGTTTTATTTAGTGCTGTTCAGATTACTGATTATTTGTCTTGATGGTGTTTTATTTAGTGCTGTTCAGATTACTGATTATTTGTCTTGATGGTGTTTTATTTAGTGCTGTGCAGAATACTGGTTATTTGTCTTGATGGTGTTTTATTTAGTGCAGTTCAGATTACTGATTATTTGTCTTGATGGTGTTTTATTTAGTGCAGTTCAGATTACTGATTATTTGTCTTGATGGTGTTTTATTTAGTGCTGTTCAGAATACTGGTTATTTGTCTTGATGGTGTTTTATTTAGTGCTGTTCAGATTACTGATTATTTGTCTTGATGGTGTTTTATTTGCTGTACTGTGTTAATGTAGAGCTGTTCAGATTACTGATTATTTGTCTTGATGGTGTTTTATTTAGTGCAGTTCAGATTACTGATTATTTGTCTTGATGGTGTTTTATTTGATGTACTGTGTTAATGTAGTGCTGTTCAGAATACTGATTATTTGTCTTAATGGTGTTTCACAGGCAATGATGATGTCTCCATATGAGTGAAAGGCTCTTGAGAAGGACATTAAACAATATTCAATCAATCAGTCAATATAAGGACAGCTCCGGTTAACACTCTTCAATGTACATTTCCCTGTCACTTTATGAGGGAACTGTGGACAGTTGTATGACTCCTCATGAATCCTTCAAGTGTTAATATTCATCATCATGTAGGTTTCTTTGATAGCCTTATAAATGTCAGTAAATTGTTGGAGACCATTCAAAGTTCAGTTATGTTGAGTTCTGCTAAGAAGGGGTGTCAAAAAAGAAACTTAGGGTCTCATTGAGCAACTATTTTACTTGGAACAACATGCCATCTGTAACAATAATCTGCAACAACATTCTGTCAGATCCAGTTATAACTTTCTATCTGATTCTGATACAACATTCCGTCTGATTCTATAACAACATTCTGTCAGATCCAGTTATAACTTTCTATCTGATTCTGATACAACATTCCGTCTGATTCTATAACAACATTCTGTCAGATCCAGTTATAACTTTCTAACTGATTCTGATACAACATTCCGTCTGATTCTATAACAACATTCTGTCAGATCCAGTTATAACTTTCTAACTGATTCTGATACAACATTCCGTCTGATTCTATAACAACATTCTGTCAGATCCAGTTATAACTTTCTATCTGATTCTGATACAACATAACTTTCTATCTGATTCTGATACAACATTCCGTCTGATTCTATAACAACATTCTATCTAATGTAACGATTTCTATTAAATTCTGAAACAGCATTCTCATTTGAACAACATTTTATCAGATTCTGTAGCAACATTCTATCTGATTCTGTAATGACATTCTATTTGATTGTTTAACAATATTCTGCCTTTATCACTCCCAGCTGGTTTATTATGTGTATTATTTAATGCAACTTGAGAAACTAAATATACTACTCAAAGTTTGATAAGGATCATATAGTTCTTACATATAAAATCAATATATGAATTGATAAGACACGCAAATTTCATCATAGTGTTGGACTGACCCCTCTTGAGTCTCAAAACACAGTTTAGGTAGGGAAATGCATGCTGCAGTGATCATGAGTAGCACGTGAAGCATGGTACCCACATTATTCACATTTCTGAGTGCTTGTCGTTGATTTGAATTTGGCCATTGTCTTTACATCTGACCTCGTTTAAGTCACTGTTACTCTATGAAAATGCCTCCACAACGTCAAAGACGTCGTTTGACTATTGAAGAATTGGCCAGATGCATAGGAATGCTCGAAAATGGTGCAAGACAACGTCACGTTGCAGAGCTATTGGGTGTCAGTCAGAGCGTTGTTTGCAGAGCTTGGAACCGGTATCAAGCTCATGGTTCAGCTTCTCATCGACATGGAGGCGGCAGAGAAAGGTCCACCACGCAGCAAGATGACCGTTTTCTCTTGATTTCAGCACGACGTCATCGGTTTGCAACAGCGACTGAGCTTAGAAATGATCTTCTGAATGCAACTGGAGTTAACATTTCCACGCAAACTGTGCGTAATCGTCTTCATGAAGGTGGTCTTCGTTCCCGGAGAGCCTGTATTCGCATCCCTCTTACTCAGCGACACAGACAAGATCGTTTGAATTGGGCCAGGGCTCATGTGAATTGGAGGGTTGCTGATTGGGCCCCTGTACTTTTCACAGACGAGTCGAGGTTTTGTTTTGACTTCACAGATCGTCGTGCATGAGTGTGGAGAAGGGCAGGAGAACGATATCAGGACGCTAATGTTGCTGAACATGACAGATATGGTGGTGGGTCGTTGATGATTTGGGGAGGAATCAGTCGAGCTGGACAAACTGATCTCCATGTCCTAAGGCGAGGCACGATGACCGGAGTGCGCTACAGGGATGTAGTCCTGGATGTGTACGTGAGACCATATGCTGGTGCTGTTGGTCCTGACTTCATCCTCATGGACGATAATGCACGTCCACATCGTGCGAGGGTGGTGGACGAGTACCTGGAACGTGAGACAATTGTTCGTATGGACTGGCCAGCTCGTTCTCCAGACCTCAACTTTATCAAGCATGTCTGGAATATGCTTCAGGTAGCGATTTCACGTCGTCCTGTACAACCAGCCACCCTCCAGGAACTTGAAAATGTTCTGATCCAAGAATGGAACAATATCTCTCTTGCGTCCATTCAAAACCTCGTTGGAAGCATGAGACGACGTTGCCAAGCTGTCATTGGAGCTAACGGAGGCCATACCCGCTATTGACACTTGTTTGTGCAGTGTGAAATGGAATGTGCAGAGTTTAAACAATTCCGTGATCATGAAATTACCATGCTTTTCAGGGTACTCTCCCTTTACCTTAGGAGTATGCAATGAAATGTCATGTTTGCCAAATTTTTCTGTCACAATTTCTTGAAGTAAACATTTCTGAACATAAATCACTCTGTGTTGGTTCTCATTCACCTTTGTTGAAAGTTTTACAAGTGCTGAAAAATATGATCCTTATCAAACTTTGAGTAGTATATATTTTACCTCCAAAATTTGGGTTTATTACTTGTTTTGCACAAGTGTATATAATTTATTATTGCCTTCTTTAGATAAACTAGGTTTTTATTTAAAATAAATATTAATTACTAACAAATTTCTACATTACACAGTATGTATTATCTTGGCAAAAATGATATTTATAATGAGTTTTGAACATAAAACGTTTAAGAGGAAAAGCTCACTGCCACAGAAGTCAATTACATAATATAGGTATAGAATGAATATAAAAAATGAGTTAATCCTGCTTAATTTTTTATTTTTTGTCCAGCAATTCACTAAGTAAGGGCAATTATAATGCTTTCAATTTATGTATATATATATATATATATATATATACATCTGATTAAAATCAGCTCCTTTTTAAGCTCACTTGAGCTGAAAGTTCAAGTGAGCTTTTCTGATCACTTGTTGTCTATCTGTTTGTCTGACTGTAAACTATTCAATTTTTCAGCTTCTCCAGAACCACTTGGCCAATTTCATTCAGACTTGGCACAAATCATCCTTTGGTCAAGGGGATTCAAATTTGTTCAAATGAAGGGCAATGCCCTTCTTCAAGGGGAGATAATAGCAAAGAAGCAAAAATACATTGACTAATTTTAAAAAATATTCTTCTCCAGAATCATCATTTCAATGTAACTTGGTACAGATCATGCCTGGATGAAAGGAATTCAAGTTTGTTCAAATGAAAGGCTGTATCACTTTCAAAGGGGAGATAATCACAAAAATGCAAAAATAGGGTGGAGGTCATGTGAAAATCTTCTTCTCAAGAACCGCTGGGCCAGAAAAGTTTCAATTTACATTGAAGCTTCCTGAAAAAGTGCAGATTGATATTTGTTAAAATCATGGCTCACAAGGGTAGGGTGGGACCACAATAGGAGATCAAAATAAATTTTACATGAAAAAATATGGAAAAAATCGTTTAAGAATCTTTTTCTCAAGAACCACTGAGCAAGAGAAGTTCAAATTTACATGGCATTTTCCTGACATAGTGCAAATTCAGGTTTGTTAAAATCATGCCCTCCCCCTGGGGATTGGGTAGGTCCTCAGTAGGGAATCATTTTACATGCAGATATATAGGAAAAAATCTTTAAACATGGGCCTTGGTGACACAGGTGAATGATGTGGCCCATGGGCCTCTTGTTTCTTTTGAGATTGACGTTGCTTTTATCATAGACAATGAATACATGTTTGTTTCAAACTAGTTTGATCCATTTTTTTTAGCAATCATTGCAGAACATGGGTTATGAATTTTTTGCAATGCTTGTTACCTTCTTAACGTGATAAAACAACAAAGAATGCAGTTTATTTCTAGATTTTAGCTACTTATGCTGTATATGTACTGGGGTACTTATTTCTAAATTGTTACTACTTGTATGTATATGTTCTGGGATACTATTTTGGTGTTTTTAGGATTTAGATATGAAATTTGATTTTCATTTGTCTCTTATACTAAAGGAATTGCATTTTATTTTGCTACCACTTGGATAAGGAGGATTAGTGAATAACATATCTGCTCTTAGCTTACACTTAATGTAAAATACACTCAACTACCAACTTAGTAATACTTTTCTGTGTTAAATGAAGACTTAGAAATGAAGTGAAACACATGAACATGTTAATGAGAGTGTTTTGATATGAAACAAAACACAGGAAGATGATCGACTAATGTTTCCTATCTCTAATGTACTACTAAGGATAGACAATGAAAATTTTAAAAAGAAACCTACTTATACGGCATAGTATTGTATAGACTGCAATTCCCAAAGTAGTTACATGTAGGATCATGAGAGGGGAGGATGGAAGACCATTTTTGGACCACAGTGTACAAATTTGAGCTGTAACTATGGGAACAAGCCTCATTCCCATTTTTCAGATCTGACATTATGAAATTTGAAAGACTCTGCTGTTCAAGCAGAATGGGATAAAATATTTAGATATAGACCTGCTATTTATTTTGAATGGTGAAATTATTGTGAGAGATAAAATGTTGACCAGAATCTATTTCTGATTTCAGTTCATATTTTGATGACACAGAGATTGTTTAAGCATTGAGACAGCAGGCATGTGGCATGTCTCTTTTAGAGACGACTATTTTGTATACACATGTACCAGTACATACTGTTTATGTGTACTTAAATTATATACACATACTGGGAAGTATAGAGATTTTAATATTGTGTCTGATTTTTCTCTAACGTCTTATCTATTTTTTTTTCCAGTTTCCAGAGCATGGATTCTATAGCTTAGTAGACAAAATTCTCTTATTTCGTCATGACAACACAAGTTCTAACATTCTACAAATCATCACCAGTCCAGTGGACGTGAAGGAGGGCTGTCTTGTTGAAGTAGTTCTCTCAGGTAATTTATGATTTATCTAATGCAGAATTTCAGGATTTGGTCGAAAAAAGGGAAAACATTTTTTACATGGTATGGAAAGGACTTTTGAGTTTTATGAGATGTAACTGAGGAATTTTGTTTCCATCTGCTTGTCTCACTGGGTTTCATTGCAGTAAAACATATTTATACTGCAGCACAGTTGTGAACAATGCGTATATGTATCTTGTTAAATATTGTTCGTTAATTTTCATTAATGGCTGGTCATTCTGACAGAAGTGAAAGTATAAAAAAGGTAAATTTCATTTTGGAGCATTCTTAAGGGTTTGAACTGGGATGCTTTGTGCTGACACCATACTTCATGAGTGCATTTGTAGGATATGCAAGGTTATAAGTAAAATGTGTTTTCCAATTACTGCTGTGTGTTACATTCTGATGGTGGATCTTTTTCAAGTTTGCAGTATCTTACTTGTGATGTTCTTCTTCCTTTCTGGTCCCGTGGGGATCCAAATTAGATTAGGTCCTCAGTACCACTTGCTTGACTTAAGAGGTGACTAAATAGGATGGTCCTTCGGATGAGATCGCAAAAACCAAGGTCCTGTAACACTGCAGATGTGGTACAATAAAGATTCTTCCCTGCTCAAAGGCTGTAAGTGTCAAGCATAGGCCTAAATTTTGCAGCCCTTCACCGATAATGGTGACATCTTAACATGAGTGAAAAATTCTCAAGAGGAATGTTAAACAATGTACAATCAATCTTCCATTCTGACCTATGACCTATGTGATATTTGACCTTTGCATGTAGAGAAACAGGTTCCACACCCAGTGATTGTTTGTTATTTTTATTCATAAATGACAAGTTGTAAAAAAAATAAACAACTCAAGTTGTAGAAAAATAAATACCTCAAGTTGTAGAAAAACAAATAACTCATATAGAAGAGAAATAAATAGCTCAATATGTAGAAAAATTAATAACTCAAGCAGAAGAGAAATAAATAATTCAAGTTTTAAAAAAGCCTCTTACTGTCTTGCAAGTTTTGTGGAATGTATATTTTTCTAACTTCAAAAAGCAATAATTGAATTGGCTGTGAGTGAATTATGGATTACGATATCGACATTACATGACTCTCCCCGGTACTATGTTATTGTGTATTAAACAACGAAAGTTGTTTTTCTTTATTCTCTGTAAAAATTAATAACACTCTATGTCTCCTAAACATGAAAAGAGTGTGAAAGAATGTGAAAACCTCTAAAGATATGAACCCAAAATAAGTGGTATTTGGTGACTTGACAACTAGGAAACAGGAATTTCTCAATTGTCTGCTCAGAAGATATTATGTTATTCTATATAAACAACACTTTTATAAATAAGGTAGACAGTCAGTTATCCTGTGTACTAGTATTTCTTTCAAGCTGCCTTTCAACCAAATATTTAAAAAGTATTAAGGAAATAGCAAATCAAGGAAATTATTATTGTACATAGCAACTTAAAGTTACTGCATTCTGAGGAATGGCTTGAATAGGGAAGGTTTTGTTTTTTCTGGTTCAGTTTGGGTTTTATTGAATCTGAATTATTGGAGGGTCTGTGCCTGGGTTTTCTGTATGTGGTCTATATATGTAGCAGAAGAGCTGATAGCTAACTTTTGATACATACAGTTGCAGCCATTGATTTGTGAAGAGCAAGTTGGATTAATGACCATTAAATGCTTCAAGACAGGAGAGGGTTCTGATCTGACTGAATTAATTGCTCTCACAGTGACCTTATTATAACATTGGAACAATAGATCTGCAATATCAAGACTTTGTGGATGAATTTTAAATTTTAATTCATGTAAAATAATAATTCTCATGGGTAGCCTATCAATATTATGTGAAGAACCTATTACTAGTTAGATAGAGGTTACAGAGAATTTGGTGTCATGTAATTAACAATTTTCTTTAGATCTCAGTCCTGACGTTAATTTCTGTGATTCAGGGAAATTGAATTTATCTGCTGGTCCCCCATTGTTCCCAGTCATAATTAATTTGTGAACATCATACAATAATAGTCCCATCGTTATTTGAGATGGCAGTTTGTAAGCCACTGTGAGTTTGGTCTGTACTGATATAATTCTCCTATGTGCCTTTGCTCTCATCAATATCTAACCCTTTGGGTGATAGTTGCATAATTGATAAATGATCACGAATAACAATGGAGCTGAATTGGAGAGTGTTTGACATATTTACTTTTAGATTCAATAAATTGTCGGAGATTACATGAATTGTGACGTTTTGTATTGCTATAGTCACCACAAGCTGGAGCTGACTGTGAAAATATTGGATCTGAGGAGATTTAGATTTGTTTTCCTATTAATCCGTCTTAGTTTTGTCATGCATCGTGCTGTGTAGACGTTGGGTATATACACTGGATAACATGTGACAGGGTGTGATAGCTGATTTAATCCTTCTGTGTCAGATGTGCAGTGCAGCTCCACAATGGATGATGATATTCTGGAGTATTATGGAGCAGAGGGCTGGGATAGTGGGGTGTACTCCTATAAATGGTTTCAAGCATGTAAGTTTCATCATCAACCTTCAGCTCTTGGCAGTCCAAAATTATCAGGTTATCGGGAACAAAAGTTCTTTTTTATCATTCTGTTTTATTTTCATGAGGTAATTTACTAAGGATGATAATAGTGATTTCCTGCTATAAGAAATATTTGGAAGGTTTTTCAGGGAATTTTCTTTTCAAATATATACATTGGATTTACAGTCACGCTTAATGGTTGAGATACCAAACAGCTTCTGCAGCTAAAATTATGTATTCCACTGTAGTGATGTATTTGAAGTGGAATATTTTGAATTTAGAATTTTAATTCAGTGGTGTTGTCTGACATTGACCTCAAATATTGACCATAATGATGCAAGTTTAAATAGAATTTCTATATTACTGTGGTACTTAAAACATTAAAAATACATGTATTATCTAGGAATTCATGCAGTTTGTGAATGACATATTTTCTAGGAATTCAAACAGTTTGTAAAATACACAATCTAGGAATTCATGCGATTTGAATTAGTACAATTATATTAAAATTTCTGTTAATGATTATGAATTTAAAATGATTTACAAGCTGGGATTAAAACTAAAAAAAAAAAACTACTTGTCTGAAATTTTTATATTCATTTCAAGGAAAATTTAACAATTTCTCACTACATTGATTGTATATTATAATAGCGGCACATGATTATAACAAAGTATTTTATTTGAACAATCCCTTTGGTGAGTTATGAAGTTATCATGATATAATACATTTATTGTCATGGTGAATTGAATTTGTAGTGTAACAAAGTACAGTTTTGGAGTGATTTTTCTATCTA
The DNA here is from genome assembly GCA_024699665.1 of Ostrea denselamellosa. NCBI lineage: Eukaryota > Metazoa > Mollusca > Bivalvia > Ostreida > Ostreidae > Ostrea > Ostrea denselamellosa. The sequence goes on from JAMZEH010000010.1 coordinate 12,946,987, forward strand.
CTAAACACACAGCCAAATGTACAGGGCTTTATAATGGAATATTATTAAATAGGAAGGATTTGTTTTGTAAATATCATTTGATTCTTGTTTATTGTATCTATAACATGAAGTAATTAAATGAATAATTATGTTTTGAAATGAAACATATTCATTTGGGTAAGTTGGTGTGGTAAAAATATTGCATTTTGGTGATTGAGGAAAATTCATCAAAACTCAAAAGACCATCTGATGAATTATAAACACATGAAGTGAGCCAATTAAAACAGTGTATGCCCAACTTTTCAATGTGCAGAAATATCTGCCAAATGTTTTCAACACCAAATTGTGTATTTTATATTGTATTTTAAAAGTAACTGTCAAATCATGTGACACGTTATAATACATGTTCCCCTCCCTTCTTAGGTTTCACCTCTCCCCCTCAGGTCTCTCTCCCCCCCTCCCCCCCCCCTCCCAAGGCTTCACCCCTAGCAATTGAAATATTCTTTGCTGGAGAAAACAATATGGTTAAAAATCTTGGGTATTTGTCAAGAAAAGTTAAATAGATGTGCATTAAAACATGGAAAAGCAAACATCCTTATAAAGGCTTCATCGTATAGAGACCTTTCCCAATTGATGTATCATAGAAATAGATTCATATATTGTGAGTCTGCGATTCTTGCACAGGTAAATAACACTAAAAAAGTAGTATGGACTTAATTGTTTGAACATTTTTATATTAGAACATTTATATTAGTAATTGAATATTGTTTGGAAATTTTAAATAAAAAAGCCTGAAAATAGAGGAAACTCTGCTTAAATCATTGTGTAAAAAAAAAAATAAAAAATTGAACTTTCAATTCTCTAGGAATATGCATAGATGACTTACTCAAGAGAGCAAAAATTTTATTAGGAATCAAATTTGATTTGAAGAAAGAACAGTATAAATTTCAGATGCCAATAGAAACATTTTGGTAAGATCAGAAGACATGATATGCCCTATTCCTACTGGTATTGGGAAAAGCATTATTTTTCACTTGATGCTTGATCAAACAAATGATGACTTTCTAGTGAATTTTTTTTTTCTTTATAATGTTCTTGTACATGCAAAGACAATGGCAAAATCTGTGTCTATGTCTGTATTAACGTACCAACACTTCTTTGCACTGCATACTACATGCCTAACCAAATGTTAGGTCTATTATAGTTCCTAGGAAATCCTTATCCCATAATCCCTGACTTGAAGAATTTGATTTGTGTGCAAACAAACTCTGGCAGAAATTTGATAGAATATTAGGTATTTGAAGCAAATTTGATCTCAATTAAATATTAGCAATATGTAATTAGAATATCAATATGCAGTCTACAAATGAAAAAGAATCCATATTGGATTTTGTGTTCTATGTACTCCACATATAATAATGTTAGAAATCTATGTATCAAGAAGTTTTATTAATATAAACTAGGTAACTAAATACATTCAAAATAGTATTGCAATCTTTTTTTTTCATCAATTCTTGAAGAAAAAAATTTTGATGATGTATGTCATATTAAATCTGTGTAGTCACTGTTAGCAAACGGTTATTGTTCAGAACTGTCCCTCTCTGCCTGTATATGTATAGTTGCTGAATGGAATAATAAAAAAAAAGTTATGGACCATATACTGACAGACTTTAAAAACGCAACACACGTTTTTTTTTAAAATTTATGCATTGAAAACATTACATATAGAACTTTTATTGCAAAATTTACCCACCATACATCATATTGATTTTTAAAACCCACCTCTCAATTTACCTGTGTTCATTGTTTGTGCATTGTGAGTAGCATCACGCAAATTTTTCAGGGCTTTTTTTCAAACGTGTGGAAAGGTAATGAAGGAGTTTTTCGTGATAAAACAATTTTGTTGGTGAAAGCATAGGCACCAGTAACAAAAAATTCAAAACCAAGACTATGCCACGCTTAAACAATGAAATACGCAATCAGGCACTTGGTATGCTCCAAACAGGCATTAGTCAGCGTGAGGTTGCAAGGCATTTTAATGTCCATCATTGTACAGTTAGCCGGTTGTTGTCACAATTCTATCAGACAGGATCCCTAAATGATCGCACAAGACCTGGTCAACTATTCGTGACAACGCCACAGCAACAAGCGTTCATATAGCAACGTCATCTGCACAGTAGGTTTACGGCCGCTGTGACCATGGCGAGAGAAATCAATGGACGTCATGGAAGGCCTATTCATCCTAGAATCATTTCCAGAATTTTGAAGCGCCATGGGATCCACTGCAGAAGATCTTATAAAGGGCTACAGCTTAAACTGCATCACTGACAGTACAGATTGCAATGGGAAAGGCAGCATCCGACTCAGCGTCAAAATTGGTCACATGTTGTGTTCTCAGATGAGTCCAGATTTAACATTAGCAACACAAACGGCATATGTTGAGTTTACCGTCGTTTACATGAATGGTTTGCAGACAATTGTGTCCTCAAGTGCGACAGATTTGGAGGGGAAGGTGTCATGGTCTGGGGTGCGATTTTTTGTCGCAACTAGTCATTTTAAATGGAACCCTCACTGCTAGGAGGTATGAGGACGAAATACTGCAGCCTGTTTTAGCACCATTAATGTCATAGCATAGGGAAGGAAATGGGTTAATTTTCCAACAGGACAATGTGTGCACAAGTACAGCAAGATTGACACAAAACTTTTTTCAAACAAACGCCATTGATGTCCTTGACTGGCCTGCTATGTCCCCAGAATTGAATCCAGTCGAGCATTTGTGGGATGAGCTGGGGAGACGTGTGCGCAGCCACCAGCTTCAGCCTCCGCAAGAATTAGGGAGAGCCTTGTTGGAGGAATGGCAGAATATTCCTCAGAGGATCATCCGAAGTGTTTGTCAATCAATGTTACATCCCCTTCACGCCATCATCACTGCTAATGGAGGTCATACCCAGTACTAGTAAACAAAACCACATTTTTGACACACCCCTCACTGACATTCATTTCAACTGTAGCCTCTTTGTGATGATGTTCAAAATCAAAGAATAGTGTTCAGTTAACATGGTAAATAATATACCACTATGAATTTGTTTATTAGATATATGAATAAATTTATAATATATAAAGTTATCAAGTGTTGCATTTTTAAAGTCTGTCAATATATTAAGCTCTGTTAGATTAACATTATATTTTGTGAGACACACTGTCTATCATAGGAGTGGAATCAGTAGATTTGGTTTAATCATATCTTGCAGAGAGAAAGCGAAAAAAAAATTATGAATGTTATTGATTATGATACTGAGCACAGATGAAACATGTGGTGTGCCTTAGGGTACCTTACTTAAGTCACTGTTATTTATGTTGTGCAGTGTATATCAAGATATGGTGTGTTTGTTTGTTTGTTTTATGTCTCAATAAGAATTTTTCGTTCTTACTGAGGTATCACAATCTGTAGGTGAAGTACCACAAATTTAGACCTATGCTTAGCACTTACGGCCAAAGCAGTGAGGGTACTTTCTTTAACATGCCAACACCTGCTGCGGGACCTCCATTTTTAAAGGTCATATCCAAAAGACTCATGATTCTCACTTCTAAATGCTGAGTTTTTGATGAAGGAGCAATCACTACCTATGTTTCCGTCTTAGTTTGGTGCACCCATGGCATGAGCAGTGCTCAAACTCACAAGTCTTTTCTATGCTAATGATTCAGCAATAATTTTTTCACTTAAAGACTTGGGCATTCTCTTCATTAAGTTAAGTTAGATTCCAATGAATTATTGCTCTACTTCAGGAAAACAGATTGTATCATTTTTGATCATTAAGAGAAAGTTGCACTTGCAGCTGACATGGGGCTCCCAAAATTTTTTATAAAATTTATGAGATAATAGTGTTAATTTCATGAGCTTCCGCTCATAAGACTTTGAAAAATTTTTATAGCAAGACAGAAATTGGATATAAATATAAATTAAAATTTCAATTTACATTTTAAGTACAAAAATATAACAACTGATAAAAAACAGATATTATTAAAATTTGTTATATAAGACTATTTTACTTTATATAATAGTAAGTTTATTTTGGAGATTTAACAATATTCCAGTCAGCTTAATGTCTAATTTTAATGGGGGGAAAAGTCAAATTCATGGCTCACTTATGAATACATATTACTTTCTCTCTGATTTTGTAATTTGACATATGTATGTAGATAATAAATTTTCTGGAGACTTTCGTACTCAGGAATGAACATAGTTAATATTGTAATAATTTTAAATACTGGACTGCTCTTCTGGTGAATATCAAAATTTTAACACAAAAAGAAAGTTTTTAAAACCATATCAAAAGTTACCCAATATTGTTATTAAAATCTTTAAGAAAAATTAGAGAAAATTGTTTTTGTCTTTCATAATTCATCAATAACTCTTACTGTATTTTGTATGTCATTATATACCTCATTCCATTAGCATTATTGTAAAAATGTCAGTTCCTTAATTAAGCACCAAAAGTGTGGAAAGAATGATGAATATTCTGCATAACATAAAAATATCAGATGACATGCTGTCTAGCATTCATCTTATTGAATCTGTCAGCTGGATCTGCTGTGTAAAAATGGAGAGAGAAAAATATGTTTATGATATGTTATTTATGTTATAGAAGAAATATGTTAATGATACATTGTTTATGCTGAAATGAAATTAGGGCATAATGTGAAATACACCATTAATAGAAACAACCAACCTCTGCTATGTCAGAATTTCAAAGACCACAGACATGACGTGACCTATAGCACTCGGCTAACCTTGGCTGATTCCGGTAAACTTCATGTTATCAGCCAAGGTGTGCTGAGTGGACCTAGAGCTAACCATTACACAAAAACAAAAACATCGCAAGTTTTTTGTATCAGAAGTATGTATGTAATATCACATCCAATGTGTTTGAAGAGTATGAGTGGAATCTATTCGGACTTTGCAATTATATACATTATCTGACAAGTAGGAAGCATGGAAAAGGGAGAGGGGGTGTCTCCACATAGACCAAGATAAATGAAGTGACAGAGGAATAGATCTGAAGTCTTTTAGCTTCCTTTATCAATCCACAATTGCTTGTCACCTATAACTGAAGGGTTATTTTTTTTTTAAAGAAAAGGATTAGCAATATTCAAATCTGCAACCAACCTCAAGTGTTTATAAAAGATTTTTATTTTTTTTTAAATTGTCAAAAATATTTATCACAAGGTTAAAGAGGATTACTTATTTTCAATATGATATGACATTGCTTTTTATGCATAATTTGTTCAAATGTTTAATAGGGCACAACAGGAATACATTTTCAGATCACCTGGCTAATCTTTTGACAGACTGCAATATGTCATGGACCATCATCTTTTGTTGTCCATTGTAAACTTGATGTTTAGGATAATAGTACACAATCAATTTTCTTCAGTTTTCAGCATGGAAGGTAAAGAAGGACAAAAATTATGAATGGGACATTATTGATGGGATCTTAAAGATTCTTTAAAAGAATTAAAATATTCCTTACTCCTAAACATTTAGCAGTCAGACTGCATGGTAGCATTATATCGATTGATTGATTGTATATTGTTTAATGTCCCTCTTGAGAATCTTTTCCTCATGTGGAGATGTCACCATTGCCAGTGAAGGGCTGCAAAATTTAGGCCTATGCTCAGTGCTTATGTCCTTTGAGCAGGGAAGGATGTTTATTGTGACACAGGACCTTAAATTTTCTTCCAAAGGAGCGCTCCACCTCTTACGACAAGTAAAGGTTACTGAGGACCTATTCTAACCCAGATCCCACAATTATAATTTAGATAATGAGTCTGTAGGCATCTAACAACATTAGGAGATGGGTGGCTAGAGGTTAATCATGGCTTCAGAGTGGCGGTACGTTTCATTGCAAGAAATACTCAGGTGAGCCAATATTGTGGCCCATTGGCATTTGGGAAATTATGAGGATTTTGTCATTAGCATCTGTGAATTTCCTTTTTAAAAACTCTGTTTATACTTCCTTCATTTCTGCACACATTCCAGGACGATATAATCCATAGCTTGAAGGAAAATCTCCCATAAAATCATGACCCATGATGTCATGCGACATGAAAATTTATATGAATTCCAAAAGGGGAAATATGCATGTATAGTGGTGATGTGTAGGTTTTTCTAGTGACATTAGGTAAATTTTTTACCAGTGGATGTTGTTGGAGGGATTTTTCCTGTATTGATCTGGAGAGTTTCATGTAGTCAGATTTATGTAGGACAGCAGGAAGAGAATGTTCACTCCAGCACCAGAAGGTATCTGTCTCTCTGATTCATCATATAGCAGATCTCCTGTACTGGAGCAGTCTTGTCATCTCCTGTCAGCTTAATTACACATTTTCAATATTGTCTGAGAGATAGCAAGGGCTTTGTATGACTTGGAAATTGAAATTCGAATGGATTGGTTTAAATAATTTTGAATTATCATGTTTGAAACTATTTTAAAGGAAGTGTATAAAAATATGAGGTAGTTTTGTTAATTACTAAATTAAAAGGCTCAACTCCTTTTGAGAAATTCAGCACCTGAAATCTTCATTTCAAAATTGTTTGGTGGTTCTGTAGCTAATCAAGCTGAATGTTGAGGATTGAAAACAAAAATGCCAGTCTGCTTAGTTGTTATGTAACTTTGGGTCCAAACATTGGATCATCAAAGTAACCCCAGCAGTCTAGGGCACCTCTGTCTACTTGTTAAGTTCAGTCTGGTGCACCAGTCACACCTGAGTTGAAAGGAACAGGTATTTTTCTGTGATGTCAGAGACAAATTTAGTATCTAACATGCATTCAATATTTGAACAGTCTGACATTTTGTCTGAATTTTACAGTGATGTAACAAACATGAGCTGACTACCAGAATTTTTTTTTCCACCCACATATTAAAATTTTTAACTTAGAAAAAGGTGCTCATGTAAAATATGTTGGGGATCACAATTTTCTGCAACATTTTCATTTCCTGGAAACCAATCATAATTTGTTGTCCATTTTTTATTCCCAGGTCTTTTCACTTGATGTAACATTATAAATGACAATATATATAATAACCTAATTTTTATTTATATATATATATATATATATATATATATATATATATATATATATAATTGCTAGCATTGTATAAATCAGATATGATGTGCTAAAAAAAAAACACCAGCAAGTTACATGCATCTTAAATTAACACAAAAACTGTCAACAACAGTAATTAAATAACGACTTTTTGGTAATAAAAGTTCATTATTCGCTGATGAATTTACTATGAGACAGATCAATAAATAATCTAGTTCCCTTTCCCACAATTCTGTTTGCTAATTTAGAGAGTGAGTAAACGGGATATTATGGGAAGGGGACCAGAATAATCAGTGACAAACTTTTCTGTGAAATATATGGCTCTTGAATATCATTAGAAACTTACGTAGTAACCTGCACAAATTTCATTTATAGCTATCCTTATTTCAGATTAGCATAACGGATGAATACAATTGAACATTTCTTACGATTGAAGACTTTGAATGAAATGTTGAATTTAATTGATATTTGAAGGGCACAATACCATTTCTGTTGTTGATGTCGTTGTTTCTTTTTGTATCTTTGTTCATTAGTTAAATAACGATTGTTTGACAAGAAAAGTTCATTATTCATGAATGGATTTACTACAAAACAGATTTTCCTGTGAAATTTGTGTCACACGATATCATTAAGTACTTACAAAATAACGTGCTCAAATTTGGTTTTCATTTATATCTATAGTCTCGTAGTTTCACCAAGAATCCTTATTTCAGATCAGTAGAAATGGATAAATACTAAATTGGATTACGCTTTGTCATGGTTTGATTCCTATTTCAAAAACTCGAAGACCATTTCCAGTTTTGTTTTCGGTAATCCCGATGTTTTTATGTAAATAACCACAGATTGCTGACATTTTACAAATGATTATAATGCTTTATTTATGTACTTAAATATGAGGAAATGTCTCCTGTGGCACTCAAACATTTCTTCTCTTACTTTCTCTAATTTTCCTGCCCTTTGAATTTATTGAGAACCCTATAATGTATATGATATTGCACTCAACGCCTTTGTGGCCTTTCAGGCCTTTGATTAGAACAGCTTGTAGGGGCATTCATCTTTAGCAATACCTGGATCTTTTAAGCTTATTAGAATGTATAATGAGCGATTCATAGGACAACACTCTGTATGAGTTTGGCATTTTCTTAGTAACTGGGGAGGCAATGTCTGGCTGATGGTTGATTTTTATAAGTGTTTTCTCTACCACCTATTTGTGAGGGATTTCCTGTGATCAAAAAATTTTCTATTCATTTGCAGGGTTAGCATTGAAAGAACTCTGATTTCATCATGTTTAAATCCTGTCTGTGTAGTCTAATGTTTTCTTCATCATGTTTAGATCCTGTCTGTGTAATGTAATGATGTTTAATCATGTTTAAATCCTTCCTGTATATAGTGTAATGATGTTTAATCATGTTTAAATCCTTCCTGTATATAGTGTAATGATGTTTAATCATGTTTAAATCCTTCCTGTATATAGTGTAATGGTGTCTTCACTATGTTTAAATCCTTCCTGTATATGGTGTAATGGTGTCTTCATCATGTTTGAATCTTTCCTGCATATAGTGTAACTGTGCCTTCATCATGTTTATATCCTGTCTGTTTTGTGTAATGGTGCCATTGGTGGACTCCACATTCTGTGTGCTGGATTCCACATTCTGTGTGCTGGATTCCACATTGTAAACAGTATTTGTGCTTTTATGTTTATGGCTCGCTTTGATTGCAGTCATTATTATACTGTGTCTTGAATACTGTAATTTACTGCACAATAGCATACTACCTGTTTATCAACTGTTGGTTCATTATAATGTTTACATTTTCATGTATGATATTGATTATTTCCATGTGTGTTTGTATAGATATGGTAAAGTAAAGTGTATATTTCCATCATAATTTTTAAAGTACTTTTTATATATCAAATTTCTATTTACAAATTGTATGTAAGTACTATAGTGACAGGACCCCTACCCAAACAAATTTTAAAAAGCAATATTAGCTCTAAATCTGAAAATTTTATTTTGTGATAAAAATATGCTATTATGATAGTTTTCTTTTAACCAAAATCATTGATTGATTGATTGTTTTCAAGAATTTTTCACTCATATTGAGACGTTACCAGCTGTAGGTGAAGTACCACAAATTTAGACCTATGCTTAGTGCTCAGGGCTGTAGCAGTGAGGACTCTTTAACATGCCAACACCTACCATGACACAGGCCCTCCGTTTTTAAGGTCATATCAGAAAGACCCATGATTCTCACTTCTAAATGCTGAGCGTTTGACGAAGGAGCAATCACTACCTATTTTTCGTCTTAGGTTTGACAGGAGCGGGGCTCGAACTCACGACCTCCCGGTTACAAAGTAAATGATCTAACCACTGAGCTACCGCGACCGGTTCAAAATCATTGATAAAATCAAAACTAAGTGTAAGATTTTTTCAAAATAAAGATTTCTGTTCTCTTGAGTAATGCAGTTTTGCTTTATTCAGAGTGTCAGAGTAGATTTTCTAACACAAAGTTCAATAAATAAAGTTCATATGACTAATTTTTTCTGTCATTGAAATAAGAAATCACAATTTTATAACAAAACTTTTCAAAACTAAAATGACGGCTATTATTGTTTGATATTTATTGATTTAAAGGTGTACTTCTCATCTCTGGTGTTGTATAGCTTATTTATATATATATATATATATATATATATATATATATATTAATGAATTCTATATGGAAAATATGAGATAGAGGAAAAAAACCAGATTTAGTTTAAATCATTTCCTTCATCTGCCCATTGACCATATTCACAATTATGTAAGGTGAATAATTGTTCAGACCAAAATAAAATATATGTGTGTTTCCGGTTTCCTAACCCTACCTATGTTTTTGCTGCTGACCCTAACTATTTTATTGGTGATTATAAATACGTAACATAAAATCCAGAGTTTTTAAACCGGATTTTTTCTTTTCTTTTTGCATTCGAATTCCTCCAATTTATATTTTGACAACTATTGATCTTCAAAATGTTTGAAAAGTTAGACTTGTATTCAAAGCATACCAAAAACTAAGATTTCAAATAAAATGTTTTGATAAAATAAAATGTTTTACGTACCCTACCTAATTTTTTGGGGAGTGAAATAGGAAACGCACATGTACTTTATTTGGTCTCAGTTGTCTAATCAAGGAATTTAATATTGATAAGATTTTGGTGTGATGGATCAAGGTATTTAATTTTGATAAGATTGTATGCAATAGATTTTTTAAAATATGCACAATAGATATATTCAATGATAAATGAAACTGAATATCACTAGAAATGAGGACTATCAAGTGATGGGGAAAAGGTGGAGTTGGGTGGGTGAGGGTCCTGTTCTTAAACATTGACAGTATCCTGTTGGTTATTTTCAATCTTGTGCATGTTATACTCCTGTGTGTGTGAATAACATCCCTGTTTGTTAATTCCAGCTCAGATTACCATGGAGGACCTGCAGATTAAGAGACACAACCTGTCCATTCACTCCTACAAGTCCCCGCATTTCTGTGATTTCTGTGGGGAGATGCTATGGGGGTTGGTGAAACAGGGACTCAAGTGTGAAGGTACGATACTTTCAAACTGATGATAATATATTTGTTCTTTTTGCTGGAATTGGATTTTGCTGTTACAATGGACTAGTTCCTATCACATTCACTAAGTTATTACTTGACTACCCCCTTCTTCTTTGATGCCCCAAAAATAATTGATTTTGTAATAAACAAAATGCAGCATTTCTCACATTGTCAGGTGGAACGAAGACTTCCTAAGCTCAAAAATTACTATAGTTATTCAGTACCTATAACACTGGTCAATGACATTGCTCTACTCTCAGCAGTACCTTGTGGATAGTTACATGTTTATGTCAATCTATACCACATGAAAAAATGTCTAAAATGGTTTCCTATATGTACTAGTATTTAAAGATGATTGTCATTTTTAACCGTAAAAAAAGTTTGTAACACTGTATTAGAAATTTTATCTCAGACTGTCAATGTGAAAAAAAAACACAAATGGTACCCAAGTATCTTAAGCTTGAATAAAATAATATATATATATATATATATAGTTAAATTAACAACTATGTTACTGTATATACTTCCCCAGTATTTAACATGAGACAAACTGTAGAAGTATGCAGAAAATACAATGTACTGATTCCACATACTTATTCATGAAAGGTAATTGTTTATCATGTCATTAAGATATATTTTTCATGTCGAGCAGGTTGTGGATTAAATTTTCATAAACGGTGTGCCTTCAAGATTCCAAATAACTGTTCATACGATCGACAACGTCGGCCATCAACAAGTAGTATAACGTACCCCATGCAAGATCTGAGCTTAAGAGAGAAAAACGACTCAGTGGCACTCCCCGAGAGCCCAAGCCAGGTAACCTTGATCTCAAAGGTAAGATTTACATGTAGTTTATATGGAAGGTATCCACTGTTTTACAAGAGAAGAGGAGTGCTGTTGGCAAGAGTAATGATACTGTTGTTAAATAATGATAAATGGAGGCTGCAAGTTGTCACACTACAGTGGTTGTTTTTCTACTGTTTGGGAATGGTACTAATACCCATTCAATGAGGAAAAATAGCATCAAACTAGAACAAAGTGGGAGTTTTCTTTCATGGCAAAAAATGGCCTTTGGTTTAAAATGAACACTGAATAAACCATGTTATAAATAATAAAAAAGTATTCAATGTTTTCACTTTTTCAAATTGACCTCTACTTTCAATTTATTCGACCTCTAATTTCAGTTTAAGAGGAAGTGAAGAAATTAATCAACTTGTACGACATTTCGTACATAGTGAATTATGAGCCTTGAATTACAAAAACTGATTCATTTGTTACTGGGTATATTTTAGCCTCAAAATTGGGGAAAATCAATAGTATTTGGCATTGAGAATGGTACCATTTATTTTAGGGTGGAAAAAGTACTATAAAACTACTATATTACTTATGGAGGAAATGGATTATCAGTGCTGACATAAAACTAATTTGATTCTGAAAATTGAAAAAAATTAGAATGGGTTCTCAAATTTCTTTGAAAATAGTAATCATCATTTTAAAAAAAAGTAGTATAAAAATGGATAAAAATACACATAGTTGACAAGAAACAGTGGTTGATCCCTGTCACTTGAGGTTCACAGGTAATTTAATTTTTATGAGAACACAGCAACACTGTTCTTTGTGTCTACATTTTCACTGATACTTAATAAAGATGGCAATATTGTCTGTATTGCAATGTGGAAATATTAAGTGATAACACATGAAAACATTGTTATATATTATATGTGTATCAACTTGTGAAAGCCTGTTATTTAACAGATATAACGACACAGTTAACTGTCATTATGTCTACTGTGAATATCAGAAATAAGATATTTTTCCGTCTTTTGTTACAAATAGTTCTCCTATAGGTTCACTGGGTATGTTTATTTAACAAACAAAAGAATCAGGAATATACGTCAAACTCCCACATGTGTGGAATTTGTTGTGAAATTCTGTATGTGTACTTATTAGCAACGGGAAAGCAGTTTAGAATTGTGATCCATGATCAGGTCAACCAATTTATTGTTGATCAAATAATCGGCTTGGAGAAATGATAGAATATTTACCTATATCTAACATATTGTTTTCAATATTTATAGATAAAGTATGCAAACTGTATGCAGATGCAACTATATCATGTCAAAGAACAAACCTGTATTTATTAAATATAAATTTGAAATAACAAACCTTTATTAAATACAGATGTGAAATTAAATAACAAACTTTGCTTTATTGAATATAGAAGTGAAATTAAAACAAACCTTTATTCATGTACTTTGGGGAAATGTGTACAAGTACTAGTATTTCTATGTCTCATTGAAGTTTAGGCCTAATTATGTTGAAAGGCTCATTTTTAATGTTGCCATGGCACTGCTGGCAGTCATTGAAAGCAATACAAGCTGTAACTGACTTTGAATAACTTGAAAAGTAAAAAAAACAAAGTAACATATTTGTGATTGAATATGTTTAATATCATTGAAGCAGAGTGGATCTGAAGCAGTAAAGGTGTCAAATCAGCAAGAAATGACGATTTATGAATTATTGTCTTCCTGACGGTAATCCCTGTTTGTAATCTCCAATGTACATTGATCTTAGAGGTCCAACATGCCAATTTTTATAGAAATACATTATGAAAATTTTATTTTAGTTGCACTGTTGTGTAATTATTATTACTTTCTTACACTTGTAATACGTTAAAGTCATTCAAGACACAATGTAATATTTTAAAACAAATGAAATGTGTAGTTACTTGCGTCAATCTCCATCTTTGTATGACCTCAGTCTATGATGGCTATCATCATTTCAGTGTCTTGAGTGTATGACGATTGCTTTTGAGGCTATGGCGTTCTGTATGAAACTCTCATTATAGGTAAACTCTCAAGCAATATTCCCTTGTTTATTTTGGTGACTTTTTCATCAGATCTTTCGAATTGTATTAGTTACACCAACAGGTGTTAATTGGTGCATACTTAGGTAGTTGAAAAATACTGTCAGTTACAGATTGTATTGCTATGAATAATGATACATAAAATAGAAATAAAAATGGTTATTTTCACTATTCTTCATTTCGGATGAAAGAGCAGATTTTGATTATGGAAGAGTGGGAAAGGTAGAGCCAATCTAATTTGATTTTTTATCAATCTTTCTCCTCTCACTTAATTATTTTAGCAGAATTCATCTTTTTGTACTGGAGCCAAAGTGTGAAATAATGGTTACACTAAATTATGAAATGCTTTATCTCATATGATTCACCAATTTATGATTATAGATATATGATGTAGGGCATCAATGTTCAGACAGCTTACAATATAAATCGTAAGGAGTGTTCAGATGTTTTACAATACAAACCTAAGGAGTGTTCAGAGAGCTTACAATATAAACCGTAAGGAGTGTTCAAATAGCTTACAATATGAACCACAAGGAGTGTTGAAATGTTTTACAATGTGAACCTTAAGGAGTGTTCTGATAGCATACAATGTAAACTTTAAGTAGTGTTCTGATGTCTTACAATATAAACTGTAAGGAGATGTTCAAATGTCTTGCAGTATAAACCTTAAAGAGTGTTCAGATAGTTTACACAATAAACCTTAAGGAGTGTTTAGACAGCTTACAATATAATTAGTGATCGTTATTTAGTGATCCCTTTAGTGTTGGGCAATAAGTAATTCGTACCTGTATGAGATTGTTTGGAGTACTTTATAACATTGCAAAGATCTAAAGTGGTGTTGTATGAATAACATTGTTTTCTGTATAACCTGTGTTCTGTTAAAGTCTCTGCATGCGTAGGTTACCTCTAGTAGATTAATGGCATCATGTAGCACATTTGATTATGTACAGAACAACAGAGCTTATACTCGGAGTCTAATTTCACCTTCAGTGTTCAAGTGCCCTCTACGTCTGACAACCTAAATCTGGAACAACGTTTTGTTCATCTCACATTTGAAGGTTGCTTTATGTATTTGGCTTCATAGATGAATGGGAATATTTATATATTAAATGCAAATCATTTTTGTTACAGTATATCACAGACACTGTTACTTAATTAAAAATATCCCCGGTACCCATTATATCCACCAAATGATCACACCCTGTGATGTTGTGACACAAAGCCTGAAAATAAAGATAGCTTCCTTGTAGAAGACTATGTTGAAAGTTGAACAAAGTTCCACATTTGTCAGGAATACCTGCTGAAATGTGATATAGAGAATGATTCAAATGAAATGTGGAAGGTTCCTGAAAATAAATGAAACTAAAAATTTGTAATCAGTGAAATCCTTAAACATGTGGATGCTTCAAGCACTTTAAAAAATCTGTAGGCTTTTCCTGCCTGATTTTAAAATACTTATAATAATTAAAATCCCATAGAGAAATCCATTGAACTTTTGGTCCTTTCACTCCATAATACATATAAATTGTACACAGTTTGTTGTGTATTGGGTAAAATAATCTAATACCAGTTAAGTATTTGGTAAGGTTTACAGTACTTGGCTGTGTAAAAGTAAGAAATTTAGCATTTAATTTGGTTGAACGATGTTACACAAGAATTGTAACTTGTTTCTACTGACTAGTGTAAATATTCTGAAAACTGATGAAGATTCTGAAACCTTGTGATTGTAACATCATGTAATCAGTATAAAGTATACAGTAAAACAAGTTAATAACAAATTCAGGCTTATTCCAAATTGATATTTATTCCCCTATGAGAGGGAAATAATGAACATTTTATAGGATATAATGAAGTTTGGTTATAGCAAACTGCTTTTCTGTGGTCCTGGAGATTCACTATAACTGCATTTTACTGTATAACAAAGTTTGGTTAAAATGAACTGTCTTTCACTGGCCTTGAAGGGTTGCTATAACCATATTTATTGTAGCTGCATTAAGCCCAACACCATGTAGTAATGCAGCATAAAAATATTCTACTAACTTGTAGAGAAGACATAATATGATGTAAAAAAAAAAAAAAAAAAAAAGATCATTGCTTTGTTTTCTACCACTTCTTAGTTTATTCTGCAAGATTTTTCTGTTGTCTAACTGCTGCAGAAATTTCTAGATTGCTTTAATGTTTATATCATGAAATATATTACTGTAGCTTAGATGACATACTAAACGTAATATGGTTTTTATGTCCTTGAAATCAAAGGTCAGAAGGGGGCATTGGTCAGTTTTGGTAACTTGACTTTTTTTTTTTCAAAAACTTTTATAGCAGTAAGAAAACTCATCCATATATATTTAATTAACACAGAAATGATGAGTTGTAATGACTTTTAATAATATGCAACAATATGGTGACAATCTAATCAATTTAAAGTACTTTGAAATTGTATTAGAAGTGATCTCCCTTTACTCCATGGAAACATAAATAATTTCTCTAGTTG
The DNA here is from genome assembly GCA_024699665.1 of Ostrea denselamellosa. Taxonomy (NCBI): domain Eukaryota; kingdom Metazoa; phylum Mollusca; class Bivalvia; order Ostreida; family Ostreidae; genus Ostrea; species Ostrea denselamellosa. The sequence continues at coordinate 12,963,022 of JAMZEH010000010.1, forward strand.
TGTAAATTCTCCTATTAACAGATTAATTGTTTATTTACAGACTGACTCCAATAAAATTACAACTAGTGTCAGAGGGGAAAGCAATGAAGTACTTATCTGTTGTCAATTTTGTCTCATTATCAGTGTCAAACATGTGCTTAGTGTTTTGTATGCAATATCTGCTTGCTGGTTTGATCATGTCCAGTTTTAATAACTTCAGTGATATTTCAGCTTTGTAGAGACAGTGAATAACATAAATATGAGAGATATTTGTTATGCACACAATAAACTACTTTAGTACAAGTTTCAACAGACCATTAGAATTTTAACCCAGGCCAAACACACCAGAGAAATTTGAAATAGATGAAAAGTAAAGTATATGTACAATAATGTTTTGAAATTGAAAACTTTCAAATTTGCTTTATTTAGTCAAAAAATGTAGTTTGAGTAGAAAGTAATCTGCAGAAATTAAAAATCTCTGCTGGACTCGAACCCACAATCTACTGATTAGCAGTTGATGGACATTTTAACTGACTGAGTTACTCAGCAAGACAATCAGATTTAAAAGGAATATACCATTATTGCTGATATTTGTATTTTCAATCATGTTTTAAAAAGGTGTTGGCCATTATGACAATGTTGTATATTTCCTTAAATATTTTTCATCTTATCAGTCTTGCATAAACACTGCTTTTAATAAATTATACCTTTTTATAGGACCAAACATTGTAATGCTCATAAGTCCAGTGAACTTCATCCATGTCACTAGGATGTTTTACTCAGACCACTTTTAACATTGTGAAGCAATGCTTCCAATTCTCGAGTCCAGTGAACTTCATCTTTGTTGCTAGGATGTTTTACTCAGACCTGACTTTTACCCTTGTGGAGCAATGCTTCTGATTCTTAAGTTTAGTGAACTTCATCTTTGTTGCTAGGATGTTTTACAAAGACCACTTTTATTCTTGTGTAGCAAAGCTTCTGATTCTTAAGTCCAGTGGCCTCCGTGGCCGAGTGGTTATAGCACAGCGCTCAAAATCAAGGCCTCTCACCTTTTGGTCAGCATGGGTTTGACTCTTGCTCATGCCAATATATGTGAGAAAGGTTGCTAGTTTACTTTCGGAAGGTCAGTGATCTCTTCCCAGGTACGTTGTAATTGGGTTCTTTCTTCCACCAATAAAAACTGGATACCACCATATAACTGAAAAATTGTTGGGTGTGGCGGAAATCAAGTCCAGTAATCTTCATCCTTTTCACTAGAATGTTTTAATCAGACCTGACTTTTACACTTGTGTAGCAATGCTGCCGATTCTCAAGTCCAGAGATTTTCATCCTTGTCACAAGGATGTTTTACTCAGACCACTTTTATTCTTGTGTAGCAATGCATCTGATTCTCTCTACAAAAGATGACCTCCAACAAGGAAATTACTGTTTCTGATTTGTTATTTGTTGTTTCTTGAAAAATGGAAGGGGGTAGAAGTGGAATAGGATAATTTATTGGCTTGAAAAAGATAGATCTTTTCTGAAAATATTGTAAATGTAGAAAAAGATTGATTTATCTTTTTCATGTTAATTGTTCACTCACAGTGTTGGTTCTTTAGCTTTTCTTTCCAACAGTGGCAGTTCCTCAGTTGTTAATGATTATGCTTTGAGGAATATTCAAGGTGTGATAGTTATTCATTATTGCATTTATCATAAAAATTCAAGTGGCATGTTGCCATCAGTAGACATTCTATATTCTGCCCCCTAATTACGTCTGTGTTGTCTCACAAGTACCTGTTATCAATGCTGTCCCTAACTGCAGAACTGTAGCTCTCTGATAATATATTGGGAGAGATCAGAGAGCTACAGATCCACCCCTTGGAAAAACCTTCGATTTATGGCACACGAAAATGTGTGCATGGTTAAAGCCTTTAACATATCGCTATATTATTGCATTGCCATCTCAAAAATTTAATACCGGAAAATTCCTTTCATATATTTCAACTTTATTTGTGTAAAAACTTGCCTTCAAATATTCATTAAAGCCCCAGACAACCTGAAAATTCACAGCTTCACATGGTTTTGTCTCAATTATTTATGCTGTAGCAATACTCACTGTGATGTGATTTCATAGATAAGAGTATAGTTGTTTTCCCTGTACCTTAATAAATAACTGACATTTACAAGCATTGTGCTTTCATTGTTGTTTGTCAGTGTCTTTAATTGTAGAATGAAGATTCTGCTTTTACTGTCAGTGCATGTTTATATGGTATTGCTCTATGTTGATCTTTCATTAATTTGTTGGATGAAATCAGTTGAAATAAGATTTCAGTTTCTTAGATTAACAATAGGTAATTGTCTTGAAAACATGTTTCTTCTTGGAAGTGGAAAAGTGTGGATTACCAAAGTTATATCTCATAGGTCAAGGTCACTGTCTTGTATAACAGAGAGACAATGGATTTTATCGAATTTAGAATCAATGCCTGACATGCACATCCTATTATTTATAACAAGATTAGATAATGCCTTATGATGTTTAATTACCAGTAATTAATTAATTTGAGTGTTGACTGATACAATATATTATATGGGTTTTAACATTTTCAAGTTAAGGATAACATTATTAGTTGGACAATGATTCTTAATTTTAAAAACAATTCCATGTCTTAGATATCTTGTTGAATAAATCTGTGTATGTCAGAACATAAAATCAATAAATGGTTATACAAAATCAAGCCAAAGAAATTATGTGTGATTGTATATTTTCTTCATTATATACATGTGAGCATGCACTAATATTTCCATATCAAGGAAAGATAACTCTGGAAGGAAAGGTGTGAAGGTTTGAAAGAAGCATAAAAATAATCCTAGAGTTGTCTATGTCAATATTACATTATAATGAGGAATCATTATTTTTTTGTGAGGATTCAGTTTTCATGGGTATCTGAAATCCTTGACAAAATGCATAATTTATTCGATGATTATCTTCAGAAATCATATCCATGAAAATTACAAAACAGCAAAATCTTCATAGTTCTTGAAAATTGACCCCCATGAAATTTAAATTTCACAGTTAAATAAAGTTATGTCCTATAATTTCATTTGTTAAAAAAAGTATGTATCAAGGATCTAGATTGATACAGTATTGTGAAAGTGAAAATTTCTCAGACAATTCATTGACACCCCTTATTTGATTCTGATCAGGTTATGGGTCTCTCTCATTCTCTCTCAGGACAGGCTGCAGTGCAAGATTATTGATCAAAAGAGATCTTGTATTCATGGCGCCCACTAGCTATGTGTTTATGCAGTCAGAGAAAACAGCCACTCTAAAGAGTCTAATCTACACCAATTTGTTTGATCTAAAGCATTCAGTGTCCTTTATGGTTACCTAGGTTGTTATATGTATCATACTTTCCTTGTTGTCTTTGTTGTACTTAATGTTGTGTTATACAGTTATTAATCATATCTCTCTCTCTCTCTCTCTCTCTCTCTCTCTATCTATCTATCTATCTATCTATCTATCTATATATATGTATGTATATATATATATATATATATATATATATAGTAAAACAGGGTCATACAAATGACTGAAATAAATAAAAGTCCAAGAAAGTTTTACTGATTGATACAGTAGAACACAGTTAAAGTGAATGCTTTTTTTTTTAATGAAATCATGCTTACACCAAAGTGATTTTCATTCTGTATAGTTTTAGAACATATGACTTATTGGATATAATGAATTATATTTATAGCAAGTCAAAATTGTTCATACCAAGCACTTCACTATAAGTGTGTTTTTCTACATTGAAGAAATTTGATATTTTTTTTAAAGTCATAAATGATGTTTTAAAGCGGTGGGGAGTTTTACTTGACATTTGAGACAGAAAGAAATGGATCCAAGGTCTTTTTGATAATCATTCTGTAATCGTAATTTAACATGATGCTGAAAAACACACTGGTGTTATTATTAGGTCTGTATATTATAGCACTCCAGATATTGTTATATAAATTAATATCCGTAATTCACTTCACAGATAAAACAATTCTGTTCATGATTAATGTTTTAATAGAGTTGTGTTTATGTGTTGTTAATCTGTCTTCATAGAAATAAATGAGTTTTATGTTTGAAAATTAAGATGAGATTGTATTTTGCAGACTTCTCTTGCTGTCCCTGGTCCATCAATCTCTTTGGTTGGGGAGCCACGCAGCAACAGGTCCAAATCCTGGAGTGGACGACCGATCTGGATGGAGAGAGAGGTCCAGTCTCGTATCCGAGTACCGCATACATTTAATGTTCGTAATTACACCCGCCCCACAATGTGCCAGTATTGTAAAAAGCTTCTACGAGGCTTGTTTAGACAGGGAATGCAGTGTAAAGGTAGTAAGCTCCCTTGTGTGAAAGTTAAAATATTTTCAATGTTTTATGGTTGTAATATTGTATATATTGTTGTTATTCTCACAGACTGCAAATTTAATTGTCACAAAAAGTGTGCAGAACATGTTCCCAAGGATTGCACTGGAGAGCTCCCGAAAATTGGAGGTATGGAAGAAGTAACATTTCTGATAAATAACTTTATTGGATCGATGATATAGAATTACTATTTTGAATTATTCTTAATGAAAAATATGTATCTTGTTTTATGAAATTAATTCACACTTATCAGTGACAGAATCACATATTGGATAAAACATTACTTCCTGACATAGTGTGCTGTGATATTTTATCAATAAACATTTTAAGGTATATTCGTGTTTTAGTTTTACCTGAGCCCAGTTTTCCATCAGACACATTCTCATCAGAAACAGACACAACATTTACAGAAATGACAGAGGAGGCAGATGATGCTTTTAATGATGATTTGGATGATGATGAAATTGACCAGAAACCTCCCCTCAGGTAAGACACTGCAGCTTCACTCAAACTAGGACAGTGACTAAAAGTGCTCTGCTTCAGGGCTTCATCAGAAATCACTGCCAGGGTGAAAAAAGGTTCCTGCTGGTTTGTCCAATACAAAAATTTATTCCCGTTTTTTTTTTATGCCTCCATTTTGTCAGTTGTTGGATATGTTGGAGTTTTGTCTGACTAATATCTGAAACTTCAGGTGCAGATCATAAACAACTGTCTGATGACCTAAGTTGACTCAAGGCTGAAACTGTAAAATTTTTGCATAGCAAAAAAAAATTACACATTTGCACAATATTCATGTGTTGTAGCTTGAGGGATTAGATTTTAACAGTATTTATCATGGGTTTTAGGTCACTATAGTTGAAAGCTCCAGAGAGAATTTCTGATCAAAATTTGTCTGTGAATGTCTCAATTTTTTTTTTACTGCTCCTCAAGAACCACTGAGCCAATCTGAACCAATATTGGCCAAAAACATCTTTGGGTAAAGTGGACTATTCAGATGAAGGACCATGTTTCCTTCCAAAAGGGGAGAGATCTTTAAGAATAAAATAAAAATAGGGTGTTTAAAAAAAATCTTTTGAGGAGCTACTTAATTACAAATGTAAAATTTATAAGAAAGGTTCTTGATATACTGAAGATTGAATTTTGTTTAAACTATGAGCCCTTGAGTCGCAATTGGAGTTCCAAGTGTTTAGTATATAAAGAAGAACCAGTATGTTGGAATTTGTCAAATTAATAATGAAGCATCCTCATGTAGCGTAAGTTCAAGTCTGCTCATGTCGTAATTCTCAGGAATACAGTTGTGATACCTAGTTTTACTTAGGAGTATTTACATGTGATCAAGTTCACAGAGATTCTTCTCGAGATCCACAAATGCCAAATTAATTCACAAGCATCCTCGTTTGGTCTATTTGAAATTTATCTGTGTTATTGCCCCAGGAGCCAAGATGGGGGCATTCAATTTTTACATACAAATAAATAATAATTCCTTCTTTTTTTTTAAAAAAGTTCTCATAAATAATCTCATGAGGTAAAATAAGATAATTTAGTATGCAAGCATTTTCATGTTGTGTAAATTTAAGTTCATACCATAGCCCCAGGGAATACAAAAGAAATTTAAATTTCTCCATTAGGGTGCGGGTGGGCCACAATAGATTTATCAAAAGAAAGTTTTAGAATGATATTTTGTCTGCAGTCTGCAGTTGCATAGAATTTGTGTAATTTCATTCCAACAGACTTAAAATATGTAAGCTATTTTCATGAAAGCCATATGAGACCCAGCAGAATTTCATACTGGAAACAAACCAAATATGGTAATCAGCAAAATTATGACTGTGAAATTAAATATGTGTACACTACTTGGGATTTTATATTACTTATTTCACTGTATAAGAAAAAATATACTAAGAACTTCAGATTTTAATATTTTATGTGGGGAAAATTCAGTTGCTCAGGTGAATGATTTGGCCCGTGGGTCTCTGTTTGATTTACAGTCCAACCCAGAGTAGCAACATTCCACTGATGAGAATTGTACAGTCTATTAAACACACAAAGAGAACTGGGTCCAAGATCATTAAAGAGGGCTGGATGGTGCATTTCACTAATTTAGATGCTCAGGTAATTACATAACTCACAATTATTTTTTCTTTGTGAAAAGCAAGTCTTGGAGTATATAGTAAATAAGCTGTACATTTGTCTTCATCTTCTTTTTAACTTGATGACAGAACTGCATGATAATTAAAAATGTGATGTTTTTTTGTTTGTTTTTTTATAGAGAAAACGTCATTTCTGGAGATTAGATTCCAAATCCATTACTATGTTCCAACAAGAGAATTCAAATCGGTATTATAAGGTGAGAAAATAGATAAGTTTGAATACAATAAAGTATCAGTATTACAAGGTGAGAAAATAAGTTAATTGTGACAAGAATACAATAAAGGATATGGTAGTATAGATACAGTTAATGATTGTTGTGATATCAAAGTTACTGGTATTAAAAAGAACTATATTTTTCCCTAAATAGAAAGCATTACAAATAAACTACACTGTTGTAGATGTAAAATTCTTGTTTTCTTGGATATTATTTTGGCAAAAGACTAAGGGTTTATAATCATAGATTAGTTGAGAAAGAAAAGAAAAGAAAGAAAAATTGGAAGTTAAAGAGTTCCTATGCAGTGAAACTTTTCAATATCCACACCCCCCCCCCCCCCCCCCCCACCACCACCACCATAAATGATCCCAAATATCTTTCTAGTAACTTGTGGGTAAGATAAATTCAGTAATTAAAAGGTTAAGATCATCAAACTTGGTAAATACCAAATCTCAGTATTTTGAAAAAAAAATACTGATAAGCAACACAATGATTATAATAATGCACTGTGCCAAAATAGTAGCCAGAGATCTGACACATCAAAACTCGGACTATGTCGTATAGTGCACTTAAAATGCAGCATTACCATAAAAATGAAAAACATTTGAACATTATGAGTTTTTATGAAGGGACATAACTTATCAGCAGGTAATTTTCAGAAAATCAATCATCCCTTTAAACCAGCCTACATTTTCTTTAGTCTAACAGCTGGTTTATATTGAGGAATTTCACTGTATACTTTATTAGTTTATATTCAGGGATATTAAATGTGTCTGGTCTAAAAAATACATGTATTTGTGAAACGTTACCAGTTTTCAAAAACTTAAGAAAATAAGGAAATTTGATTAGTTGGTGGCGCGTGAATTGTACTGCTTTAACTAGTTTCCTTTAGCGTCTGAGTCAGTTGAAATTTTTTACAATATTAAGTAAAGCCAGTAAGCAAGATCAAAAATATTCAGATGTTTTATCAACTTGAATGTCAAGTTCTTAAAGTGTCTGGTATCATAAATATATCTGTTGATGTCATTGTTGCTGGTTCCTGGTGTGAAAAAGGGGAAAGAAATATCTCATTAGTACACTAATATATCTATTATTGTCTATAGTGTTTAATAATTCAGAATGAATTTTGTTCTGATTCAGCAGGAGTTTGATAATTTGATTCACTGTTACAGTTATGCATAATGTACTTGGTATTTAATGTTCTCACTTGCTCGATAAACTCAGACTCAAATGTGACCCAGTTTTCTTTAATACTGAGATCCATCAATTCTTTCATTCATACTGCCTTGTTTGTAAAGAAATTTGATTTATAAATTGATTGAATTATGGGTAAAAATCTGTGAAATGGAATCAGTGATAATTAAATTTATTCAATAAGTCCACATCTTATTTGATTTTTATCTTTCGTATTTGATTATGAGAAATATTTAGTAGCTTAAGTATATGTGAAGGGGGCAGGGCCTATAAAATCCTAAAAAATCACAGGAGTTCAGTATGTCTGATAGATATGCATGTTCATGTAATGTTGATTCAACTTTATTCATGCCATGGTCAACTGTGTTCATGCCATGGTCAACTGTGTTCATACTATGGTCAACTTTATTCATGCCATGGTCAACTGTGTTCATGCCATGGTCAACTGTGTTCATACTATGGTCAACTTTATTCATGCCATGGTCAACTGTGTTCATACTATGGTCAACTTCATTCATACCATGGTCAACTGTATTCATACCATGATGGGGCCACAACATGGGGTTGAAGTTTCACATTATGAACTTGTAATAGAAATTTGAGGAGAATCTTGTTCCCAAGAACCAAATAGGTACAGTATATTAGATAAAGTTAGCTAATATAATAACATAATTTTTATGTTAGCAGCTAAAATTTGTGTCCAAAGAGATTGCCAGCATATTTTCCTTAGACATTAAACAAGTGCCCTTCAATGTACTTGTTTTACTTAGGTTTTCTGCAATTTATTTCATCTCTCATTTATTAATAAGGATTTCTCTAGCCAAGGTAGGATCTTTAAAAAAAATTATGTCCTATGTTTGTTTGGAAAACTATTAAAAATAGTACAGTGTTTTGTGATTGCAAACTAGATATTTTAAGGAGTTTAATTGAACAGGTGAGAAGAGATACATACAGGATTTTATTTTTGATTGACATGGGATGATGTTTCAATATTTATCAGAGCATCTGTATTATCACTTCTCACCAATCTTTGACATTGAATCATGAAAAACTACAAGCAATTTACTTTGTATATACATGTATATGCAGATCAACACATGATACTCAGGTGACCATTAAGGCCTATGGGCGTCTCATTATGAAATGATTTCCTATGACCTTTAAGTGTTAATTTTCCTCAGATTCTTCAATTAAGAAAATCTGTCATTTGGATATGAAGTAACATTTAGCAGGTGTTCATAAACTTATCAACAGCTATCTTAGTGGTCACAAGGCTTTGATGTGTTGATGCAAAGACTTAAAAGAAAAGGATGTTGAGGAATATTTGGATTTTGTCATTAAGATTTTGATTGTAATTTTAGGAAATCTTATTGATGGACATTATCTGCATTGAAATGGCCAAAGTGCGACAAATTTCAGAGGTCAGCAAGGCACCACATGTATTTGAGATTCGCCTACAGAACATTACTTACTTTGTTGGGGAAGACCCAACATTTGGGGGTCGGGACGGTGACTTTGTGGTGTCCCCTGAGAGTGGTACTGGGCTGGAACAGGCACGGTACTGGGAGCATTCTATCAGACAGGCTCTGATGCCGGTCACTCCCACCACCAGCGTGGTGTCTGAGGGTAAGTCAATTCCACCACCAAGATGGTGTATGAGGGTAAATCAGTCTACCACCAGGGTGGTGTCAGAGGGTACGTCACTTCCACCACCAGCATGATGTCCAAGGATAAGCCACTCCCACCACCACAGCATGATGTATTAGAGTAAGTTACTCCTACTACCAGGGTGAGTCACTCCCACTACCAGGGTGAGCCACTCCCACCACCAGCATGATGTTTGAAGGTAAGTCACTCCCACTACCAGAGTAAGTCACTCCCACTATCAGGGTATTTCACTCCCACCACCACAGCATGATGTCTGAGGGAAGCCACTTCCATTACCGGGGTAATTCACTCCCACTACCAGGATAATTCACTCCCACCACCACAGTGTGATGTCTGAGGGTAATTCACTTCCACTACCTGAGTAATTCACTCCCAGTACCATGGTAAGTCACTCCGACCACCACAGCATGACATCTGAAGGTAATTCACTCCCACTACCAGGGTAATTCACTCCCACCACCACAGCATGATATCTGAGTGTAATTTACTCCCACTACCAGGGTAAGTTACTCCCACTGCCAGGGTATTTCACTCCCACCACCACAGCATGATGTCTGAGGGTAATTCACTTCCATTACCGGGGTAATTCACTCCCACTACCAGGGTAATTCACTCCCACCACCACAGCATGATGTCTGAGGGAAGTCACTCCCACTACCTGGGTAATTCACTCCCACTACCAGGGTAAGTCACTTCCACCACCACAGCATGATGTCTGAGGGAAGTCACTCCCACTACAAGGGTAAGTCACTCCTACTACCAGGGTAAGTCACTCCCACCACCACAGCATGATGTCTGAGGGTAATTCACTTCCACTACCTGGGTAAGTTACTCCCACTACCAGGGTAAGTCACTCCCACCACTACAGCATGATGTCTGAGGGAAGTCACTCCCACTACAAGGGTAATTCACTCCCACTACCAGGGTAAGTCACTCCCACCACCACAGCATGATGTCTGAGGGTAATTCACTCCCACTACCTGGGTAATTCACTCCCACTACCAGGGTAAGTCACTCCCACCACCACAGCATGATGTCTGAGGGAAGTCACTCCCACTACCTGAGTAATTCACTTCCATTACCAGGGTAAGTTACTCCCACCACCAGCATGGTGTCCAAGGCTTAGTCACTTCCACCACCACAACATGGTGTTCGAGGGTAAATTAGTCTCTTAAGTACTGTGTCATTACTTTACAGGGCCATAGATACTTTAAACTAGTTTGTGTATTATAGTGTGTACTACATGTATATACTGGCTTGGGTTTCTGAAAAAAAAATCTGAAACTTAAGTTTGAGTTTTCTTCTATTTGTGTAGTAATTATTTGAGTTAAATCCCACACTGAAGTCCAAGGCTTGAAGTAATATTTGTTTTAACAATGTTTTTATAGGTCAAACCACAGACAATGGCAATGTTTCTGAAGAGGACCATGTTCAAAAGGTTGGTCATTTTCAATATTCTTGGATACCTTTGACCCCTTTAATCATGGGTTCTAGAGCACATAACATTGTATGATAAGATTTTTTGAAATCATACTCTGAAATGTAAATACAGCTAATTTTTGTCCAGATCCATAAATCCAGAATACCGGTGAGTACCTGACTTCTGTGTGTGAAAGTTTGTGTATCATTAGTGTGTAGAATGGATTTCTCTGTCCTCACTAATAAATCTCCCCATGTATAATAATTACCATCCTCATTTATAACTGCTTCAAGTAGATCCTGATCTCTTCAGTCTGTCAACTAAATAGAGAGCATAATCATATTATTCTCCTTTGGTAAGTATGGCATTTATGCTAAAGAAAACTGTAGAGTTCAATTCGTGTATTGTGTGATGGCTGTGAACTGTAATAACACATTGAGTAGGGCCTTCTGTTTACAGTGAATACAGTCTATACCAGTAATTAGCTCAATTCTGAGATTTTCACAAGTTCCGTTAGAATTTGTTGTATTTTTCTAACTTTTATTTTCTTTACTCATGTGAAGCCTGTTATTTTATTTTAGGACATAAGCCAGCTTTATCAGATCTATCCTGATGATGTACTGGGCTCAGGACAGTTTGGTATTGTATATGGAGGTATGAAGATCCTTCTAATCTAAATTAATAGCGTTCATTTTGTCAATGCTACATACTGCTTGTGAATTCTGTCTACTACAGAGCAAGATATTGTGATCGTACATATAACTCCTGCAACAAATTGGTGAACTAGAAGCCCTAAGCAGCCTGAATCTCTACTCTAGATCTGGTTTAAATAGTTCCTAAGTACTGTAAATTCCTAGATACATGCAAGGAATTTATCTTCATGTAATTTCACAAGAAGCATCACTTGTGAAATAAAATTACTCGCTATTATTTATATGTTGCAAAAATGCATGTAAAAAGCCTTGGTCAACTAAGCACTTATGAATTTATGTTCTTTAGATTTGATGTGTGCGAGTCATTTTGCAATATTAAGTACTCGCGTCAAATAAGGACTCTACTGTAACCTAATTCCCTCATCTAGGCCTGGTTTGAATATCTTCATTATGAGGTAATTGAAAATGAAGTATTTCTTGGGAAAATTAATTGTGTTTTAGAGCTACTATTGAAATATCTTTCTCTGTTGTGGACAGACTTTTGAGAGGTATGAAATTTTATAGATGTGAATGTATTGTGTTTAAATATGTATGTAGGAATGTGAGGTTCATCTTCGCAAGCCAAGAGTGACATTTATTGTAAGGAGACACTGTTTTACAGTCATACACACATCTGTAACCAGTTCCCTGTTTTAAAAAAAAACCACTTAATAAATGTGTAATCTGTATTCCATATTTATACCTATTCTGTTTGTAATTTATAGACCTGGAAACATGTTATCTATTTATCCATATTTATACCTGTTCCATTTGTAATTTTATGCACTTGGAAACTTGCAGGAAAACATCGAAAAACAAACAGGGAGGTAGCTATTAAAGTTATCGACAAGTTACGCTTTCCCACCAAACAGGAGGCACAGCTCAAGAATGAAGTATCCATATTACAGGTAATCAAATGTTGATAAGATTTCAGATGTTGATAAGACTTATGGAAATCAGATGTTGATAAGACTTTTGGAGTTTAGATGTTGATAAGACTTATGGAAATCAGATGTTGATAGACTTAAGGAGATCATATGCTGATAAGACTTCTGGGGACAACTGTTGATAAGACCTACAGACATCAGTTTTTGATAAGACTTATTAAGGATGTATACTTCTAAATATGAAAACCATGTATGAAATTTGCAAAGTACATTTTTATCATAAATCATGTATTGTCCACTCATATCTAGTGTTGAATACCATGAAGGACGAAATGGCACGATATCATACCAATACATTTGAAACAATACAATACTTTTTAACAATACTTTGAATTATAATCAAGAAATAACTGATACATATATGTAGTATGGGATGAATAGATGACTTTACACTTCTGGAATTTTTAACCTTTTTAAATCAGAAACAGAGAGATAGAAACAAATAACAGCTAGTTACAATCAGGTAAAATTATAGTATGGGTATTAGCTGAAAAACACTGATGCCGGGTTTCGAATTTTCCAGGTTGAGAGACTATGCTTTTCTTGATTTTGAATTCATCAAAGTTCATTTGCTGTACATGTAGTATATATGGCATAAAATCACATGTCAAGTCTGCTTTTGGAAACCAAATGATTAGGTGAATATCATACTTTATTCATGACCTTCCAAAACATTTTAGAAACATGTTTCACCCCTCTCCAAAATTTTAAGTCAATAGTCACACTTCTAAGTATTGCAATGTAAGTGTCAAAAATAAATCTTCTCAAGGTTTTTTCCCCAATCCCAATTCCTTAATCTTAAATCAGAAGATATTTAATAATTTATAATAAATGTCTTAAAGAATCAGTAATGAGACTTAAATTTACTTCAGGTTTTCATGTTTCAAGAATATTTTTTACCTTTACACTACACACAGTTCATTTACAGTGAGATTATGGTGACTTTAATAGACGAAGATACAGGTAAACCTGATGAGTTATCACATCTGGTTTAGCATTCCAGTATTTAAAATAAATTTCAATGTTGTAAACTATTTTTTTAAACACAAGAAATGCTAAATTGGCATACAATTTATTAAAAATCATATTTTTCTAGTATTTTATCAAATAATTGAAATGTCAAGCAGAGGTATTGTATGTCGCATTTTGTGATGTCGATAAGCATAACCTTAGAAAGTATGTTTGTAGTTTTCATTGAATCTGTCAAAATGAAAGGAATGGATTAAAACTTTGAAGGATGATTGTTGATTTATTGATATATAAATACCAATATCAATACCAGTATGAAATGAAATGGTATTTAACCAGTAATTTTGAAACAAGTCCTCAGTACGATATTGATACCAACCCTACTCATATCTTGAGAATGCTTCACTTGACAGACATCAAAGTTGGTTCAGTGTTTCCTCAAAGAAGCAGATGATCCCTATTGATTTTGAGGTCACCCGGCCAAGGGTGAAAATGGACACAGTAAGGTCTTGTGTGCTCAGTATCTGAGAACCCTTTGCTTTACAGATATCAGACCTGGTGCACTGATTGTACACAAATCATAGATGACTTCTATTGATTTTGAGGTTACAAGGTCAAAAGTCTTTGGTCAAACTATTCTGGAAATAAAATATTGTCTGCTCAATATCTAGAGAATCCTTTGCTTGACAGTTACAAAACTTGGTACAGTGGTTGCTCCTAGAAAGTAGATGACTCCTATGATTTTGAGGTCACAAGATTAAGGATCAAACACTAAGATACTGTCCTCTCAATGTTTGAGAATACTTCACTTAACAGACATCAAATTTGAAACACTGGTTCTACCTAAGAAGTAGATGACTTCTATTGATTTTGAGGTCACATAGTCAATGTTCAAACTACTCTGGACATAAGATATTGTCCACTCAATATCTTGAGAACCCTTTGATTGCCAGACATCAAACTTAGTATACCCCTAAAGAGTAGATGGCCCCCATTGGTTTTCAAGACACACTGTCAAAGGGCATAATTAATTTGACTGGTTATTTGGTAATGTCTACTGTGAGTGATCAAACTTATTATTACGGCTGCCTTTAACTGGTAGATAGCCCACATTTATCCCTGTCACTCATATATTGTGAATTTAATGTTGATCTTTTTCATATATTGTCACATGGGGGATATGTTTCTAAAACATTTCTTCTTCACTTAGAATTCCACATGAAGCCATTTCAAAGTTACCTTTGTTACTATTGGTACAATAATTGTAATAAAAAAAATAAATTAATAAGTCAAGGCATCCCTGACCAGGAAGTGTTATTCTGCTATAATCAGTACTGTTTCGTGTGTCAACAAACAGGCACACAAGATCTTGTGTTACCAACAGCTGCAACAGCTATCTATAGTTTGGCTATTGATTGGTTGAGCATAGATATAATGCAACTTCTCCTGACTTTTTGTTTGTGCAACCTTTTTTTAGCTCACCTGAGCAGAAGGCTCAAGTGAGCTTTTCTGATCAAAACTTTCCATAGTGTGTTGTTGGCGTGGTTGTTGTAAACTTTTCACATTTTCATCCTCTTGAGAACCACCTGGGCAATTTCAACCAATCTTGGCAAAAAGCATCCTTGGGTGAAGGGGCCAGTAAAATTCCAATTTACACAGAAGCTTCCTGACATAGTGCAAATTCAAGTTGGTAAAAATCATGACTACCGGGGATAGGGTGGGGCCACAATAGGGGATCAAAGTTTTGCAAGTGAATATACAAGAAAAAAAACTTTAAAAGTCTTCTTCTCAAGAACCACTGTGCCAGAAAAGTTAAAATTTATATAGCAGCTTTCTAATAGGGTGAAGATTTAACTGTTAAAATCATGGCCCCCAGGGGTAAGGTGGGTCCACAATTTGGGATCGAAGTTTTACATGCAAGTATACAGGGAAAATCTTTAAATATGGGCCAAGGTTACTCAAGTGAGCAATTTGGCCAATGGGCTTCTTGTTATGCAGTTGGTCTGCATTCATCGTCATGCGTCATTCATTATGCATTAACAATTGAACATTTTTAACTTCTTGATAACTACCATTCCAATTCTTTTCAAATTTGGTATGAAGCATTTTTGGGAGAAGGTGGACATAAATTGTAAATTTCAAGAAGTTGGAACATAAGGGACAGGGCCAAAACTGCCAAGGTGGGGGTTCTGACCCTAGGGCGGGCCCAAACTTGATATTTAGTTTTTAAGTGTAAAATAGTTAGAAAACCTCTTCTTTGATGCTATTTATACCAAATTGAAAGTAATGGATATTTATATTGAGAAGGTAGCCCCTTACCAAATTTGTAAATTTTGTGAGCCCAAGGGTATGGGTTTTGGTATGAGGGTGAGGCCAAAATGATCAGTGACTAAATGTGGTAACAATTGAACATTTTTATCTTCTTGATAAATAATTCCTCTGAAATTTTGTATGTAGCATCTTTAAAGAAAGGGGACACAAGTTGTAAATTTCGGGTCTTGTGCTCCTCTGGGGCCCCAGGGGGTGGGGCAAAACTGTTAAAATAAGAGGAACCTAAATTGTGAAATTTAAGAACATAGGTCTCTCAGGGCCTCATGGTAGGAGGCCAAAACTGCCCCCCCCCCCCCCCCAAAAAAAAGAAGCACAAAAGCTTTAAAAATCTTCTGCACTGGAGAAAAACCAAATTCATGTTTATTATGCCCTTTAGCAAATTGTAAAATTCATTGCACCTTGGTCAGGGAAGTATGGGCTGATTTAAATACTTCAAACTTTCCTTCTGTTGTAATTGAATGGGAATTGTATGCATATTTAGAAAGATCATAAAGCTGTGAACAAAAGACTCCAGAATGAGGCTTAAATGTAAATATGAGACTTCCAGACAGGTCTGTGTATGAGCTATGATACTCAGGTGACTGTTAAGGCCTATGGGCCTCTTGTTTTTAGATAGAATTGGACTGAAATTTGGTTATAGTAATTTGATTTATCTTGATGTATACAGCACTTTGGGTTGTAATTAAGAAGAATGATATATCACTGAATAAGCAAGAAGTAAATCACAGTATCATTTTTAATCATAATTATAAACGTTACTATGCACATTTGGCTGGTCATGTCAGCATAATGATCAAAGACATCCCCCCCCCCCCCAAAAAAAAAGTGCCAAAAAGATTAGATATTAGCTTAATATTTTACAATATATAATGTTATTTACCATTAATTTCAGAATCTACACCACCCTGGTGTGGTGAACTTAGAGAAGATGTTTGAAACACCTGAAAGAATCTTTGTGGTAATGGAGAAACAAAAAGGGGACATGTTAGAAATGATTTTGTCTAGTCTTAAAGGCCGTCTCAGTGAACGGGTGACCAAATTCCTCATCTCGCAGGTAAATACAAATTATCCTCAGAAAGAAAGTAATAATAATTCTGTTTTGTCTTAAAGGCCGGTTCAGTGAATTGGTGACCAAGTTCCTCAACTTGCTGGTAAATATAAAGTATCCTCTGAAAGAAAGTGGAAAGAAAGCTCCAAATTGACTTACCCTGTATTATTACCACTAATGCATGCAAAGAATCTGGAATTGTCTTGTAATCAGTTGTGTCAATGTTATGTCTCAGAGTCAGAAGATTGAGAGTATTTTTTGTTTTGGTGTGTCAGATGCATCTCTGACAACTATAACTCACAGTGTTTCAGCTAGAAGGAAATGAATGGGTGCTCCGCCCTCAAATCAACGCACCCCTGTGCCCCTGTGTCCCTTGTTAGTGCCGTTACTTACTTTTACTCCTTTTTTAATTAGAATAATTAGTGTGATTTGAAAGCAGATCCAGGAACCCAAGTCTATTACCTAACAATTAGCACTTCACACCTCTTGTCCTGGACATTGATGATTACGCAATGGAGGATATAAGCACAGGTAATTTTTGCAATCCAACCACTTCTCGGTGATGAAGGTGTTACTCTGACCTCCTTATAGAATGAACGCGTTAACAAACAAAAATACAAGCTGAAATGATATGAGCAGTGTCGCCAATTGTTTTAAAATATAAATAGCTGCGTCTTCTAATGGACGATAGTTTTCGCATTCTGACCAATCATCGGCAATGAACTTGTTAATTTGATCTCTTTAAAGACTGAACAGGAGGTCACAAGTAAAAACACAAGCTGAAATGATATGAGAACGAGAAAAGGAAAATATCTAAGACTAACCATTGCATAATTACATTTTTTCTGAATAATAATAATTCTCGGTAAGTTTTTAAAAAAATATTTTGATGTCATTTGGCCTACTTTCCATAACATTTGAAAAATAAATACAAAGTGAAAGTAACATTGACCTTCAGTTCTATTTATAAATTCTTGACTGTTCAAAAAAAAAACAAAAAACAAAAAACAAAAAAACAAGGCTTTTAAATTTAGGGTAAAAATAAATTTCACACATTAATTATAATTTGTACTCAACATTAAATAGAGTTTATTCCATCATTGGTATATAAGATATTTCATAAAATACCATATTAACAAGAAATATATATCGTGTAAGTTACTAATAAAACAGTGCCCTTCACTTGCACCCCTCCATCTTCAAATCCTAGCTGGAACACTGAACTCTCATTATGTCCATGTTTAATTGTGGCAAATTGTACCTTGATTTTTTACTTTGACCTTGACCTTTCAATTTACTTGAAGACTCTTTTATAGTTCAAAACAGTTTCAAACTTATGAAAGTTTGCAAACACAGCAAGACAGAAATATGGACAGCTTTTTGTTTGAGACCCATGGTTCATTCTGTCTTTTCAATTCTCACCTATTGGCAAACTTGTCTAAAAAATATCATAGATGATTAGTATGCATGGATCACATGATTGGTTCCTCTACAGTAGCTCAATGGATTTGAACCAATCAGAATTCTTGTCATGTATCCCGGTATAGTGATACCTGCTTCCTGAAAGAAAACAATGTTACTGGACGACTTTTATAGAGCTCTGACAGGGCTTTTCTATTGGCACGTATAATGTGCTGTAACAATAAATCACATTTTATTCACAAGAACACTATTTATGTGTAATTTTAGGAGACTAGTCATTCACAGAAATTTAGTTCTCGTGAGTAAACACTTAAATATAGAAGACTTAAGTAATAAATAATGATTTGCAAATTTTATGTTTCTAGAGTAAATACATCATTGTATCCATGGCAAAATAAATTCTTGAAACAGTTCTTGTGAAATAGACCTGATCTACAGTTCTTGTGAAATAGACCTGATCTACAGTTGAGTAATAGGAATTTGATGTAATGTGATATGTTATCACCAGAGGCATTAAAGAATAGTTTTGTTCTTTCAGATTTTGATGGCACTGAAACATCTACATTCAAAACATATTGTCCATTGCGATTTAAAACCAGAGAATGTTTTGTTATCGTCAGAGACAGCATTCCCACAGGTAGAGTACTGAAGTTGTTTTAATTCATATCTACAGCTTAAAGTGAATGATTGGGAATCACACATAAAAACATACTTTAATAGAAAATCTCTCACAGATACAACAAAACTAACTCTTCATTTCATAAAATTGATTATCTCTACAAAGACAATGTAAAAGCATTGCATAATTAGGACCCCACCATATCATGTTTAGTGTCCCACAGTAATATGCCTATCTGTTCTTCAACGTTTTGAGAAGATTTTCACAAATTTTATAAGTAATACTTTGAGTATGCCCTATTCAATTTTCAGATTTATCCGCTTTGTTGTTAAAGAATAATGGGACTTGGAATGTTCTAATAAGATGATAGCACTTTCTATGGCAAACAGTAACTTGAGATTACCTGAGAAGATTTTCATAGAATTTAAAGATAACATTTGGATTAAAATGAGAAAGACTCCTTCTGATTTTTATATTTTTTCAGTTTGTCATTATGGAGTTATGGGACTTAGATTTTTATTTTTTTTTAATATTAACGAGATGATTGCACTTTCTATGGCAAGTAATATTTTCTTAGTCCAGAGAAAAATTAAGGGTGGATATACCAACCTCGCCAATTCAACTACCCAAACAGATACATGTAGTTCAGTGGTAGATATACAATGGATTTATTGTGGGGCCCTTTCTGACTTGTCAGTTTCTAATTATACTTTTCAATAGGTCTGACGAGGTAAATGTCTGTTTGCCTTCAGAATTTGTTGATAAAGAAATTTCAATCTTTGTTTTGATCATTTTAACAGGTAAAGCTATGTGATTTTGGATTTGCTCGAATTATTGGTGAGAAGTCTTTCAGACGGTCTGTAGTGGGAACTCCAGCCTATCTAGGTAAGGCAGTGCATCATATGTCTTAGTTTACAGAATACTCCATGTTTGTAATAAAGAAATAGTGATTGAAGGGGAAGATACAGCTGTGTTCTGAGTATTAACTCTACATACACACTACTAACTATGATACATCTGAAACAAAGAATGATTGAAATTTAAAATATGTTTTTAACAGTTCTTTAGAATGTCCATAATGTGTGTGTATTCAACTGAATTTCAGCTCCAGAAGTGTTGAAGAGCAAAGGATACAATCGTTCTCTGGACATGTGGTCAGTTGGTGTTGTAATATATGTGAGGTAAGTTCAACTTGACCACTGACGGGCTAAGTCTTCCATACTTGATTGGTTTATGATTATATATGTACAAAATATAGTATAAACAGATTACGCTACATTGTAAGGTATATACACAGTCCAAAGAGATCAGAAACCGAAAGGGAAACAGGGTTGAAGTTTCTAATTTATGTAATTGTGTATCATTACCTTGTGATTATGAGTCGTGACGAAAGTTGACAGCATGTTGATTTACTGGTCTGCTTGTCACAACACATTGGATGCATAGTTTAGCAAGCTAATTTCTCCTATAGAACTAAAAGTTAGAATTTTTACATCATGCTTGGAATAAGTACTTGTATTGAATTTGTGCATGATGTCAAATTTCTATCTACTGTCTTAATGACATCATCTAGTTCTTTGGACACTAATGACATAACTATTACATCTAGAGATCAGATGCATCAGTGTATGTGTCTATTCATTCTTATCGAGGCATTCAAATAATGCCTGCTGTTGCAGCATACATTTGTGACATTTAAATGATGATGGTGTTGCAGCATACATTTGTGATGTTTAAATAATGCCTGATGTTGCAGTATACATTTG
Source organism: Ostrea denselamellosa (assembly GCA_024699665.1). Classification (NCBI taxonomy): domain Eukaryota; kingdom Metazoa; phylum Mollusca; class Bivalvia; order Ostreida; family Ostreidae; genus Ostrea; species Ostrea denselamellosa. The sequence continues at coordinate 12,983,835 of JAMZEH010000010.1, forward strand.
TGATGTTTAAATAATGCCTGGTATTGCAGCATTCATTTGTGACATTTAAATAATGATGGTGTTGCAGCATACATTTGTGATGTTTAATAATGCTGGTGTTGCAGCATACATTTGTGACACTTAAATAATGCTGATGTTGCAGCATACATTGGTGACGTTTAAATAATGCCTGGTTTTGCAGCATACATTTTCTTTCCTTCAAGTTTGAAGAATTATATCTTTGCATAGGCTGTGTCTGCAATTAGGGACAAAGGTGATGCATGATATTTGAGGAACTTTAAAAACAATAATTGATCAAAATTTTGAGAGTATGTTTTGAAAGTCACCTAAAATAATGAAAGTAAACATTGAGTTTGGAGGAGACAATCAGCTAGGATATGTTAAAGGACATGCTCTGTTTTATTACAGTTTAAGTGGTACATTCCCATTCAACGAAGACGAAGAGATTAGTGATCAAATCCAGAATGCTTCATTCATGTATCCAGCAACACCCTGGAAGGAAATCTCTCAGGAGGGTAGGTTCTTAATTCATATAGCACATGTTATTAAAATTGGCATTTTTAATATTTTTTAAAAATTAATTTCAAATGTTATAAGCCATGGTTTATGCATTAATTATTTAATAGCAAAATTTAATAGCTGTTTGTTTTATTTTGATATAAAATTTGATGAGAGAGTTGCCAGCATCTCGGTAGAGAAGAACTGGAATGGAATTGAAAACAAATCGCAGTTGAACTGTTTAACAATAAAAATTCCATGAAAGTGTGATTGGCATTTGAAAGCATGGCATGGTTATCTTTACAGTTTGAGATATATTTTTTGTATATTGTATGTGAAAAATAAAATAATTAGATTATTAGACATTAATTAGCTAATTAAGGCTAATTACATCAGTCGGAGAAAGAAGTAATTAGTCTATATTTTAGTTTGTAGATTATTTTTTGTCATTGCATAAGGAAATAATTGTTCGATGTTACCTTACAGCTCGAGAGTGCATCAACATACTACTGCAGACCAATCATAAAAAGCGTCCATCTTGTTCTAGTGTCCTCAGACACCCATGGTTGATACAGGTGCTTCACATATTGATGTGTGCTGCACGTGTGTACACCAGCTGTATTCAAACTGAACACATCCCAGCTCTATACTCCTCTACATACATATGTATAAACAGCAATACTCAGAACAGTGGGACCAGTTGTAACAAAATATGTACTAAGTAAAGGGTTTGTGTAGTGTAAATTATAGATTTATTGTTCATTATGTGTAAATTAAATAACAATGAAAGATGGCACTTTCTGAACTGGTATAATTTTTGCTACTCATGAGAAGAAAATAAAATTGTGATAATCGAACCCTCTCCTAGACATATTTCTTCTTCATATTCTTTTGAGAATGGTGAAACATGGGGTTAGTTGAAGTAAAAAGATAATAATCAAATTGATCTACCCTTGAGAGGTTAAGTGAATCGAAGCAGGGATCCATGGGTGTCACTATTGATCTTCAGAAGGGGTGTGTTCAGTTCTCTTGTTTTATAACACATCTTACAACTAAGCATAATAGCTATACACAGTTCATCTAGACATCATCACTTCTTATACAAGATCTGTAACACATCTTGATAGAGTTTTATCACCTGCAACAGATGTATTGAGTCTGATGGCTTTACAATGTAGTGTGTGGAATAGACAGACTTAACAATGGTTTATTTGCAGTGTCAGTTTGAGGCAATGCTTTTGCCAATATATTAATTTTTTGCTTTAGTACTATATGGAAATCTTTTTTAATTTTATAACATTTAGAGACAGAACTTTCAAGCATCATGCATTTTACTGGTGTCTCCGAACGTGAAAATGCAGCATTATTTACGTTTCTAACATTTTTACCTTTGGTATCTTTACTAATTGTAATGATAAGGATGTCCTCGCTGCAGTTGTAAACAATGTGCATATGAATACAGAACTTCTTGATAAATATTGTATGCATTATGAAAGTAAAATGTGAAGGTAAGAAATAAATTTCATTTTTGAAAATACATAATAGGAGTAAATATTGCATCACTTCATGTTGGCATAATGCATATTTGTTGAAGCACATCATGTCTCATGGAAAGTATTCTGGCGTGAGTAATTGCAGTTCAAATTCTCTTGTATTTTCAAAAATAAAATTTATTTCTTATATTCTATTACTTTTTTTTTTTTTCAAAATCCCCAGCATTTAAAATAGCCATGCTATATTTATCAAGATTCATATGCATATTTTACAAATGAAAACATTCATAAGAAAATGACTGTCATTACAATTTGTAAGTATATCAAAGGCTTGAAACATTGTAAATGTAAATGGAACTTAATATGCATGGTCATGCCCAAATTTGGGTGATGAAATAAGAGTTTTAAAGGTATTATGTTAAACTTTACATTGACATCAGCATCATGTGTAATGTCATAAGATGAACAGAGACGGATAATTTCATGGAAAAATACCAGTTATTTGAATCCAGAGCGTTTTATTTTTTCATAAGACTCCAGAAGATTTGTGCTCCATGTCTGAATGTATAGTTCCCTGATCAGTATGCCAAATATAATTATTCTAGATAATAAATTCATAGATTCTTAGAATTACTTCTGTATCATTTCAGAATTCATTGTTTTCTTCAGGATTTATAGATTTCTAGAAATCAATGCTAATTAAATTCTGAAAACTATATTAATTTTGTCATTCAGTACCAGGTTCTTTAGAAATTTCTTGAGTCCTCTTTTCAATTTCTTGGTAGTTGAAAAATCTCTGTAGCATCACTTCTACTATAATGTAGATGACGTATGTGACATGTGCATTTGTCAGACATGGAAATTTTAGTGCTGCATGAAATTATTAATAGAAGGTAGAATAATTTTCATTTCCACCTCTCAGTCCAGTGGAAATGAGCTGGCATTTGGAGTTGTGCATAAAGCATAGAATTTCATGATGTATTCAAGTTGAAATTCAATTTGACAAAAGCTTTTGCCTTCTTGCAGCCATCGATTTGATCAGTAACCTTCTCCAAGTCAAAATGCGCAAAAGATTCACAGTGGATAAGTCTCTCTCTCATTTGTGGCTCCAGGTGACGTGTTACCTCCCTTTAACATATCTTTTTACTTGGTGATAATATTTAGAACTACTCCCAGGAAATTATTTCAATTTAAGAAACACTTAGATTTAGAAAAAAAACATTTTCATACGATTTCTTCTTTGAATTTAGAGCTTTGCTTTCTTAATTTTGTTATATATCATCAAGTAGCACTTATCTTTAAAATCAAAATCATACATGTATCTTATTAGCATTATTCTTTTATAATTACTTTCATTGGCATCATAGCCTTAATACTCATTAGAATTTTAACGAACAATGCAAAATACTCAGACTTTTGAAAAATTGAAACTTATTTTTCGTATTGAGTTTAATTTGTGTAATAGTTATTGTAAGTAAAGTTTGAGTGAAATACGATATAAAGTATCCAGATAGTAAATTATGTAATGTTTTTAATATAGATTGCCAACTCTATTTGAGTAACATTTGTTTTTCCCCTTTTGTCAGGATTATCAGACATGGTGTGACCTAAGACAGTTGGAGGAAAATGTAGGGCAGCGCTATCTGTCCCATGAATCCGACGACGAGCGGTGGGAACAGTTCCGCAGAGAAAAGAATTTAGCACGATGGCAGGACACCGGAATGAAAGGTGTGAATGAAACTTACAAACTTGGCAAGTCTCGCAGTGAACGCACGGTTAATGCCAGTTCCTGAGTCAGTGTTGTGTTATTGGTATTTATCTTCTAATCGGACCAAATGTTGTCAGCTTTCTGTAATAAGACATCTTCTGTTTTCTGATGTTTGTCCATTATTCGGGGAGGAAAAAAATCTTACGGAAAATTTCTTGTCTTTCATCTTTTTTCTCAAATGTGCAAAACTTTATAGAATTTTTTTCATGATTGACGTATTTTGCTTTTGATGGAAGTTTATACCTTTTAATTGTAATATACTAGTTTTTATTTTTGGAAATCCCTTCAGTGTAAGGGCTTACAGGACTAATTATTGTGGTTTTGCATGTTGTCCTCTGTTTTATAAGATTTGTAAGATCATAGGCTGATCTACAACAAACAATCAAACTTGTTGTTTTTTCTATTGTCATGCACACTCACTTTGTTATGGGCACTTTCTATTGTTATACCTTTTTATTGTTAAATATTTTACGATACGCAGTGTCCAATGTTACGCCTTTGTCTCTGGCGCCCACCTGAGGACAAGGAAAACTTCCAGGTAAATACTGAGTGGGCGGCAAGGGTCAGGATCTGTTTTGTAGACTACAAGACTATGTGATATATTTTTCATTTATTTGTAAATACCATTTTACATTACACTGCTTTTGCTATAGTGAATGCTGGCCACAGACAATTTCTGGTGCATCTTTAGATCTTCCCACCTGTATCAGGTGTTGTCTCATTGGTCAGCATGGTCATTTGTCTGCATGATGAATTTTTACACAACTGTTCTTCCATTTATTGTTGTGATGTCACAATGTCCAGACAACTGGTTCATTTCTTCAAATTTATACAGTTGTTAGCCCACCCTTAACTTTACAGTCAGCCATGATTGAAATTAAGAGAAGTAGATAGTAGCCTGAAAGGCAGATGGTTGAATTTAGGCATTTTGTGAATCACTTTGTATAATCAGGATCTATGATCATTTACTGGAACTAGATTTTAGTCAGACCTTGTTAAAATCAAACCTATAACTGACAGTGTCATTGTCAATGCCTGATTCAATTAAAATTTATTGTTCAGAGGTCAATCTGATGTAAAGGTTGAAAATTCTCATATGGAATCAAATACTAGTAACTATACATATACTACATGAAATTTTGTTTTTAATTACCTCTGAACAATTTTCAAAATATCAAATAGCGTGTTTTCTGCTGTGAGAATATACACCAAGGCATGATGGTCTGCATGAATCAATACCTATATTCTTGACTGAGCATTTTGTAAATATTTCACAAGTGGACCAACTCACTGAACTCTAGTTGCCTGGACATAATTCTTATGTGAGATATATATATATATATAGATAGATAGATATATATTTTGATATTAACGTTTAAAATAATGTATATTCTGAGGGAATCTCCACAGCTCACAGTAATTATAAAGATGACATGATTCACATGTGACTTAATGAATGGGGGGAGAAAATGACAGTCACTTCACTTGACTCCATGAAAAGGGTGTTTTGGAAAAATAAGTCTTCTGATATTTAATTAAAATGTGACAAGCATTTATAGAAAAGTTTAGTCTTTGTGAAATTTGGCTTTTGACTGATTGTTTTCTTAATGTTTAAGTGAATCATGTTGAATATACACCTGTGTTAGTATAGATATAAGTAATATTAGATATATAGTTATTTAAATGATTTATATGATAGAAAGAAAATGCATAGTGTATTAGATAATGAAGTTCCCCTAATGTAGTGTGGGAACATATTGAGTTTTACTCTGAGTCTTGTGATTTTTTCTCTCTGATTAACCCCCCCCCCCCCATTTTTGCCTCAACTATTTCAAGAATTACTCATTTGTCTGCAGTTAATCTCTTATATGATATTTTGGAACATATTTACATTTAGATATCAGATATAGTGGTTTATAACATGTTTTCACAAGTATGTGTGCTGATTTTTGTTGGCTTAGGCTGAAAAACTTTTCAAAATAACTAGATATCCTCAGTAATCACAGTTACTAACAAATACTCCGAAATTTAAAAAAGTCATCAGATACCTGAATGTTATGGAATAATACAGTACATCATGATTTGAATGAAGAAACCATGAAATGGGTACATGTGTGTGCTGATTTCATGTTGCTTAATTTGGTTCCCACCTTAGGCAGGTGCCCCTTAGTAATCACTGTGTCAGTTATGTAATACTTGGATTATGCAGAGTAAGACCCCTTTCAGTTTTCAGATTTATCACAGTCTGTGCCCCCTCTTCTGACTTGCCAGTTTTGTATGACAGATGTGGTAGGAGTAGAGGTATTAAGGAACATCTTTAACAATTCCTGTCACAATTAAATCAAGTTCCCTTCCAAAGCAATGCCATTATAGATGTGTAAAGAAGATAGAATATCACAAAATTTATAATAGTTTTATACATATATGTAATATATGATAAATGAGAAAGTATAAGGGTAATATATTTACATGTGTATACTATGGTGCAGTGTTCATGAGAGCGAGCCAAAGTTTGTTGTTGATAAAATTAAGTCCATACTTCACACACAGATGATTATGTATTAAATCATGATACTCGCTTCACCTAAAAGCTCTGAGTAAGATTCAGACTGTCTCACAAACACATGCATTAGCAGGAATAATGACAAACATAATTTCGTTTCTTATTCACGACTTGATGCCAGATAGAACTTACCACATAGAAATGGATTGTATTCTGTATTATGTGATTAGCAGGCAGTTAGAATATATCTTGGCAGAATGCTTTCTCCTAATCATATTTTAAATAGCTTGGTAACATTTTGTGAAGACCAAGATAAATGTGTGTTTCTAGTCTATAGTGTTTGTGCTTTCATCAGTCATGCTTATAAGATGAACTTATACAAAATCAATTATTATTATTATATTTTGATCATAAAAGAAATCGTCATCGGTATATTGAGCATAAGAATTCCATGTATTTAAATAGAGTCTATAATATAACCTAAACTATTAATATAGAAGTCTTGCATATATGTAGAATTTTGTACACTCAGCATTCAATCTTTGCAGGGAGATTTTTTTTAAATCTGCAAATGCATTACAGAAGTTTGAGTATATAGATGATATGGCAGCCATAGAAATATCATTACACATTTCATTATTAAATTCTGAATATTCAATTTTTAGGATTGTTTTTCTTACGGATTCAAAAATATACAGGTGTTGAGTTTTATTTTAGGTTTATATTTTGTTATTTGTTAAGGCAAATATTAAAAATATTTCATCACCTGGAAAGGGGGGGAGGGGGGTGGTTAAAAATGTTTAAATTTATTTTCATAACAAAGACTGATGGAAGTTCTGTCTATTTTCATGATACATCCCCATTTCATTTACCATCACACATTTAAACAGACAAATGTTATATTTTCTTTTTATTCATTTGACTCATTGTCCAAACCAGAATCTCAAAACGTAGGAACCTCAAGTACAGCTGATTATGAAATTCTAAATGGCCGTTGGTGATCTTTTTGTGGTGCAGAAGAATCAGGGTCATTCAGCAGATAAATTTTTAATGTTATCCAACCAATGTGGGATTTTTGGATAAAATGGGAATCAGACTTATTCATCAGACATAAGAAAACAATGACATGTATTTTGAAAGGAAATTAACATTTGTTCAGTTTCATTATTGAATGAATTTTAGTGATGTTGCAATGCGAAAATATGGAAATTTTTGATTTGCCTGAGAACTTGACACTTTAAGGAGTACTTATGACCTGCTCTCATTCGATAATATTCTACATGTACTACACCTCAGGTGTGACACTTTATGCAATAATATTATAGCGCTAGTTATTGTATGTTGACTACTCTGGAAATGTGTGATGTTATGACATGTTCAATAAAGATGGTAATAGGTGATAGCCAGTCTTGACACTTGTGGGAATGTAATTTGGGCAACTTTTAGCTCACCTCAGCAGAAAGCATGTGGACGTTTCTGACCAATTCTGTCCGTCATCTGTGTCCGATAACTTTTCACTATTTCATTTTCTTCTTCAGAACTTCAATCAAACATTCCACAAAGTATCTTTTAGGTGAAAGGGAATATGATGTTGAAAATGGGACGTTATCCTCATTCAATGTAGATTCAGGTTTCTTCAAGATCTCGGGGGTCAAGAATGGTCATTTAAACAATTGATAAGAAAACTTTTCAAGAGCCACAATTCTTTGACCTCTCAAATGACTAATGTGCAAGTATTTTCTTGTAGTAGAGAATGAAGTTGCTGAACCAGAGACAATCTGATGGGGGTAGCTATAGAGTTTTACATAATAATACAGATATAAAAGAAAAACCTATTAGAAAATTTAATTAATTTTTTTTTTTTTGGTAAAGCTTAAGTCTACTTTTTATCAATTTAATCAATATGCAGGCATCTGTATGTGGTATAGGTTCAAGTTTGTTCCACGGGCAATTACATCACTAGGGTTTGAATTTACCTTGAAAGAGTATTTGTTATAGTTAATTCAAATCCCAGCGATTTAATTGCCTGTGGTTTATTTAAAATATTACTGAATACCAGGGTGAGACCACAGCAGATTTTTCTGGATAAAGGCACTGACGTTTGAGCATGACATAAAATCTGTTCATTAAAAAAGAAGCAAGTTAAATCAGAAAATGGAAATATAAGGAATAAATGTCCAAGTTATTTTGTGGATACACATACAGTAGAAGTATGAAGTAAATTACTCGTATAGCAGCATTAAGCTAATTACTGTCACTTCAACAGATAGATTTCAGATTTACAGACTATGACGAGGCTTTATAGTGCATTATCTTGTTCTCAAAATTGAATTTTCCTCTCAAACATGAGTAAATAATTAAGGGTTATTTTTCTCACATGTATTCACCGATGAGATAATTCCAAATACTTATTCACAGTAAGAAATTTATTGGGAATTTGGGTAAAATGCAGTCTGGCATGTTTCATACCAACAGTTAGACTGTCCTTTACTTACTGATTTTGACTGCGGATTAATCCGTTTTCCCAGTCAGAATATTGGACTCCAGATGGGTGTGACCGGTCGACAGTGGATGCTTACTCCACCAGGTCCCACCACTGGTATGTCTAGGGGTCCGTGTGTGTTCAACTCTTAATTTTGTATTGCTTATAGGAGTTACGAGATTGATCACTGTTCGTAATATTCACCTTTTCATAAAATGAACTGGCAATTTAGATATGACACTAAGTACCATCATATTCCATGATGATTCAGAATTCGGCCTATATAAATTGTAATGCTAAACTTGCGCAATTTAGGATTTTTTGATTGAGGATTAATTTTCTATCTCCATCATTAAGATAAAACGTGCTTGTATCGAAATGTGCTTTGAGTTGAGTGGTTGCACAATCGAAGTAGAATGGCGGCTCAATCAATTGTTTGGTTTTTTTTACGTCGAAGAATTTCAAACGGGATGTAGGCTCTTGTTGCACAACTAAATCTATCGAAACTGCATAATCGATAACTGCAGAAGGTATGTTATATGTAGGAGTAAAATATTTTGAACTGGATTCTTCAGATTTCTAATTGATTTCTGAGGGGCAGTCTTGGGATTTTTAGTTAAATGAGGATTTTGACAATTTTAAATCTTCCCAAAGCTCCCAAACTAATGCGCTAAACGTAGATAAAATGCGAGAAATATAATTCTTCACTGTTTACTCGTGTGGGATAAGGAATTCCACCTCGGGGACAATGTTTGCTGATAAGGACTCGTCAAAGTTTCGCCCTAGACTGCGAATCTTGTCCCCTCGGTGGAATTTCCCACACTCGTACTAATGAAGGATTCTGTCAATCTTACATGGGTCTTAATCCGGCCTCAGACTGACTAAGCAACAAACAAACATATTAACGATTTTATTTTCCTTGCGTAACATTTCCGCCGTTGCTTGTGGAAAATGCGATTTTGACGTAGCGTAACCGTTTTGTACCCAGACCTGCTCGTCAGTCCGATTGCCTTCTTGTTTTAGAGTCTCAATGCTTTCTCACATCTCTAGTTATAAAACAAGAGATTTCTGTTACAACCACCCAAATTTAAGGCAAAGTATTTATTGGTTTGTGAGAAAAATAAAAACAAAAGATTTTTGTGACGATTATCCAAAATTGCTCTTATATACTTTGTGCAGTCGTTGTACGTTTACAAGTGTGCAAAACTGTACGTGATACATTGAGAGATTTATATAAACATCATCCAATTATTATTAAGTGAAGACGTTATTTGAACTGACCAGTATTGTGTCCGGATCTCTTTTATAAAATACGTTTAGTGGCGGATCCATAATTTCCGGGAGGGGGGTGTCGTTAAGTCTGAGAGCTGTCTTGGCATAGGAACTGCAGTTTCAGTCCATGTCACAATTAAGCGATTTAAAATGTCGAACTGTTATGAACATTCTGTCTTATAGTATCTGAAGCAGCGCAGTTTTCCATATTACTATTATTATTATTATATTACGGATTCCATGTCGAAAAAGAAACTCCATGTGGATACGGAGATGCCATTTCGATACGAAAGTATATGGAGCGCCAAATTAACGTAAACTCAAATAATTGAAGACATCTTTAATTACTTGAAGATATCATCAATTCATTTGATGCGCACAACAATTAAAGATTTCTTCAACTAATTAATGATATCTTCATTTCTGATTTATTGCGCGCATTAATTGAATTGATGATAGCATTCATTATTCTGCTGAATTGATGCATGCTATGATTGAATTGTTGCTCTCTTCAAATGAATCAATGATATCAACAATTGAATTGATGTGCTCTACAATTCAATTAAAGATAGAAATAATTGAATTCATGCGAGCGTCAATTCAATTAATGAGCGCAATAAATAAATTATTGCTCTCTTCAATTGAAGTAGTGATATCAATAATTGAATTGATGCAATCAGTAACTGAGTTATTGCTATTTTCAGTTAATGATATCATTAATTCATTTGAAACGCGCAATGATTCTTTCAGAGAGAGGAACTGTAATTAGAGATGTCTTTAATTCAATATATCCAAAATTGAATTAATGATCTCTTTAACTGAATCGTTGATTTCTTTAAATGAATTGATGCGCTCGTTAATTCCTTATAAAAAGCATTGTAAATTAATCAAAGTTATCTTCAATTGAATTAAGGTGATCATCAAATCATTTATACTGAGCTCTAAATTAATTTTTGCGAGTAATACTTCTACCACATTGATACCATCGTTAATTGAATTGATGAGAGCAATAACTGGATTGAAGCGCGCCTCAAATCAATTATTGCTCTAATCAATTAATTGATGCGCACATTAATTCAATTTATGAGAGCAATAATTAGATTGATATCTTCAAATAATTAAAGATATCTTTAATTATTTGAGTTTGTGTTAAATTGGCACTCCACAGAAATATGATGTCGATACGGAAATTCCATGTCGATACAAAAATACCATGCCGATACGAAACAAATCGGCCATAGGTTAATATTTTACATCTGAATTTAACACACTGTTTTAAATCTAAACATTCAACAAAATAATCATATAATGAGAACACGTGTATATTATGTATGCATTCAACAAAGTCGACAGCAGATTTGGATTTTGTGGCACCGTTAAGATGCCATTTTCGGCATTTTGACATAAAAGAACATTTCTTCCAGAAAACAGATTACTAACATATGCAAACTTTATAAATAGATTTCTTTTTGTTTGTTTACAATGTTGTCTTTAGTTTTAGCAAAATTTGGTGTTCAACGCAGTTCTCTTGTTTTAAATTTTTGAGAGAAAACAAAGATAAGCAAAAATAGCATTTTAACTACATTTGAGTGATACTAGGGAGTTTCTTGTACTCGAAATGTTGTATTATATGTGTGAAATATGTAACGGCGTAATAATATATGTAATGGATATGGTCTTCGTTATGAAATAAAATAACATTATGTTTGACCTATCGACGGGGGTCAAGAACGGTTGTCGGGTATTAAGATTGAGACACTGGTGAGTAGAAGAATCGAGACTAGAGCCTTGAAATTCAGATCTGGGTACCGATTGGTCTGCTTAACTGTAGATTATAAAATTTAAAGCACTTGTTCGTGTTAGAAAAAAAACTATTCCTTTTCGTTTCTCGATAGACTATATGTGTATACTATGTTATTTATTTGTAGAATGATCTTTACCTTGTGTACCAGTTTTTGGAAGATCCACGTGATCTGCGAAAGACGACCGGATGGTCAAAAGATGCACAAATTTTCCAGCCATTCTGTCTCCGTTGTGTATTTTTACTTTTTTCAAATGTAAACTTTTAAACTTACTTTGTGGGAAATCATACAGAGAACACTTAGGAAGAGAAATAATTGTTATTGTTTATGCAGATGATGCATGCATATATACGGTATTTCTAGGAATATAACCGGTATAGGAGTTCTTTGTCTCGTTATGTCGCTGGGCTACCTCTTGGAATATACTGGTTAGTACTATGTGGGGACGGAGTTGCAAATCGTACTCTTTGACATTCTTTCGTTTGTTTTCTGTGTACTTTTTACACAGGTTTTTGTAAATTATGACGTCTGTATACTAATACAGATGTCGTAACTTATTTACAGAAACAAGTGCCTGTGACGTTTTAGCCGAAAAATGTAGGGGTGTTATATTTCCCCACTGTGCCGCCAAATCCCTACAGCATATTGTCTTGGTATGAAATTTTACGTTGTCACGATAGGAATATACCGGTATGTTTTCTCCACAGGAATATATTAATATCTTGTCTTGATAGGAATATACCGGTGTGTTTTCTCCACAGGAATATACTGGTATGTTTTCTCCATAGAAATATACTGTTATATTTTCTTCATAGGAATATTCCGATATGTTTTCTCTATTGGAATTTACTGGTATGTTTTTGCCATAGGAATATACCGGTATGTTTTCTCCACGGGAATATACCGGTATGTTTTCTCCATGGGAATATACTGGTGTGTTTTCTAATGGGAATATTTTTTTCTTGATAGTAATCAAAAGCACTTGTTTCTGAAAATAAGTTATGATGTCTGTATACTAATAATAACACGTTGTATTATTAATATACAGACGTCATAACTTATTTACATAAACAAATGCCTGTAATATGAATATACCGGTATGTTTTCTAGATTGATGGGAATATACCGATATATATATATATATATATATATATATATATATATATATATATAATATCGTCGGTATTTTGTCTCCAAAGTAATATGCTGGTATGTGTCTCAATATGAATATATTGATATGTTGTCTACATGGGAATAGACTGGTATGTTGTCTCCATAATTATATACTGGTATGTTGTCTTCATGGGTATATATTGGTATGTTGTCGTGATAAAAATATACTGGTATGTTGTCTCACAGAAATAATGTCATTTATTGTCTCGATAAGAATTACCGGTATGATATCTTGAGTTTGATATTGGTATGTTGTTTTCATCAGAATATACCGGTATGCTGTTTCGATAGAAATATTATCGGTATGTCGTTTCGATAGGAATATTACAGGTATGTTGTTTCGATAGAAATATTACCGATATGTTGTTTCAATAATGGAGTTTATTGGAATATATTGTCCTGACAGGAATATGCTAATTTAAAATACATGCATATCAGTATGTTTTGTTTATGATAGAAATATACCAATATGCTGTGTTGGAAATAGGCATGTCAGTATGTTTTCCCAGTGATGGGAGTATATATTGCTATGTTTTCCCAATAATGAGAGTATGTATTGGTATGTTTTCCCTATAATGGGAGTATGTATTGGTATATTTTCTCTATAATGAGAATATATATTGGTATGTTTGTTTGTTTGTTTGTTTGTTTGTTTTTTATTTATAGTCGCCTGAGCAATTTTTCAGCTATCCGGCGACTGTTATATTGGTATGTTTTCCCCTATGAATTGGTATATGTTTTACCTATGATAGAATTATAAAGTATGTCGTATTATTGGTAAGTGTCCTTGTTCACTAAATGAAAGTTTTTGAGATACTATGTGTCTTTTACGTTCTCCTGCCTGTCTTCTTTAACCCCCAAATCATCCCCCCCCCCATATCTAACTCCCACCCTCACCCCCAGCCCCAAAACTTTGAATTCCAGTATCAAAAGACATCTGTGTGTAGTGTAACATACTCTCTCTGATTGCACATTCTGTATGCACCAAGAAGAAAACTGGTTTATATATGTTTATGTACTTTTATAATGCATATTACCGTAGCTGTAATCTGATAAATAAATGTCTTAATCATACGCTTTGTTACATTTTATGTATTTAAACGGATGAAGACGACCAGAAATAAGATTGTCCATCATGAAAAAAAAAAAAGCCTCAAATCAGTAATATGTATATTTAACCAATCTCGGAAATGGAGGGGGTCATGACCTCTCTGGATCCACGTTGATATGCTATAAATTTTCTGAAAGCAAACTTGGGTGTTCAAAGTTCTTAAGTTTTTTCAAAGCAAAAACTGGCATTTTTACACGTGCCAACCGATGAAAACGAAAGCCAAGGTATCACTGATAGACGTCTTTACCGGGAAATAGATTTCCTACACAATTCAAGAAAAACAAGGACCCGGCTAAACGGATACTGCTTTGCACCATGTGACCTTGTAATAAAACATAAATAAATGTTTTCAGTGGCCCTGACCTTTTACATAAATTCTTGAACATCGTGGGTGACAGAGTGTCATTCATGAAAGTCTTTAAAATTATTACTTCTGTCTGGCGAGTCAAAAATGGCCATTCTACTCTCAATCATTTGAAAATCGGTAGCGTTTGACATCTTTTTTTTATTTTCTTTAAATGTCGGAGAGAGAGAGAGAGAGAGAGAACATTAGTCGGGTGATTTTTCTGAAAGGGGTTTCCTTTCGGAGTTACAGGTATCCGAATTTTTTGTAGTGAATTTTGGGGTTTCCTTTCGCAGTTTACAGATAGCCGAGTGTTTGTAGTGAATATTGGGGTTTCCTTTCGCAGTTTACAGATAGCCGAGTGTTTGTAGTGAATTTTGTGTATCATTTCTTTTTCAGTGATTGACCATGATCAATAATTTGTACTGAAGATTACCTGCCGACGGAAATTAAAATTTTTATGCATTTTTAAGTAATACTCAGGACTGAAAGGTTTGCAAAAATGAAATAGAAATGTTGCTTGAATCATGTGCAAGCGGAAGTTTGGAATTTCTTCCAGTGAATTTCAGACCGTGAAGTAACATTGGAAACCAAGAAACAACAAATTTTGCAAACAAGGTTGTGTTACAACCACCGTTGATGAGAAGTTGTATATATCTCTTCAAATAATTTATGATATCTTTAATTCCGAATTCTCGCCATTGCTTAATTGACGCGCGCTATAATGGAATTGCTTCTCTCTTCAAATGAATTGGTAATTTATCAACATATTGAATTGACGCGCGCTATAATGGAATTGCTTGCTGGTCTCTTTAAATTAATTGATAATATCGATACATTGAATCGATGTGTGCTGTAGAGCAATAAATCAACTAATGCACGTATCAGTTCAATTATATAATACTTGAATTATTGCTCTCTTCAAATGAATTGCATCAAAGCATTTATATCGAGTTGCATATCAAAATTTGCGAGCAATAATTCCACCACATTGATGCACGCATCAACTGTATTCTTGAGAGTAGTAATTGAATTGATGCGCTCATCAAATCAATTATTGCTCTCATTAACTGAATTAATGCGCATCAAATTAATTATAATATCATCAATTGAATTGATGCGCATGGTACCTGTAATTGAAATGATACCCGTAGCAATCAAAATGAGGCGCGCATTAATTTGATTATTGCGCTCCATAACTGAATTCATGATATCTTCAAATATAAATTATTTGAGAATCGTTGCTCTCCTTAACAGAAACGATTCGTGCATTGATTCCGCATACAAAATGGTTGTAGATAATTAAAGATATCATCAAATGAATTAAAGTCATCATTACATCATTAAACAGAGCATCAAATTAAATTTGCGAGCACCACATTGATGCGCGTATTAATTTAGTAAATTACTGTTTTCCTCCACTGAATTGATGGGCGCATTAATTCACCCGTTGAACGCAATCATTAACGCGATGCGCGTATAAATTCAATTGATTGATTGATTATGATTTTACGCCGTATTGGCAATATTTCAGCCATTTTACGGCGATTTATTGACTGAACCCAAAAAAAAAAAAAAATAAATAAAATCGCAATCTTTAAAAATTGTATAATATGATTGTCAGTATTTGTAAAATGTTCTTGCATTGATTGCATATCATTAAAAATATATTCTGTATCGGTGAAAAATCACTACATTCTAAACGAATGTGATGTATAGTTAGTGAACAGTCACAAGATATTCATTTGATGAGAGTAATAACCTATTTGATGATCGCATCAATTCAGTTGTCACGCGAATATATTTGAATTGATGATATCTCTAAATAATTAAAAATATCTTTAATTATTTGAGTTCGTGTTAATTTGACGCGCCATACGTTATCAATTAATAGCACTAGTATATGAATTTACACAAAATCAAATAATTGAAAACGTCTTTAATTATTTACAGATGTCATCAATTCGTTTGATGAGGGCAACAATTCATTTAAAGATCTCTTCAAATAATTCATAAATATCTTTAAATCAAAATTAATGGATTCTTAATAGCATTAATTATTCTGCTGAATTGATGAGTTCTATAACTAAATTGTTGTTCCCTTCAAATGAATTGATGACTTCAAATGAACTGATGATATCAATAGTTAAATTGATGTGCGCTATGATTCCACTGAAGCAAGCAATAATTCAAATAATGCGCACAATAATTGCATTATTGTCCTCTTCAGCTGAATTAATTATATCATCAATTCTATTGATGCGTGTGATCATTGAGAGAGAGAGAGAGAGAGAGAGAGAAAATAAAACGTGTAAAGTGAGGACAATTTATCACCACTTGACTGAACGGCACTATGGAGACAAAAATCCTGTCCTCACAATTACATCCTCATACATGTGACTATTAGCACGTGACCAAC
Source organism: Ostrea denselamellosa (assembly GCA_024699665.1). Classification (NCBI taxonomy): domain Eukaryota; kingdom Metazoa; phylum Mollusca; class Bivalvia; order Ostreida; family Ostreidae; genus Ostrea; species Ostrea denselamellosa. The sequence goes on from JAMZEH010000010.1 coordinate 13,000,699, forward strand.
AGCGCGTGAAAGATATAGATACAAAATGTTAGTGAGGACAAGTTGGGTGGGGACATGCCTTTGCTAATATTTTCTCCCAAAACCATTATTTTCATAACTCGAAAGAGAGTTTTAAAGTGTCCCTGTAACTATACCTAACACAGTACATTTTTGCTTTTAAAATACGTATGTGCGTATTTTATTCTAGAAATTGTGAGGACGTCCTCACTTCACATGGTTGGTCGGCGAGAGAGAGAGAGAGAGAGAGAGAGAGAGAGAGAGCATTTAATAAGATATATCTTCAATTCATCATATCCAAAATGAATTAGTGGCCTTTTTATAACAAAATAAAAAAATACCTAGTGAAGGTTTGATTTTAATCAGACTGGATGCAGGTATCAATTCAATTAGTAATTGCCCACAATAATTCAATTGATGCGCGCCTCAAATGACATGTAACGCGCGCAATGTCTCGATGGATGCGCACATCGATTCAATCGATGAAATTGATTTGATTACGTGCAGTAATTTGGAAAAGCGAAATTTCTAAATAATTAATGACACCTTCAGTTATTTGAGCTGAAATGTTGGCGCTCCATATACACATCGTTGTATATCATCGTAATTATGCAGGCTCGTTGACGGGAGATTATAACCCTCAGAAGGTCTGGATCTCTTTGAGCAAAATCTTGGCATCAATTTGGGCATTTATATTTATTTTCTTGGGGGGGGGGGGGGGGTTGCCAATTTCCCCTCAACTTCTCTGTTTATTGTAATATATAAAAAATCTGTTCCTTCTGATATGCTCTGGGTGTTGTGTTATATCTATTTGTTATTGTGAACGGTCATCAATCCTCTCTTATCGATGATGTATTTACGATGTCATGGTGTAAAGTAAATAAATAAAAATCTCAAAGCGCACAAAACTTGACATTTCGCGGGAATGACAGTTACCTCCCATGTCGAATCTTTACCAATAGATGTCACTATAATAGGCACTTCCGGTTATGATTAACAACAGTAGATAGTAATAGAAGGCAAACGTATCATGTTTTCGTCGCTTTAGCTCATTATATATTGGATTATTCAAAATGGAGACAGTCAGACGGATTGCCATTCAGTCCAACGCTCACTGTATGGAGATGTTATCAGAAGTACAGCCATATTTAGTGGAGGTTGCATATTTTTTCTTCTTTCTCTCCAGACACATGACTTTGCCATTATTTCAGGAATATGTCCAGTCTGAGTTCTACAAACAGAACAACCTGAAAGCTACTGTGACAGAGCCATGGGAATTGTACGTGGGAAATGGTTCTAGCCTGTATAACGTCGCTCACCGGGAAAGCACTCTAGCAATATTAAGTTTACAGATTGCTGAAGGGTTACCGGCAGTTGTAACTGTGATAATCCTTGGAGCTGTGAGTGACAGAACGTCTCGGAGAAAAATTCTGCTCTGGATGCCCTCGCTGGGAGGCATTCTGCACTCGTTGATATACATTCTGATCCTGTACACAAGCTGGACTCTAGACGGATTGTTCATGGCTTCAGCCTTAAGAGGGCTAAGTGGCAGCATGACAGCATTTTTAGCTGGGAGTACATTCTTTGCTATTAATACAACACAACGAGAAAAACGCTCATCTCGTCTTGCTATACAGGAATCTCTGAATGGCATAGCTTATGCTATAGCTAATATAATGGTTGGTTACTGGGTCCGGGCTAGTGGTTTTCATCAGCCATTTTGGTTCACGTTAATTTGCAGTTGTATTGCGTTCCTTATTTCTTTCTTCCTTGTAAAGGAAGTGAAAGTAGAAACCAATAACTCTAATAGATATGACACAGAAAACTGTTGTATAGACACATTCAAACCAATGGCAAGGTTTTTCAAATGCAAGGAAAGGAAACTCCTTATCATGTGGCTAGCTATTCTAGCATTTCAGAGCTATGCCTGGGTTCATCTTGGACAAATCAATACCCTGGTTCTGTACTTCACTGGATCTCCATACCACTGGCAGTCTCACAAAGTGGGAGTCTTCCTGTCTGTTGCCATGGGTGTGGCATCCATTGGGGTGCTGTTTACACCCCCAGTGTTGAGGAACTGGTTTTCTGATATCCACATCACTTTTGGGGGCCTGTTCTCCAAGGCTGTTGGAACTCTTTGGCTGGCTGTTGTTCAAAATGAAGTTGTTATTTATTTTGGTAAAATAATTTAATTTTCTTGTTATTTCTCAAGTTTGACATTTTAAAATCATTATTGTAAAATATTTGTAATCATTCATTGCCCATTTATTCTACAAGCATGTTGCCAATTCCACTCTACCCCCCCCATTTGAGGTTGACACCCATTAAATTTTGTACATTTTTTGTTATTTTTGCGTAATCACCACCACAGAAATTTTATTTCCTAAATAATATGTCAGGGATTTATGTACATTATTTTTTACTATCGGAAAAGAGTACCTTTCATTCTTTGACAACAAATGAATACTGTATAGTGAGTTATTTCTACTGCTGTAATTTTTTATGAATTTTGGTTCAAAAGAGGTGATTTGAATTTTTATGCATTATATTTGTACAAATTATGTATGTCGGTAAAGGATAAAATCATCGAATATAAAAGTCCAGACCAATGTTTGTTAGCAGATTGAATGCATTTACATACAATTGGGGTGTCCATGGCCAAGTGGTTAGAGCATTGTGCTCAAAATTACAAGGCCTCTCACCTCTAGTCGGTGTGGGTTTGATTCTCACTCGCACCGATATATGTGAGAAAGTTTGACGGTTTACTTTCGGAAGGTTGGTGGTCTCTTCCCAGGTATATTGTATCTGGGCTCTCTCCTCCACCAACAAAAAACTGGATGCCACCAGATAACTGAAAAATTGTTGAGTGTGGTGGAAAGCAACAAACAATCAATCAATTAACATACAAATTTGCTATACAAATACCCGATGTACAAAAAAAATTGTTCCTGTGATAATGAGTCATTGAATTATTATAATATATTATTCATTTACCTTTATATACCATATGCCCTTCATTTATTCCTGTTTTTGGAATATACATATCTATGTATCATTATTGTTGTGCATCACGTGACTAAAATTGTTCTAAAATACCAATAGCACTAATTCTATAGACGCTGAATGGCAATCAATGTTACGTTCATACATATGATGTTGAAAATTTACACATGGTGTTTTTTAGACTTCTGTGAAATTTTACGTGTTTAAGTTTTACAGATTTATAAAACTCATAAAAATTAGCAGCACGTAAAAAATACCCATTATACAATATTTCCCCTTCCACAGGTAAAAACTTCCTTCCATTGTAGAAACTATACAAAAATAATTTTTACATATTCAAAGTCATTTTCTATTATTATCAAAGTCTTACAATATATATAAATAATCAGTAATGAAGTTTTGAGATATTTTGATCTGAAGATACCCCTCATTCCCTCCTCTGAAAGCTCACATTTAGTCTCAAAATTCCCCTTAAATATGGCATTTATCATCACAAAAGTTGAATATATCATTGTCATAATATATATTTTCATTTCAAACAAAATTGTGTTCATCAAATTCATTATAATTCTATATATTTTCTTTCAGCAATATTCCTCTTGGTTTTGGAGTTGATTCCGTTCCCAATGCTTAGAGCTGTGGTGTCAAACAGCATTGATACAGCTGATCAAGGTGCTAGTTAAATTTTTGAACATTTAGAGTTAGATATGTTCCAATTTTATGTTAAAAGTTTAATAAAGATATCAATACTATGGTATTCTATGAATAGAATAAAGCAAAAAAAAAAAAAACCCCAAAAAACTATGTTTCTTGAGATATAAATGAAAGTAGTTTCAAAAGATAATCTGTCTTTTTACATACTTTCTTTCCAAATCTAGCACAATGCTGGCCAAGTGATTGTATTATTAGCATACAATGCGCTTTTTCCATGCAATTCTTAGGTCTGTTTATCTAACTGCTCTTGATTATTTTACAAATGATCTAGCATAATGAATCTAATGTAATGCGTTCACTCCTGTATCTCAGTCGAAGATGCCCAAGAGTTAGATTAGTGAAAAGGAATTAAAATTTTCAACCTATTCATTTCAAAACTTCAACAGTCATTATATTTTGCCATTGTAGATGATTATTAATCGTGTTTGGAAACAAAAAACTTAATGTTTGTATGTACTTTAATATTTTGTCCCAAAATGCAGGTATAATCCTAAAATATTAAATATCAATGGACGAGCTTGTTTTCATCAAAGTTTAAACTTTATGTTTTGATGATTAACGCAAACAAGTTTTGCACTTAGAGTAATATGATCCATGTGTTTGGGTCTTGTTAAGTTTGCAGTGAAAAGTTTGTCAGAAAATGAAGGACATTTGATCAAATCTTTAAAAAGAAAGAGAGAATTCGTTAAGCAGAATTTACTGGACAAGTCCCAAAACACAGGAAATATCTTTGTTTCAAAGAAATTTTGCTTCCATTCAGTGTGTTAAGAAGAGCAATGGGACATTTACAAAAATAAGCAGAATATTAATTATCATGCATGCAAATGTCTGAATCTCAGTGAACATCAAACAAAAGAATTGTGTTTACACCTTAGGGATGTGTCTTCATCTGTATATTGATTTTATCATGATGATTCGATAATGTTCGGAATGATACTGTATTTATACCAGCATCAAACACAATGCACCATTAATGTTGTTTCATTGATATTCTCCAGGGTCCCTGTTTGCTCTGATGCATTGTGGAGAGGGAATTACCTACTTCCTGGCTCCGTTTATGTTCCAGTCACTCTACGCTGACAGTATTGACTACTTCACGGGATTCGTATTTGTGTTGTCCGTCATCCTGCTCATCATTCCTGTGGGATTTGTCATGTAAGTAAAGGAGCAGTAGTCACTGGCTATATGTTGTTGAGGGGAATGGCTGTGGTCAAAGTTGATTTGCATACCATATACTCGTAACCTGCTAATTTTAGCTTAGATATAATATTTCACAAAACTGAATCAATATCTTATAGATTAAATTTTTGTATATCAAAATTTTTGAAATCATTGCAATGGTACTAAAAGGATGAGGCTTTATTATTTCATTTTTTGCAAGAATATTTTTATGAATTCAATAAGCCTCTAAAATTTCTAAGATTTTCTACAACAAAAATAATCAGACAAGTAATTTTGACATTGTTATGGTTTTATACACAGTTACCATCTGATTAAAATCAAATTCTTTGATCCATTCATGTAGGTCACAAGACATCTACATGAAGGGATCAAAGGTTATGATTTTAAATCAAATTGTACACAATTAAAGAAAATGACTTTTTTTTAGATAATGAACATTGTAAATTTGATTTACATCAAAGGCAAATTTACTTTAATTCAGTTTAAATTCTTTGTTGCTGAAATTTATAATCCAGCTATCTCGTATGAATTCAAATATTTGCCACACTTTTTCATAGCATATTAATCATACAATTAGTTGAATTTATGACCCAACATAGTGAAGTTGAAAATAAAAATCATTCTGACGATGGCTCACAGTATATTTTTCTATTCACTGCCATGAGCCTGTAATATGTACTTGCCAATATATGTAATATCATAATACTATACCAGTTCTGGTACAATTTTTAGCTCACCTGAACTGAAAGCTAAAGTGAGCTTTTCTGATCACCCATTGTCTGTTTATAAACTTTTCACATTTTTAACTTCTTCTCCAGAAACACTGGGCCATTTTCAACCAAACTTTGCACAAAGCACCCTAGGTGAAGGGGATTCAAGTTTGTTTAAATGAAGGACCATGCTCTTCTCCAAGGGGAGATAATAGGGAAATAACAAAAATACACTGACAAATTTTATTAATCTTCTCCAGAACCAGCAAGGCAATTTCAATCAAACTTAGTAGAAATCATCATTGGATGAAGGAAATTCAAATTTGTTCAAATGAAGGACCATACTCCCTTCAAAGGGGAGATAATCACTAAATGCAAAATATTTAAAAATTTTCTCAAGAACCACTGGACCAGAAAAGTTGAAATTTACATGAAAGCTTCCTTACATTGTGCAAATTCAGGTTTTTAAAAAAAAACAAAAAAAACATTGGCCTCCAGGGGTCAGGTAGGGCCATAATAGGGGATCAAAGTTTTACATGCAATTATATAGGGAAAATCTTTATAAATCTTCTGAAGAAGAATTGGGCCCAAAAAAATTCAAATTTATATGACAGCTTCCTGTCATATTGTAGATTCAAGGTGACTCAAGTGAGCAATGTGGCCCATGGTCCTCTTGTTTTAGAATTGTTGGACAGTAGAGCTGTATATTATATAATTTACATTGGCAGTGCAATAAAGTTTCTGGCAACTGGTCAGCCAGGGGAGTATGAGAGGATGGACGGGGAGACAGAAATGACCACTGGAGAGGAAGTGCCCCTCCCAGCCAATCAGGAGGGCAAGGACATCAGTGTCATCCCAGTCTCAGGCAATCAGAATGTGATTAATACAGAGGCGACCAATGAAGATGCGACAGAGCCAGTAGCTGTGTAATATTTGGAGGTGTTGAATTCTTGCAGTTTATCATGAGGAAGTCAAGGTGTCAGGAATACAGCAGGCCCTCAGAATTTAAAAAGGGCTCATGTGATGTTTTAAAGTAGAATTTCAAAATATGTCTCCACCCCCACCACTCATACAATGGATAATGGTCTGGATATTTACAGGCCACCATTGTTGTTCATGGTGATAAAGTAGAAAAATGTGATTATAATATAGTATTTCAGGACAGAATATAATTATGTCAAAGCTTTTATTGTTGTTATGGCAATCTGTGATTGCTTCATTTGAATAATATCAGTGCTTTACAGACCAGCTTTATGAAAGAAAATAATTGCAAGAATTAATTACACTGTTTATATTTATTAATTACACTGTTTATATTTATTAATTACACTGCTCATATTAAGATTTTTAGGGAGGAATATTGTTATTCAGAGTCACTTTCTCGATGTCTTTGTTTAGCAAATCTTAAACAGGGAATAATATAATAGATAAATAATAGTAATAAATTAAATCATGTGAATAAGAGAAGGTTGCATACAAACACACTCCATATGGTAGGAAATTTTTGTTAAAAAAGTTCTTTTCTACAATTTTTTGGGCTGCACCCTCTGCTCCAAAGCACCATACAAGATTCCTCCCCTTAAAAATTGTCTTGATACTTTTCATATTCTTTATTGTTATCTGATATAAGATTTGCTGAATCTTGTATTTTTGTACAGAATATACAGTTACTGTACTATGATTTACGATTCCTTTATTATCTAACTAGTTGCTTGTGAAAATCAGAAAAAATAACTCCAACAGTACAGTCTGGTCAGGTATTATTAAAGCACATTATCTGTAACAATCAGACTGGAATCAGTGATATAATCATTTGTTCTGAAGAGCAAACCACTGCCCTTAGATTCTTTACCACCACTTAGCCTGAAATAATAAAAGGTCTGCGAGATGGAGTACATTATTGTGTAATGTAAGTCCTGAAGTTTTGTTATTTTATTTTATTGTTTATATTGTTATCAAGTAGAACTTGATATATATTGTTACACAGGATCTTTCATGTACATATACTATTGTGTATATTTTTTTTCCTCTTTGTTTTTTAGAGAAAGATGTTAGCTTCCCAAAGCAAAAATTTATTTATTCATATTTTTACACAATTTTTACCATGTCTACATTTTTGTCTGAGCTGTGCTTTAAAATTTTGTTGATTTCTCAATTTTCCAGTTTTTTAGCACTCAGTCAGACTTGCCAGATTTGTAGACTTTATTGTTGGTTTATCTTCCCTCTAACTTCCAATGTTTAATCAACATTCCAAGTAATTTAGTGGACAATTAGCTTTATCATACACAGATACTGAGGTTTCATGTTTTCTGGTATGTGCACAATATTCCTTTAAGCATACATCATATATGTTATGACGATAAGTCTTTATTGGTTGGGAGAAAATCCACAGTATTAGTTTAAATAGTTATATTTATGTTTTCGTAAATTATGTGTAGATATCAGGTAAGCACAAAACCTACACTGTTATAATTCATATTAACAACTGAAGAGTAAATACATTTGTACCTGTATTTTGTCTATATAATGGAAAGGTATAACATACAACAGACAGGCCAACCAAAGGTTTGAATTTCAGATACCAATATAATTACTAGTAATGTATAAAGATGTTAGAGAGAAAAACGACACTGGAATATTTGGTGTGTGCTCAGTTTTTAATGGATTCCGTGAGCACCCCTATCTTGTCATTTTAAATACAACAACAAAAAAATTATATCCATGAAATTACATCCTAACCTGACTGTTACACGATGGCAATTGATGAAAATTGCCTTGATTCCACATGTATTGATTTATTGATTGTGAAATTCATATTGAAGCTTTTCATTATCTGCTGATGATGATTTCAAACCCTGTCTGCTGTTGTCGTTAAATCTGTGTGCCTGTCAGCAGTTACTAGACGTGTCATTTCTTTTCATCAGAAAGATCCTTTTTGTGTATTTTTACTAAAGCTTTATCTTTTATCTACCTAGTGATAAAAAAAATCAAAAGATTTTAACATGTCCAGCCATATTGTATTTGTTGCTTTTTAAAAATCAGCTAAAATATGTAGCATAAGTTTACAACTTTTTTTTCTCAGCAATCATATACTTAACCCTAGTGTAGGGAAATATACTTCTGTATATATATTGTCCCAGTGTTATGAACTCCAAACAAAACTTTCAGCAAAATTTTATAGTATTTCAACAATCTAGTCAAAACATACGTGTATCCTCCTTTTATATATGCATTCATTTTATATCTGTGCAATTGTATTTTTTTTTTCTTGTATATCCTTTATTTTCTCCAAGCAAGAAAGTTGTGGGGAATATTATACATGTACATGAATTTTAGTGCTTTTAAATGTTAACATTATCATGATTTGTCCAAGAAAGCAAACTGTTAATGTTTATTTCGTGTTACACTTCAACAAAGTAAGCATACTGATATGTGATTCACTTTTCTGGAGGCTTCATTAATCTTGATTTTGCTTAGCAACCAAAGTGTCCGGATTAACAAGGATGCGAATTAACAAGGCTATGCTGTAGTTAACTTGTCCATTGTATCCAGAAAAATGTGGACACCATATAAAGAGTATTATTTCAGATTCTAATCTTGTACTGGTTACAATGATGATTGGTAGAGAGGAAGGTCTCCACTGATTTCTGCCATATCAAAATCAATGATTAAATTGAACAACATTCCAGACACTTGTAGAGAATAGTACTCTGTTAACACATAAGCTGCATACTGCCTACATGTACATAGATAGCAGATAGAGTGAAGAAGTTCCCCATTAATGTTCTCATCATAAGGTCATAGGTCAAAGTTATTAATGTACCTATGTTCTTCTTGGTCTCATACACAGTAAAGAGAGAGAGAGAGAAGTCAGTAGGGAGAATGGAACCAATTGATTTCTGGGTGAAAAAGGTCAGAGGTCAACAAAAATAACTACAGCGAATCTTGTGGATACAGTAGGATTTTTCTGCCTTATACTTGCCACATACAATGTAGATAGGAGGGAGAAGATAACTAATGCTGTGTAGGTCAAATGTCAAGGACACATTATTCTGGTGGTACAAGTATGATATCCATCGAATGATGTTGTGTTGTGAGAAGATGTCCCACTTAGTGGTGCTCTTGTTGGGTACATTCTCTTGATATACGAATCATACATGAACCAGAAAATTTTCATGGGAGGTGTCCAAACTTTACTAGGGGATTGTCATCTATTTAATATTTTACAACTAAAATTGCAGAAAATTTGCAAAAATGTATTTTGTTTTCAACCAATATATTGGGGGGGGGGGGGGTGTTACACACAGAGCCCCTTCCCTCTCATTTGTAGTTATAGATAAGGTGTTTGAATTGTATTTGTGTGAAATTTATGCATTTTAATTTATACTATATACATATCGTTTAAAAATGGAAATACTCTTTAAGCCAGATGTGTGTGATTTAACATTAAAGGAAGATTTTGTGTTCCTATCTTTTTGTAGTACAAATTTGTAATGTATATCAGTTTAATGGATCAATGTCCTCTGAATTGTCTATATATGTTGACAAGTTCTTTTATTTTGTCAATTTGATGGCATAAATACTGCATTGTATTGATTGACCTGGAAAAATCTGGATGACATTTAATGAGTGGAATATTTAAATATATGTCATTCAAAACTAGGTTGCTTCTTAATCATTAAAATGTAAAACAAGCCTGTTGTGTGATATGATAGCATGGATTAGTATTTAATTTAAATGGCTTATTATTGACACAGAAATCATTAAAGTATTCTGTATACATGAAGGCAGTATTACAGGCAGTTGGTTTATTCCTGCCAAATTTAAAAGTGCTTTTTCCGCTCTTTGTAGTTTAAGAGTTATAACCCAAGATTTCCAGTCGTCATCACAGGCCAAGGGCTAAGAGTCCTTTCTATAATCACAACCTGTGACTGGCCATGATAACTTGCTGTGGGTCATTACTGCAGATGAATCCTAAGTGTTTATATCAGTCTGTATAGTTATATAATGGACTACTGTATAGTACAGACTTTTGTACTATTTTCCTGGATTGCTGTGGGGATGTTGGACAATTTCTGTCGCCGTTTTCCCATTTTATCCAGTATCTGTAAAAATATAAACACGTGCATAGAACTTTGGCCAAGGTAAAACTGAATGTTTTGTAATACAAGCAAATCTGAATTATGTACTGATGGTCTATTATGTCTATATACATATATGCTGTAATTTTAATGCATGTATCTTTACGTATATTTAAAGACTGGATATCAAAAGACTACTTCTAATATATCTACAAATCTCAAAAGAAAAGAAAAAGAATAGACAGTTACTAGAATCTTGAAGAATTTGACCATCTTATCACAGATAAATAAATATAATTGATAAATGTTTAACATAAATGGGGATGGGTTGTAGAGTAGCATTTGTTATACGTATAACGATTTGGTCTTTTACCGTGAGAATTTCCACAAATTCCAGCGTGTCGTTGTCGTCTTGATCGATTTCTTTGATCAGTTCCTGAATCATAGCCGGAGTGAACAACGTTACATGCTGGGACAGAACTCGGTCCAATTCATCCTTGTCGATTTGCTGCAAAAAAATAAAATGTGTGACTTTAGGAGTAAGAGTGAGCCACTCGCTATTTAGTGAATGGCCATGTATTAATTCTGTTAAGCAAAATAATGGAAATAAAAGTTTAGGAGTGGTTACGCCGTCTCCATTTATGTCTGCTTGGTTGAATTTACTCTCTGCGTCCATCACAACCGACAACTTGATATCTGGAAAGATTTTTCCTATTTCCTACAAATAATTATAAGAAATCAGTATTAACAGCAGCTATTATATAGAAATCAGTATTAATGGCAATAAGAAATTAACATTAATGGCTATTACTACAGTATAAATACATCAGTATCAACAGCGATTATCGGTATTAACAGCAACAAGTATTACAGTGGACATAAGAGATACTACATATACTTTTTAGTCATTTTTGTGCTAAAGTTTTTTAAACATAATTGTGAAATTGACGAAGTCTACTTCATTTTCACAAGATATGGATTTAGGTCACCTGAGTCACTCAGATGTCCTATTGCTGTTGATCTTCGTGCGTCGTCCGTTTACAATTTTACATGCAAGGCCAATTGTTACCATTTTTGGTGTGAAGCATCTCTAGGATAAGAGGAATATACATTGTAAAATTTATTACCCTACTACCCCAGGGGAAGGGTAAAATATGCTAAAAAGGTTATATTTACAAAAATGTTCTTCTCTACTCGTGCACACGTGGGAGAAAAACTAAATGCATGGTTATAATTTCCATGAAGCTCTCTACCTAAATTGTGAAATTCGTGGCTCCTGGGACAGGGGTTCAGGCCCTTGTACAGGGCCAATATGGCCACATAATGAACATGTAGTTAATATTGGTTTTATAAAACAATGAAAGCAAGGAGGGAGGAACGTCTGCCTGACCGATTTTAGATGATTGTTTCCACTGTTTTATACCGTAATACAGTTTATCAAATACAATTTTTATATTTCGACATGGTTCAGTATTTTTATCAATTTTTTTTTATTTTTTTAAAATTTTTTTTGCGCTCTAAAGACAAATGTATGTACATACGTGGATGCTGTTGGTTTTACAAGATGGACAGACAAGTTCTAATAATAAATTGGCGCAAATGTTCATAAATTTGGAATCACTGCATATCAATAATATATATATATATATATATATATCTTACTGAATTGTATTCGAATAATATGGTACTATTTAATTCTTCTTCCATGATGTAAAGTACTCGTACCTCAATAGTTTGAGATAAAATAAGATATTGCACGTGCTTTTGCTTTCTATTTTTTCAAACCCGAGATTCATTTACGTTTGGCAACTTTCAGAGGGGACTGAGATACTCGCCCATATTGGCAATCTTTATAATCATAATTAGAGAGTTCAATTACATAGTATGTTTCGTTTCGATTGATTTCGTTTCATTTCTTTGGTTTTTGTTTCGGTAGGTTTGTTACATTTCGTTTCTATTTCATTTTGCATTTTACAGGTACTCTAAAACGATGGTAATACGCCCTCTGGTGACATACTTAAAGTAATTTCTGTACAACTGCTGTGCGGTATATTTCATAGTTTACAAACAAATAAACAAAGCGATAAGAATTAGTTTGGATTTAATATCAGCTTCCTTTCCGGTTGAATATGATGAAGTTGATAGATAATTAATACAATTAGTTTTTACATCTCTACCAACTACCGATTCCCGATGTTGATTTGCCTACACTGACAATGTCCTACTCAATTTTGGTATCTCGGACGGAGGCATATGGAGTGTCAAATTGACATAACTCAAATAATTAAAGATGTCTTTAATTATTTGAAGATATCAATTCAATTATTAATCTCATCAATTGAATTGATGCACTCATTAATTCAATTAATGAGAGCAATAGCTGAATTGATGCGCACTTCGATTCAATTATTGCTCTTATCAATTCAGTTGATGTAAGCAACAATATGGTAGAAATATTGCTCGCAAAAATTAATTCAGAGCTCAGTATAAATGATATGATGATATCTTTAATTAATTTACAATGCTTTTGTATAAGGAATTAATACGCGCAACATTTCAATTAAAGGGATCATTATTTCAGTGGTGGATATGTTGAATTGAAGATATACCTCTAGTTATATAGTTGCTCTTTCTAAAAGAATTATTGCACACTTAAAATCAATTAATAATATCATTAATTCAATATAGAAGAGAGTAATAATTCAACTACTGCGTGCATCAATTGAATTAATGATATCAATTGAAGAGAGCAATAATTCATTTAGTGCGCACAGTAATTGAATTGACGTTCGCATTAATTGTATTTTTGCTATCATTAATTGAATTGCAGTGCACATCAATTCAATTGTTGATATCATCAATTCATTTGAAGAGAGCAACAATTCAATTATAGCGCGCTTTAATTCAGCGAAATAATTAATGTTATCAACAATTCAATTAATGCGCTCAATAATTCTGCATCAACTCAGCAGAATAATTAATGATTGAAGATATCAGTTATATGAAGAGATCTTTAATTGAATTGTTGCATGCATCAAATTAATTGATGATATCTTTAAATAACTAAAGATGTCTTCAATTATTTAAGTATATGTTAAAGCAGAAATGAGGGTTCCATCAAAAATATCAAAAGGAAGAGCATGTCTGCAATGAAAACTAAAATCATCTCATATTTCATTCTCTAAAGATACATGCATTTCATCGTCGTGATGACAATACCTTCCTAATAAATAATCAATACAGAGTATGTTATTTATGAGAGAGAGAGAGAGAGAGAGAGAGAGAGAGAGAGAGAGAGAGAGAGAGAGAGAGAGAGAGAGGGAGGGAGAGAGAGAGAGCACTAGATCTATTCTTGTTGCAAGTGACACAATGCAATGAGCACCAGGTTTTGATTGTCGATTTTTCACGCCATAGTTTGCCCCTCAAGGTGAAAAAGAAACTTCCGAAAACTTATTGCACATCTAAAGGAGATCACCAAGGTGACTTGGTAACTGCATAAAATGTAATAATGTGAAAAGGGATTTTCTATGGAAAAATTGTTTTTCAACCCCCAATTGGCTTCCAAGATAAATATGAAAATCCTGAAACCTTATTGTTCATCTACAAGACACAACCAATTATATGTACATTCCAAAAGATGATTTGGTTATTTCGTAAATTGTAAGAGGAGTTCTGGGAACCCCTCTTTCCCCGAAAGAAAAAACACACATCGTTTTTTGCGACCCCCATTTGGCTCCAATTATGAAAATGAAGATTCCGAAACTTTATTGCACATCTACAGGACGTTGTCAGTTATCTTCTAACAGATGATTCGGCTATTGCCCAAAATGTATGAAGAGTGAAGAATTCTTGGAACCACTGTTTGTTTGTTGTTTTTTGTTTTTGTTTTTTGATTTAATTTTGGGTTTGTTTTTTTGTTTGGTTTTTTTTTTGGTTTTTTTTTGGTTTTTGTATTTTTTTTTTGGGAAAATGCACATCTACAGGATACCACATACCATATTCCAAAAACTTAATTGGTGACTGCTTAAGATAAAAGAGTAGTCTGAGGGGGAAAGAAGTATGACAGAAGGACGGACAGACAGACCAGGGTAACAACATTATACCGAATTCTCAATAAATAGAAAGTGCTGGTATCATGAAAAATTTTAAGTTACTGGTCTGTCTGGTCTAGTTATTGTTTAAAGTTAGTATTGTGTCTTAAGAATACGTCTCGAGATGATAAGTCGCGCACACGAGAATAAATCTGAGCTAGAGAACTTGGGGGGGGGGGGGGGGGGGGGGGATAAGCCTATGTCATAGAGCGAAGTATCATTTTATGTCACCAGCACGAGAATACATCTCGAGATATGTTGCGAAATATGAAGTCGAACGCTTGAGATAATACATTGTATGTAGTGCACGAGATAAAACAAATGTCTGTATTTCCTAAATCATGAATATATTCTTTCTTTTTTTTTTCAGCTAAGAGTCCTCAAAAGACATCAAAAGTAATACATACAAAAGAACTTCTACGATATAAAACTACGACAATAGAATGATAGTGATCTAAATACCCAAACATTTCCATTTAGAATAAATATCAAAGAAAATTTATCTCTGATGAATCTACCCAAAGAGATTAATTTTTTTTTTATCTTCGCCATTAATATGGTATGTACATGGAAGAAGAAATTTAAGCTAACTCTTAACGTGAAATAATAAACCACATCAAGATATTCAAAATTGCAAACTTATTGTCTTGCATAAATAACAACATGGCGATTTTTAAGAATAATGACCCTCGATTGGATTTGATTCCATCTCCAAATTAAGGAATTCAAAATACAAACCTTTTTGATTAGGTTCAACGAGAAAGGGTCAATGAAAAGGTGGATGCAGGTATTAAGGGGGTGGGGGTAGGAGGGGGAGTCGAAGTAGTTTCATATCTCGTTGTACTGCTTAAATATGCCTAGCA
Organism: Ostrea denselamellosa; assembly: GCA_024699665.1. Taxonomy (NCBI): domain Eukaryota; kingdom Metazoa; phylum Mollusca; class Bivalvia; order Ostreida; family Ostreidae; genus Ostrea; species Ostrea denselamellosa. Next base: position 13,016,340 of record JAMZEH010000010.1, read on the forward strand.
TATTCAGGGCATAGTTGTCCTCTCATCGGAGGGGGGGGGGGGGGCATAGAGACGAGATGTCCATACTAAATGGAGTAACTATCAATATCTTTTATTTACCACAATTACCAACATGAATTATCTATGTGTCTATGTGAACGGCAAAGTGTCCAAGAAAAGACAGATGCAGGTTTCTTGGGGAGGGGGTGGGTGGGGTAGTCTCAGTCCTGTGTTACTCTAGGGTGCTTAGAGTATTTAGAATATACCATACCCTGGAGAGGAGAAGGAAAAGAAGGTTGAGAGTTGATACCATGTTTATTTCATATAATATTTGAATATACATGACATTTGTATTAAAATATGGAAACGGAAAACAAAAATTAAAATGCTTTCATCATAAGCCAACGTATTGTTTTGAAACATCGTCTGTTAACCCTGACAGAGGACCAGTTTACTTACCCTGTAGTATTGAAATGAGTCCTGAGAGAGGGATTCCTTGCCAGCGATGGGAGGGTGACGATTCTTAGCTGAGCTCGGTCTGCTGGAGGTGGGCGTGTCCGAGGGAGGAGCCAGTGAGGCTTTGTCCGTCTGTCCCCCTGCCTTTTTGCCCTGAGCCTGGGGCGCGGCTTTTTTTCCAGGGTTCGCTTTGCCATTTGCTGTCTTTGCTGTTGGTTGCGATTTTGATGGTGGTTTATTGGCCTCTAATGTCTTGATCTACGTTTATGAAGGAATAGTTCATAATTTAGATGTACACAACATCAATTTCTGTACCTCCTTAGTATTAACATAATCAGATGCATATCGTGATTCATTACTTTTTTTTTTTTTACTGACTACGAAGCTACACTTTAACAGCTGCATGCTGATCTTTGATTAAACAAAAATTCCGAAAAATGATGTATTTCACAACGCGCTCTACAATACATGTACAATAACATCCCTCCACTAGACCTCAGGGATTCTGGGACATTCCATTTCCGTTACTATGGTCATTCATATGTAACCTTGGAGCTCATGATCATCCTTGCAAGCGTGTTTTGACTACGATAAATGGTTCTTTGCATAAAGTTCCTGTTGTTTTTAAAGGACAGTGCCTCTGACAGGGAAGGTCTTCATTTTTAATGCCCTCGTAACTGGAGATACGGGAACATGTAGTTTTGGGTCTGTCCGTCTATCCGTACATCTACCACCAAAAGTTTAACCTTGACTATAATTTTTGAACGGTTAGTGCTGTGGCTTTCATGTCTCACATTCGCATGCTTTGTGACAAGACTTTTCTCCTGGAACCAAGTTCTTTGACCTTGTGCCCTTGATCTCGGTGCTTGACCTACTTTTGAAAGTCTTTAACGTTGTCCAGAACCGTTGAATGATTAGTGCTAGGGCTTTCGTACAGATGCATTTCAGATGTGCATTTCTTTTGACAACGCTTTTCTTTGGTACCAAAATTTTTAACATCATACGACCTACACAGTTAAGTATAGATGGGTCTGCATAAACAGTTAAGTATAGATGGGTCTGCATAAACAGTTAAGTATAGATGGGTCTGCATAAACAGTTAAGTATAGATGGGTCTGCATAAACAGTTAAGCATAGATGGGTCTGCATAAACAGTTAAGTATAGATGGGTCTGCATAAACAGTTAAGTATAGATGGGTCTGCATAAACAGTTAAGTATAGATGGGTCTGCATAAACAGTTAAGTATAGATGGGTCTGCAAAAAAAAAAGTTGATGTTAACCTTATTTCGAAGGGAAGTTTATTTCGAAGGGAAGTTCTTCAAATTAATGAAGATGCCCCCATATCACCTTACCACTACATATAAAACAAGAGACTGGGTATATACAAAGAAAGGTAGATAATGGTCCGATTTTGGAGATATATATATATATTATATATATATATATATATATATATATATATATATATATATATATATAATATTATATATATATATACACGTGTGTGTGTGTGTGTGTGTGTGTGTGTGTGTGTGTGTGTGTGTGTGTGTGTGTGTGTGTGTGTGTGTGTGCGTGCGTGCGTGCGTGCGTGCGTGCGTGCGTGCGTGCGTGCGTGCGTGCGTGCGTGTGTGTGTGTGTGTGTGTGTGTGTGTGTGTGTGTGTGTGTGTGTGTGTGTGTGTGTGTGTGTGTGTGTGTGTGTGTGTGTGTGTGTGTGTGTGTGTGTGTGTGTGTGAGTGTGTGTGTGTGTGTGTGTGTGTGAAAGTCGACTACAAGGTTACTCAGATGAAGAAATCTTTAATTAAGTATATATTACGTATATATGGAGCAGACAGTTAAAGGTATTTACTTGAGTAGCAGTGCAGAATATCATCGATTATTTCGTTAACTAACGGAATGGATTAACTGGTCAATGGATAGTAAATCAGCCCCGTTACACTAGCATTAAACTCGTAGATTTTTTTTACCACAATATGTTGATTTTCAGAGCCTTTAAAAATAGTCTGAAATAAAGCAATTGCTTGATAATATAAGCACAAATCAAATAAAAATTCTAATGTATCATTAGTTTGATTGATCCGGGAGCTCGCTAAATTATTTCAAAAATTTACACTAATATCAATGCAATTTCAATGACAGGGTGCAGAGTATTGGAAAACTGCGACAAATTTTCACTAATCAAAGTAATAATTCTGGAAACTGAAGGAGGTCGAGTATTATTTCTAAAAAAAAAAAAATATTTCAAGGTTGTTTTGTTGAACCCTTACGGCCGGAAGATGATTAGTAGAGCATCCCTAATTATTACGAATAAGCATTTCATTCACATATTCGCGTTTTTGGAGAAATTTCACAGAATTATAAAAACAACACACAGATATTGTTGTTTGGGCGGTTGAATTGCTTCATAGGAGTTATGAGATTGTCCACTGTTCGTTATCGTCACCCTTTCTTTTCACATCACTTTTACTCATTTGTGGATTTTAGTGATAATACATATAATTATGGACTTGTAAAAAATCATCCTACAAGTACCTCTGTCGGCGCGGGTTCGAATCCTGCTCGCGCCGATATATGTGAGAAAGTTTGCCAGTTTACTTTCGGAAGGTCGGTGGTGTCTTCCGATACATTGTATCTAGGTTCTCTCCTCCACCTACAAAAACTGGACGCCACCAGATAACTGAAAAATTGTTGAGTGTGGCGGAAAACAAATAAACAAAAAAACCCCAAAAACAAAAAAAAAAAACCCAAAACAATTCATCTTACAACAAGTAACAGTCCATAAGGCATTTATACAGTTGTTTTTGTGTGTTGAGTTGTGGTTGAAATGTTGAGCAACCATAATTCAACGTTTATTCAACATCCAACGGCACAAGTTTGAAGCAACACATCCGTTACGTACAGTGTCAAAGTGAGGTCAATAATTCAATATTTCAGCGTCGATTCAATGTTAAATCATTACCAAATTGTTTTACTTCTTAAAGTAATTTTTCCTGATATTACGATATTAAAGAAGAAATCAATAACATACAAATACCTAATTTTAATGTAAATATAATTCTCATTAATACTTACAATATGCTATTTAAGATAGTTTACTTTACTTGTGTAAAGTTACAGTTTGATGGTCTTTAACGATTTTTTATGATGTATGTTGCATGTACAATTTTTGTCATTGGCAACAAGACATTCAGCGATATTATCATGCAGTCTCATTGAATGAACAGATA